>JAZDUH010000443.1:13692500-13765000 GCA_036419115.1 Scarus forsteni
GCCCTCAAGTGAAGGTACAGCTGGCGGAGGAAACACAAACAAGATCAGAGACAACGGCTCCAGACTGTACCGAAACAAAAAATGAAAATTTATCACAGGACTTCCTCTTGCCTTTGTGCTTTAACACAGTTAGTTTATCTTTATTAAGTTCTAATTTAGACTCTTTAAAGTTTAGTTTCTGTTCTGCTGCATTAAGATGCCACAGGTAGAGATGCCATGTGACTTAAGTAAGAAGCAGTGAGAAAATGACAATGTGGAGGTCTATCTATCAGGAGAATCCTGCAGCATCTGCCATTTGTCTTCAGCCTATTGTGGGTATGTATAATAAGTGTGATCACAGTCTTTATCCTTGGATGTATATTTGCAGGAGGATTTCTTTATTTTGTGAGTTTGATGTGACATTTGTTTATGATGTCATCAGCTCAGTTGCTTAATGTTCTTTATCAGGAGTACACAACAACACAAACTCAAATACTTTCCATGAAAGAAGATGAGAAACAAATACAATTCTTTCAGCTGTGTAGATTCTGCTGTGCTTGTGTACATGAAAAAGGGACACTCAACTGATTTATGCCTTTTGTGTGTTTTAGTTTCACACAACATCTTTAATAAACATGTCGACAAGGTCTTCAAAATCTTGAAGTTCAGGAAATAGCCGAGCTTCCATAACATATATACAGTCTTGTTTGTACCGTCTGTTAAATCCATGTTAAATAATTTAATAAAAAAAAAAAGAATATAACAGAAAAAGAAAAGACAGCATTTAAATCCCATAATTTTCAAGGATTTTGAGCACCTGTATGAACCGTGTTGAGGTGATAAATAGTCACGCTGAACAACTTCTAGCCTTAAATGAAACATTTAAGTCAGTCGACACTTTGTTTCCCCAAAAAGACAAAGAGAAGACGCAGAGAACGAGAGTGATGAAATCCACACACTGCCTTTAATACTGTACATTTAATACAGATTCCACTTTAAGTTTATTTTTTTATAGATGGTCAATGGCGAATCCTTTTTCTGCCTTATGATTTTCATAAGTTAAGAAGCAAATGCAATAGCATATTTGAGTTTTTCTCTTGTTCTTAAATTACCTTGGAGCAAAATCAGACATTTGGTAGGTCCCACATAAATAGGAATGATAAAGAAATAAAAGTGCAAAAAAACTAATCCTTTTCGTTCATTTGATGATGCAGAAATAGTGAGGGTGTTGATCGTCAAACCCAAACTCCTTTAAGCTCTGAGTTTAGAGGCAGGTCCTGGACCACCTCTGCAAAGACTAAAACTGTTAATGAATAAAAACCTTTTCTCATTTTCATTTTCATTTTCACTGAAACATGGCGCCACCCTCAGGCTTAAGTGTGTTATTATAACTCTGAGGTGAGAACGCCTCAAACAACAGATGATAATACAAATTTAATTATGCCGTGAATATGATCTTTCCTTCCAATTAGCCCAAATTCAAAATGAGATACAGCAGAAAAAATAAGCATAACTTTAGGACCTTATTCAAATTTCAGCCCACCTCCATTTATTGCGTGTTAAGCAAATATAATAGCACTGATTTGGGCATTTAAACATATTGATATTGAGGTCCTGCATTTGTCAGATGACATTATGGGTAAAATTATCTACAGCTGTACTTTTAAAATCTTAATCTTTGGGTCATTGGATCTTACAAAGAGGAGGAACCCGGATCCTCCTGGATATGAATCTTGTTCGCTCATCTTCAACCACACTCAGGTTTCTCACATCTATTATGTGTCAGTGGTCTGTGGTCTTCAGATGAGTGCATTTTTTGATTGCTCTATGTGTTGTGTGCATGGTTGCGGGGTACTTCTGGGGTTATAGTAGCTGATTTAGGGCTGACGGCGTTCCCTCTTGGTGAGCAGGTAACACTGGATGGTTCTTAGTCGGTCTTTGGCGGGGGCAAACTCTGGCTGCAGCTTCAAAGTAGACTCGTACCAGCGCATGGCTTTCTCAAACTCCTCCTGTGAATGAAGGGCAACCATAAGGTCAGGACAAAAATTCCACATTTATTTTTGATTCAAATTTTATTGTGGCACTGGATAAACTCGAGAAGCTGAGTGTGTCACGTAGGGAAGACAAAAAAGGGTGAGTGACTTGAGGGTCCTGCTTCTGAGCATGTTCTGGATATTTCCACGCACATGGGTGCAGTTTAGTTATGAAGGATGGAGAAGTAGACTTAACCTTATAAATACGAGTTCAGCATGGATGCCTATTGGTGCATTGATCTTGAAACAGCTCAGCAAACTTCACCAGCTTATAACACGCACCGTGAGTGGCAGCAGTATTATCAAAATCATGACATCTCATCATTAACAGAAAAGGGACAGTGATGGCCTTTTTCAAAACAAAATTCAGTTTTTCTCTTCCTATGAAAACTTTTGGTATGATTTAGACTTACCAACAAACACATGATATATAGTGCCTGCCTACTTTATCACGTGTTTCTTTTTAAAGAAAAGTTCGGTTCCTGCAGCTTTTACATTGTTTATAGAACGAAGTAGAACAATATACTCACCCAGAAGGCTTTCCTGACCCAAACAGTGCTTCGGGAGATATTTAGATCCAAAATGGAGCAGCAGACATCGATATAATGGTAGCCCGTAGGGCATAGATCGCCGCTCCTAAAAACTGCATTAATCGTCCAAAAACTCATGTTTTTCACCAATATTCCATCATGATGCGTTCAGAATGGACCGCCATTGCGGTCTGTGTCACTCCACACAGCGCTGTGTGGCTGGACTGACCTCTGAACTGACTAGTTTGTTTACGTGCCCTTCGCGCATGCGCAGTGCGGCTCATTGTTTCAGGGGAAGACCGGCGGCCTACAAATCGACTTTCTTCTTCAAGTTTTGTGCAAAATGGATGAATATCTATCGGATGAAGATGTTGTGGAGGAGGACTTTGAATATGATGGGTGTCCTTACGGTTTCGGGCCAGAGTTTACAGATGAGGAGCTCATTGAAAGGAGGAAACGGAGGCAGCGCTCCAGAGAGTACTGCGCATGCGCGAAGGGCACGTAAACAAACTAGTCAGTTCAGAGGTCAGTCCAGCCACACAGCGCTGTGTGGAGTGACACAGACTGCAATGGCGGACCATCTGGAACGCATCATGATGGAATATTGGTGAAAAACATGAGTTTTTGGACGATTAATGCAGTTTCTAGGAGCAGCGATCTATGCCCTATGGGCTACCATTATATTGATGTCTGCTGCTCGATTTTGGATCTAAATATCTCCTGAAGCACTGTTTGGGTCAGGAAAGCCTTCTGGGTGAGTATATTGTTCTTCTTCATTCTATTATTAAAGTTCTGTCCACCACAAACATTTTCTGTGAGGTGCTGCCTTGTTGGACTTGTAAAACATTATTGTTAACATGTAAAACAGCCCGTCTCATAGGGCTGAAAGATTTATCATTTTCGGATTGAAATTGCAAATTCAGACAATGCAATCATATGATTGCAAAGGCTGCAAGATCTGTTGTGTCAACTGATTTTACTCATACTATTCAACAAATTTGCAGGTACTTAGCATTTATGGAAGTGCTGGTAAGCAGGTGAGCAATAAAAAGCCTCTCTTTAGGAGTACAAGTTGGAGAATCCCTTTTATAATGATAACAGATTGTTTATCATCAATATTAGATGATGAATAATGAGTTATGTGCTTGTGATATTCTTACTGTTGGTTGTCTATGCTGTAAACAGTGAATATTGCACTTTGATTTGAAGAAAATTGTGAATCAAATCAAAGTGCAATATCTTCCAGAAAAATTGTAATGAGATATTTTCCTGAAATCGTTTAGCCCTACTGTCTGGTGTGTTAGGTGATGGGCAAGTGCCCGGGTTGCTATTTTCCACCTGACACTGCCTCCACAAAAGACGAGGAAACTATTTATCTTATAAATCTTATATGACTGAAATACAAATTTAAGGTCTTTGTCCAAAAAAGAAAAACTATCCAGCTGGCTCCACCGTGGTTGTTTGACTGATTCATTATTCCGCCGATGCCTTGATTTTCATAGCCATCATAAAGCGGGTAAGGGGTTTATGCGTAACAGAATCTGTTTTTTGAGCAGCTGTTGTCAAATTTGGGGGTCTAAAAACCAAGAAACATGCTCATCTCCTAGGGTGGAAGATGGTTTTGATTTTAACATGTCTAAACACAAAGTGAGACACTTAAATAACTGGATCAGAACTGGGATGATCAAGTCCATGTAAAACACTCTCAAACTTGAATGGTTACAGGAAATATGACAGCAGCCCTTACCATTGCAATGTAAACGTTGGCAAGGGTAAAATGGTTGACGACAAAGTGTGGGGCGATTTCTACGGCCATTCGGGCAACAGTGAGAGCGTCCTCCCACAGCCGAGCGTTCTGGAAGATGTTAGCCAGGCTGATAAGGGGCACGTCCTGGATCACAAGATGGAAGACAACAAAGTTTCTCAATATGTTCAAGTTTAAAAACCTAAAAACTAGCATACTTAATCCAGCAAAAGCAGTTAATGTGTAATTTACCTTCATTTGATGAGGGGCATAGTTCAAGGCTTGACGCAGGCAGTCGATGGCTCTCTTGCCTTGACCTTTAACCCTCCAGTACAGTGCAGCCATGCTGGATAAAACCCAGGATGTCTGGTTCTGCAGTATGGATGTACAGTCAAAATCTTACTGAGTGTTTCAGTTTGGTGTTACAGCCTTCAATCATGCACAGATAGCACTTCCTCTGACAAATTCCCCCCCTACACACAAGCAGTTTTCAGGTAATTAGACAATTTAGAGAAAATAAAATTAAGTATAGTAAATGTATTTGAGGCCTAGAGCTCGGCAAAAAGAGATGACTACATTTAAGATTATTTTGTAGGAACTCTCAGCCCTGTCTTTAAGGGACCTGATCAACTGATTTTCTGAAAAAATAACATGATAAATAAAAAGGGAGGACTTTCACCTGTGTTGTTGTCATCCAAAGCTGTTGCACAATTTAGAAGAAATTTTATCTGCTGTGTCATTTTGCAAATTAAATTGAAAACTGTAATCTACCTTTTTATCAGAATTTATTGTTACTTTTCACATCTTTCAAAGCTGTTCAGAGGATTGTTTGACTATTCAGAGTAGGCCCATCCTCAAACATAATCTACGAGTCACTATTCAGTATTCAGTATTAGCTGCTTTGTAGAAATAACCTGTTAGCTTTGTAATGTGTGGTTCTGGTATTAAACTAGACCACTGACATCCTGAGACACACCAGGAAGTGAAAGAATCATTATGCTGCTCTATCAGCAGGTAAAAGTCTCCTGGCTGTTGTCTTGGTTCAAGGAGTCAGTGGGCTTGTTTTTATTTTTCAGAGATTGAAAGAACAACAAAATAATCTTCAACATTCATGACAAAGAACTTTTGATAACATCCAACATGGTTAAAGCCTCTGATACCTGAACACTGAGGTGTTTTTTTAAAATGAAAGTGAGTCCTCACCTTCTCCAGGACTTTAGCGATGCGTGTTCCCACTTGCTCAAATGACTGAGGGGAAAATTTATCTTTGCCAAGGTTTTGCAGAACCTGGAGGAAAAGAGATGGAGGGGAAACATGAGACTATGACTAAAAGGTGGGGCTCCAGTTATTTCATAAAAGTCATTTGTTGTTCAGTTGCAAAATACCACCTGACTTGCCCCTGAAAGTTTTGATTTATTGAAAGTAAACTTGATGACTCAAACATTTGTTTACATCAGCCTACGACTGTTTCAGCTGTCAACCTGCTGTAGTCTCACTTTTCAATCTTTTGTAATACCAGTACAAGTTTGAACAATTGTGATGTTAAAGCTTAATTTAAAACAAGCTTTGTGATAGCACCAGGGTTCCTTCACAGTTTTAACAATCAAATTAAAACTTTTTATAACCATATGACTGTTAAACAACCATCAGTAGCCCACGTGGGGAACACATATAAAGAATCTGGAGTAGATCATATTTTTCACCACTTCTACATCAACTGTGACATTTTTTCCAGTTAAATGCTGTGCCTTTTAATTAAGAACAGCTAATACTGGATTTGTTACTTGGTTTTTGTATGAACCCAGTTGTTTTTCCATTGCTTACTGCAACCCTCTGACATCAATAGTAATAAACGTGTGCACAACAGATATGTGAAACATGATAAACTTAATAAAGAAGCTGATGGTTTGCAGTTACATTACTTATTTTATACTTTCACTGAAGATAACACGTGTCATAGCAAATATCTCTTTATTTGATGACACAAATAATGAGTCTTTTCAAAATTATGCTTAAATAAAGACTCAAGAAAGACAAAACCCTTCAGAAAGTCTTAATTTGCATGGTCAAGGTCTGAGCAGGCCCACTGATGGTGAAATTAGACAGATTCTTTTGTCAAGAAAGGAAGATGCTTGGCGTTTTTTTTTCCATCAACCAACACATAAATGGGACAAAGGCTGTTTGTACAAAAGGATTAACATAAATTTATGTTAGTGTAAAATTCTCCTCCACCCCCTCTAACACTGCAGGCTCCTCCTAGTTTGACCCCTCCCCTTGCTCAGACTGTGGAGTAATGTTGGCTAGACAACACAGGGTTACTGCAGAGAATTATCTTAACTGGACAAACATGAATCATAAAATAGAAGATTAACACAGACAACACTGACAGAACAAAGTGGTTTTGATTGAGAGACTTTGTCAATTGTCACTCATTATTTAAGACCTCTCAAGTGTAACAGTAAGACTTCTTAAACTCTTTAAGGTCTTATTTACCAAAACCTAATCCAAGACTTTTTTAGGATCCACGGGAACCCTGCAGCACCTTGTACACTAAAACTCAAGTTTCAATGTTTTGGTGGATTTTTGTTCAAGTATGAGAAAGAGCATCACCAACGTTCAGTCTTCAAGTCTGCAGTATGTCTTCTGCGTAAGCTTACCTCACGCAGCTGACTCTCTCCAGTGTAGTGGATGGCGGCTCGATTGGCAACCCCAGAAAGGTGGTCCAGGGTGTGCATACTGGCAGCAAGGTTGGCATTGCATAAAGGTTCAGCTGCTGGCTCTTGGAGTGGAGTGGCAAAATCTATGTGCTCTGTGATGCTGTGAGAAGACAAGCAAGCAAATTAAAAGACTCGATACTAAAACTTATATTCTTTGAAGAATTATTTTAGCTATTGAAATCATACAACACAAACATTTTAATGAGGAACTTGTGTAATTTTTTTTCTTTAATGTTTATGGAAGAAACGTAAAAATGGCGTGCCAAGTACCTAAGAGTGGAGTCGAGCTGGATTGAGCCACATATGAGAAAGTAGCATTACACTTGAAAGAAGCTTTAAGGGCTAAAGTGCACAGTTTTGGACAGGGTCCTTGGACAATAACATATAAATAAACAGAATAAAGACACTTACTCAATGTTCTTGGCAGAAACAGCCAGCCAGGTGCTAGCTACAGTGGTGAGGTCTACTCTTCGTGTCCTCTGGCACTCCTCTGGTCCAGGCCAGCCAAGACTTGTGTAATCCCTCCAGCGACCTGTCCAAAAAAAAGGAAAACAAAAAACAAAAAACACACACACAAAAAAAACAAAAAAGCCCCACAAAGGACGTATTTATCAGTGTTTTATCTTGGTATCAAACAGTTAGAATAGAATAAAATCTGGATGAATAAGCTACCTGAGGGGCCAGGTGATGGTATAGTTGGCCCACTTATCTCCAAGACTGAGTGTCCTCCAGGCAGCGGCTCCACGATCGGGCCGTCTTCAGCACCGGCAACACCCTCCGTCCCGTCTGCCTTCGCCTTCCTGACCCGCTTAACCTGAAAGGTGATCTGATGAAAGACAAAAGTCAGAAGTTAAGCTTAGCTGTACAAACTATGGTCACATCAGTCAAAGTTTGGCGTTCACTGTGAAGACATCTTTCATGGTTATGGTTACTCACCCATTCAGCCCCCTCATCATCCTCACAGTTCCCAAAACAAGGCCCCCCACCAGCACGGGCACCCATGACACGGTCGTTCTTCAACACCCGGATGCCTCTAAGGTCCCCTCGCTTCCCTCCAACATCCAGCGCTCCCCCAAAAGCTCCCATTAAATCCTCCTTCAGCTGCCACTCCTCCTCCCCTTCTACTCCTCCACTTCCGAGTGTTGAGGCCATGTTAGCTCCTGAGTGAGAGGGAGCAGACTGCTGCTGACCAGCTGCCTCGCCTGACCCGTTACTGTCCAGGATAACCTCTGAAGAAAGTTAGAACAGAGAGGGGGTAAGGGAGAGTGATGCTGAACGATGGCTGAGCTCAGCTTCACTGAAACAGTGTCAGAGTCTGATACTGATGTTTTAGGGAAGTAAATCAATTCACTGACATTCCAAGATGAACTCTGAACAAACGCCTTGAAAATAAATGACATCTTTTTTCTTGTCATGTTTCTCCTCACTCCTGAGTCCATGTCAAGCAAATAGACACCATTCTTTTGACTGTAAAGGCAACAAGGCAGAGACAGGTAAAGCTTGCCCCCGTTAATTAACTTAGCTCAAACACTGGGAGTCAATGGGTAGTGCTAGCCTGCCCCTGTCTAAAGTAACTAGATAAACTCTTCAGCAACTCCAAACAGTCCTGTGTGAACGGCTGTAGACCTTCATCAGTCCTGAAAAAATCACCCTCATCCTCTCTTACAAGTCAGCCATAATCCTTAGTGCCAGTCTTCTTCTACTCGTCAACAGAGGCTTTGTTTTGTTGTCCTACTTACAAGCAGGACCGCGGTGGTTTGCACATGTGCCCTGTGGTTTAGTTTTGTGTGCATTTCTTTCAAAATGACATAAAGTGCTAGTCTTAGTCTTAAAATAGATAATGTAACGAGTCATAAGCTTAAAAGATGCAATAAATCAACAAAGTGCAACAGAAATTTTAAATGGCAACCATATTAAGAATCATAAAACAAATCAGCTGCAGTGTATCCAGTATCAAATACTGCATTTTTTAAATCTCAGTTTAATTTTGTTGCAGTGAAATCTATCTAGAAAAGCAGAATGAGGGCACCTTATTGTGTCTTTAAACTGAATGCTCCATGATAAAAAAACACTGCCTACCAAGACTTTCATACTGTTGCCAAACCATCATTAAATCATAGTCTTACTTTCAAAGAGCAGCGACTCCTCAATGGCTGAAATAGTGGGTGTGTCCTGCTTCTCCTCGCTGCCCTCCCATTCCTCCAGCTGTATCCCAAGGTCATCTTCAGTCATGCAGGCAGCACCCTCTGCATCAAGGAAAAATATCCTTACATTACTTTCAATCAAGTCCTACCTTGGCCAGAGGCTTGAAGCAGAACACTGGAAATTCTGCCCAGAATTTGACACAAAAGTACAACTTTTTCTAAAGATCTTTTTCCTGGTTGCTGGTAACAGCATATTCTACAATAGATGTTATCCCTTTTTATGTGGAAGATATTTAAAGTAAGTGGTAATCAAGGCACTCCAGATATTTACTTTGATTTTAAACAATAACCTTTAAAGGCATATGTCAGTACTGAAAAAGCTGGGTTTGTAACAGTCAGTGAAGAGACTAAAAGGGCTCACACAGCACTGTACCTTTAAGAAAAACAAGCTGAGACAGCTGATTAAGTACCCTGCTGTTGACAGATACAGTTGTTTCGCGTAATTGTGAGTTTTATGTTACATGCTATGAAACTATAATGGGTCAAATGTATGATTGAGAGAAGAATTTCAAAGCGATTTATTTTTCTCCAGGAACTTCTGGTGTTTGGTACTATTTTACTATTCAACAAATGTCTGTGTTCTTCCGTCAATGCACATGACATTACTTTTTTTTCAGATATAATGTAGCAGGAGACAATTTAAGATAACCATTAATAATACAACTTGATTTATAACCAAACTAAGGTTAATGTGGATTTTACACTACAACTACTTAAATGTACTCAAAGCTGCTGCCATAGACTCCTGATTTTTTTAATCTATAAAACTTTGGTTAAAGTTTTATGGGAGTTATTGGTGGTCCACAAAGAAAGCTGTATGGTAGCAAAAGCAAAAATGGAAGGATGGTTCATATGACCAGCTATGCAACACTTAGATTAAATTGCATCTGCATAGATTCTGCTTTTGACTACCCTTAGATGAGACTTTTAAAGTGGTAATCATGACCACATGATCTGTTGTGCCATTCCTCCTGACAGCACCAAGTTATAAAAATGCTGTTATTGTCATTAGGCTTTAATGTTCTCCTTTGTGTGCTTGTAAAGAGAAATTCTTTTTATATTAATGTTACACTGTGAAGCCATAATTCAATCATAGATGTTAAGCTTACCACTGTTTTAGATCTAAAAATAATGCCTTTGTTTTTTTGCCAGCACTGAAAACACATTTGGCCCAAAATTAAACAATATTTTTTGTCGAAGGTAGCTTTAGTAAAAAATGTGAAGGTAACTGCAGCTGCCTCTCGATTTTAAAAGTGAAAAGTTTCATATTTTTTCAGTAATTTTTGAGCTCTGTAACCTGACATAGGGTGGGTGTGTTTTAAAAGTGCCTTTATGACCCCTTGTTCCCAGTGTGCTTTGGGGGAGAAATATTTAGCTTCAGAGAGTAAAATATAGACCCTTCTAAGTTTAGCTTTTGCTATTTTCTGCAGCCTAAATTATTAAGTAGCCAAATTTCTCCACTTGAAAGCGCTTCTCTGCACTCCCGCTGATATAAATAAAGAAGGAGGCGCAGTCTCTATTCATATAAAGAGCACGACATACTACTTGTTTTTAAGAGGTACTGCTGTGGCTTCAGGGGACAACATGAGGGGCTCTTAGGTTTTAGATGAAAAACAGAGTGAAACCTGTCACAACTAACTCTAATGATGCAGAATATTTTTTTCTTGCCAAACAAAAATAAAATGTTTGACAAAAATACAACAATCCTAAAATTCTGTTGCAAAGTGTTCAAGAAAACTTAAGCTTCACATGGAACAAGATCAAAAGACGGATTAATAAGCTTAGCATAATGTTACTAACATTTACTTTGATAACATAAATTTAACACGAACAGTTTGTTACTTTCTGTTGCATCTTTATGATACAGCTCAAACTTAGGAAAAACAATCAAACTTTTGTTAGATCCACTCTTGGTGCCTTTCTACCTGATATTCAGGTTTGGTATCGTGGGCCTTGAACCTGCTTAGATTTCCTGTAGCTTATTTACATACAGATCGAGATCCAACGCCACCTTCTGATGTTTATTTACTCTGCTTAACTCTGTTGCAAGATTGTCTAAATGCTCTCCTAATTCTCCCTATACCCCCACTCTAGCACAGCAGAACTGTAGTACAGGGGAACACGGTGCTGATTTTTGAGGGGGGCGCAACAAAGTCAATCAAGAGTAACAATGCAGGACATCAAGAGTTTGTGAACTTTCATCTCAGTATGCAGCTGTCCATCACAACAAGAAATCAATCACTGATGAACATAAGACTTAAATGTACAGCTAAAAAACAAGAAGGTTGGAAATAATCCAGTACCGTGGATGAGAAAGTTAAATTCTTTTGACCAGTCAAGAGTCTGTAGTGGGATAAGCTTCACACTTTGGGGCTGCATTGGTACACTCGGTGCCCTGCTTTCTGGTTAACCCACTGAATCTGCGTAATGCTGAGCTATGCTGCACTAGTGTTTGATCATCACCTTCACTGTTCTCTAAAGGCCGGACTGCGACTGTACTGCTACACATAAAACTGAACTGTGGTACAAAAAGGTTCAAGACCACTGGAGTGCCATACTGAACTGATTTGGAATCCCAGGTGGAAATTTACCATTGGTGGCGTGATATCAGAGACGAACCGATCTGCCTACACAGGCTGACTCCAGATTCTAAAGTTTCTCCTGCCTCAACCTCCTCTCTCCAAAAAGTAACTACTGCCAGGAAAGATATGTCATTTTTGTACCACAGCTTTAATCGACTATTGATGTGGTGTTACCGATAATATTTTGACTGTACAAAAACACTTTAAATTCAGAAATCTTTAAGACAACATCAAAACTACAAGCACATACAAACTACAGCACATGACCATCTCACATGCACACTGTAACTGACTTCCTTTCGGGTAATTTTGAGTCTTTAAAATCTTTATTTCCTTAACCTACTGCTGTTTTCATGCCATAATCTTTCATTGAATTTTTCTGTCAAGTAAAATTGTAACACTGAAAATGACTTGTAATTTGTGTCTGTCCTTAAAGTGACTGTCACAATCACCCTAAACACTATTTTCAGAGGGTTCCTTTTTAAAATGTTAGTCATTAATAGATTATAACATTTAACAGAGGTAAATAACCCTCAATTCACCATTAACATTATATCTTGTGTGAAATAAGTGCATTAGTGTAACTGGTTCTTATAGTAATTAACCTTTGCATTGAGAACAGGGTCTAAAATCTATTTTTGAATCCAACTAACATAAACTCTATAGACCATACCTCTCATTCACAAACATATAAATGGGTTTAAAACTTCAATTTACTGTCCCAACCTCTGTATAGGTCATTGTTTAAAACACATGGTGAAATAAGTCTCTGTACTCTTTAATCCACTTACCTGAGCAAGGTGGTCTGTGAGAAAGATTGTACAGGGAGGGGTAAAACTGCAGACACCGCAGCAGAGGCAGGCTGCTGCGACACTGTTCACAGCCGGCAAGGGATGAAAAGGAAGAGGAGGAGGAAAGGGCCGTCTCCAGGATGTGGCGGAACAAGGCCAGAGCACCTGTCACATTGCCCTGGGCCAAGTGCACGCTCACCAAGCTGAGCTGGGTGGGGGGCTGAGGGAGGAACACAAAGCAAGGTACAACAGAGGATTAGTTAAAGGGAAAGTGTGAACAATACAACGCAGCTTTAATAGATACAGTTTGAGCCCAAGGAAATACAAATAAGATCATTGTACTGTAAAAATGATAGAAGAGTTTTCCCCTGAATGCTGGGTTTTTAAACTCCTGCTGTTTTCTTTTTATAAAGTCTTGTGTTGTTAGCTACTTAATTAATTCTACAGCAGAACTTCTTCCACTCTCGATCCCTTTTTAACATTTCCACCTCTCTTTACTCTTACAAGCTCATGTTTTCCAGGCTTGCCTTAACAAGCTGTTGGAATAGTTCCCTATTGATTCAAGTCCACACTGATTTAGTAGTATCTTGCTTATCCTGCACATTTTGTGGCACTTTAATTCTCCCAAAGGTCCTCTTTGGGGCTGAAATGCAGATGGGATCCTAGCCACTGGAGAGTACTAAATTATATTCATGCTCCTGGAATAACCTTGGGATAACGAGTGTGTTTTTACACAATTCAATACACACCTGGCTGAATTTTGTTCTTAATAGTTGAAATGAGTTGATATAAAAGGATCCACCAGGTGAGTACATGGCTTTACTTGTGATTCAAATGCCTTTTGACCTGTCTGAAAGGCAGGCTATCGTTTCTGCTAACTTGTGAAACTGTTAGTAGCACAGAAAAAGGGGTGTGTTTTTAAAATTTAGATAAACTTTATCTAAATAAAATTTCCAGTACAAGAACATGCAATCATTCACCAATTCAGTTAAGAGACTTTCAAGCCAAAAATGCCCTCCTCACTCAACATCTCTGTGTTAATGAAATCCTAAAATTCCAGTTTAATCATGTACATCTATTACAAGCAAAACCTGATTGAGCAGCCCAATTTGAAAATGTTTCAAAGTATTCAGGTGCTATTGTGAGAAAGTAAAAACTCAACAACTGTCCCTGTACCTCTGATGCATTGAGAGCCAGCGCCTGATCCAGCAGTGTTTCTGCGTGGGTGGTCAAGCCGTGGTGGAGCAGCAGGTTAGCAGCGTTAGTAAGGGACAAATGGCGGTGGGAGGGCGGAGCTGAGCTCAACACTTGGCGCAGGCACTGCAGAGCACGGCTGCCGTTGCCCTTAGCCCGCCAGAACAGGGCTGCTTCGTTGTGGAGCTGCCAGCGGGGTACAGCCTCCTGTACATACAAACAAACAAAACTGTGTTTACTCAAAAAATAGACAGCTTCACAGGGTTTCTAAATATTGCATAGGAAAACAATTTATGGCACGGAGAATAAATCTATCTACATTTCTGACAAATGATTTCTTATTAACTGGCCAAATTAGTGAGGTCTGAATATGTTTTGTGTTCAATGTAGTTTTGGCTAATAAATCAACATATCCCTTTTAAATGTATACTCTAACAAGCCTTATGTTTATTTTTTCCCAATGTCATGTCTTTTAGTGTCAACAATGATATAAATGCTGTATTTATGTAGCTGTAAAAAGCATTAGACTAACTTATATATTCATGGTTCTATAAAAGTAAACTTGCCTTGCCATACACATTCTTGATTGGAACAGGTCAGTATAAGGCTGAAAATTAAATAAACTTACAAGGTGACTAGACTTAAATACCGCAAACCATAAGACCACTACATCTTTTACTCAATTAAACAAATGCATCAGGTAAATATACTCCCCCAAAAAAATGGAATTGAGTTTTGGTCAAATACTTATAACCTTTAATAAAAAATACTTGGCATTATATTGTCAATGAGGTACAGCTTGTAAGGTTTGTGAATTCATGGAATCAGCATCACAACTACATGTGGAGGTAGAGCGCCAAAAAAAGAAAGCCAAAATCCTCTGCATCTGGAACAAACCTACAGTTCCTCAGTGAAACAAGAGTGAAGATCCAGTCTTCTTGGAGTGTTGTATTCCTGAGATGCAGGCTTCACAGTCTGTCTCTGAATTTATTAGTCTCACAGAACTTGGTCCTTGGTTTGGAAAAGGCACCAGGGCTGACACCAAATAATGCTGCCACCCTTCACACTGGAACACCAGCTCTCAGTTACAGGAGATTTTGGCACATTTATTTGGACACTATGCACACATTAAGCTGTGTTGCTCATTCCACGAATGCATGATCATTACTAGTTGTACCTATCTTTCCAATGATATAAATACAATACCAACTGATATTACTAAAGGGGAGAAATAATTGGCTGAAACAACATTTCCAACGGTTTCCTGTAAAGCATAGTTATGAAACAGGGCTTTATGCATTTTGATCAAGAAGTTTTTTTTAATGAAGATATCTTGTAAATATCATCTTTAAGTATTCTGATGAAAGCCGAAAGACTTCATCAGGACAGAGCAGGATCAAAAATATTTTGGGAGACTAAAGATGCAGGACATTGTTGATATAATCGCACACTGATATGGAAATGAGAAATTAAGCTCCATAAAATTGGCCAATTATCCATCAGCAGATTAGTGAATTAGTGTTTGTAGCTCTTGAAAGAGCAGATGAAACTTAATCTTAATGTAAAAAATATATTTTCTCACATTGTGTTGGTGTAATCCAAAGAAAAAACTTAAACTTATTTCTATTTTTTGTTGCCAGTTTTGCAACGGGCTGCAGTAAGTTTTGAAATATCAGATATCAGCCCAACAAGTCCACTATAATGCATCCCTCTGCAAAGCTTATGAGACTCCCCTTTAACCATTAACTAGTTCGAGAAACCCACCCGTTTCATTTAAGGACCATGAGAATGAGAGGCGTTCTTACTTGTTTTATAGCTTGAGCTATTCTGGAGCCAATCTGCTCCAGTGTCCATCCTCCACTTTGTGACTGCAGCATCTGTAAGACAGAGCAATGCTGACCAAACTTCTCCTTTAAGTTTCACATATAACACATGACTCAAAGTAAGAGCAGCGTAATTCCTTAAGCATGATGCAAACTTTGATATATTTTAATAATGAAATCACACCTCTATACTTGTAAGGAAATAAACAGATACCTGGGAGGCATAGGGATCTGGAAGTTCTTTTTCCTCCAGAGGCCAGTCCAGTGAGGAGGGCAGAAGAGCAGGATATGGTTGGGGTACCGGACCACAGTTTGGCTCAGCTACTGCCTGAGGAGGGCTGCTGCTCCCATAGAGGAGAGTTGCAACAGGGCTGCAGATACATGGTTAAGTAGAACTTTAGTTTAAGGTAAGGTGTAAATGCCGTTTTGATATGCAAATCTAGCACCATGACCTAATTCTTTTCCAACTGAGGGTCAAAGCTGTATTCTTTCCTTTGACAAATGCTGCAGTTTCTAACAGTTTTCTGAGGAAAGGACTAATGCTGCTACTGCCCAACATAACACTCATTCAGGATTATGAACTGACCTGAGGCCCTGGGTTTCAGGTGGAAGGTAGAAGGTTGGCAGCAGATGGGAGGGGGGAACACTTGGGTACTCATGGGCACAGTCGCTCCGCTGAGGCCACAATATCCTCTGTATATCCTAAAGACAAAATATACATTCTCTTGTTATAAGATTAAAATGTGGATGCATTTGGTCCTGAAGTGAATTACCCACCAGAAATAAATATCACTTCATACAAAAGAGCACCAGCACTGCAACAACAAAATACCCTTTCTACAAGCTGGGAGGCAGAAAGCTTTATTAAGCCCAGTAATAGTGTAAAAATAACACTGATCTGATGTCAAAGGAACTTTAAATTTAATACTTCTCCAATTACAGTGACGCCGAAGTGCTGTTTGCTTCAGTTTAGCATTTGTACTGCAATTAGAGAATACAGTGAGGCCAGAGAAAATGTTGCAGTCTATTGCTTCAGGACTCACTAGTCTGAACATTTTCATGTCCATGTTTTCTCATTAGCTTTTGGCTCTCTTTTAATTAATGCACAATAAATTATGTAACATAGTTGCTTACTTTTAGAGTCCAAATTTGCCCAGTGTATTAGCTTTGTAGGGGTTTCATTTGTCGTTTTGTTTTCAACATGTCATGGAAAATACATCTTAGCTGTGAAGTCACTCTGCAAAATCAAAATTTAAACACAAACAAAAACAATCAGGCTTCCTTCTCAGTCTTACCTGTGTGTAATCATGCTGACTGCCCCACAGAGCAGCAGCAGGGTCCTGGTCCCCGGACACAGAGGGATGGAGCTGGGGGCTTGAAGCTGTTTGGTTTGAGTTACGCTCGGACACCAGTGCCACACTTGATGCAACTGACACCTCCTCACCAAACTATAAACAAAAGGACAATTAGGAAATGCCTTAATCCATGCTAATTGTTTTCTTTCATGGATGAATACGCACAAAAACCTCACAATAAAAGAAAGGGGTTCTTAAAACAAAGTGAAAAAAATCTGTCATGAGTATATCTGGTAAGACTTACTTGGACATAATGGACATGCTCAAACAGATCACCACGGTGATAACGCACAGGTAAGTCAAAGGGGCAGTAGAGGCTGCGCTGCTGCTGACCAAGGCGACACATCTGATGATTTCCTGGACCACAGAATGACAAACAACATTAAGGGGCTAGTTTGCACAGTCTACACAACAGCTAAAAGATATGGGTAGCTATATGTGACCACAAATGTTACTGTACAACTCCCAGCACTGACAGTCTCTTTCTGTGAAGTAAGTATGGAGCAGTACTGAACCATTTATCCGTCTTAAAAAGGAGGGCCTGAGTCTCTGTGAACAAAAAATTTAACTCCTGCAAACCCACCATTCATACTGCAGCATGATTCTGCATGAATTAACAGCCCCTCTCCGCACTTCACATACAAGAGGTGTGCACAGTGGAAAAGAAGGATGGACTGTTTAAAATGAGTGAAAGTTTGTACCTTCTCTCTCCTCTCACGTCACCGTCATCATGATGAAGGCAACAGGAAATAAACACCTGCGCTCTTAGAGCTGAAATAACTGTTTAAAATGCAGTTTCTTCACACAAACTTTTCAAAACTTGTCTTAAAAATTATTTTTATTCCTTGACTTTCAACCCCACACGAGGCTCCGCTCTTGTTTTAGTGTTTTATGGTTTGATTTTAGTTACTTGTTTTGTTTTTAAATAATTTTTAAAAACAATGAAACAACTCTTTCAGTGTTTATACTGGCTTTATTTTATCCATTGGTGTGTTGTTTTTTTGTTTCATGTTATGTACAGCACTTTGTTTCAGCTGTGGTTGTTTTTAAAGGGCTTTACAAATAAAGATGAGTTGAGTTGAAACTAAATCTCAGTGCTCACCATGGTGTATTTGCTGACCAGTCAAATATAATCTTTATATTTCTGCAAATGAGATAAAAAAAAATCAGTGGATTATCTTTGATTCGTCTCTGTGCCTCTCCAGCTTGTATGCCTAAAGCGCCCAACATCAGCACTCTGTGTCCTGGTCTGCTTTGTTTCCATGAGCCACACGTTGTTTACAAGACATGTCTACAGTGAGGACAGCCTTAGCCAAAAATGTAAAACTTTACAGAACACGGTATTGCTGTCTCTCTCTCATGCATACAGAGGGGAGGAGGTGCTGTGTGTAGCAAGCTTAAGGGAGACATGTCTACATGATGAGTATCAGGAGGCAGGACCAGCTATGAATGCTGTGAAGAAGTTGAGGAATATAAAAACACTGATCAAAATCAGTGATCATATCTGCTACGAACAGGACAACAGCTCTTGCAAACGACTGCTCCCACTTCATTTGTTTCAAAGATCTGTCACCATAATAAAAAAAATGTACTTGATGTTTTAATCGTTCAACTTACAATAATAATCTGTTGTGTCAAGTCAGACAGTGCAAACATTTCTGAGGTGAAATGCTGACAATGACAAGAGCTTATCAGACAAACCAAATCAGATCTATCTCTGTTACATTAAAGTTTTATGGATTTGAGCTTCATTCTTGCAGAAGACAATGAAAACTCCTGTTAACAGTAATATCTAACTAACAAATTAATCCTCACTTAGAAACTCAAAGAGTGTTGATTATAGCAACCCAGGTAAAAAAGAGACACACATGTTTTTTGCGGGTCTTGGGCTCCATTGTTCTTACAGAGTTAGAAGAAAATGTGTGTCTGTAATCTTCAGTGTGTAAATTGCAAAAGGACACACTCCTGGTCTTAATGCAGTAAGATCCATTTGTTGCTGATGTGCTGACAAACATTTATGAATGTGTATTGTAAGGAGCAATATTAATCCATGTCCCTGCTTGGCCACATAGAGGGACTGGCAATAATCTGGGGTTGGCGTTCATTTCTGCATGATTCATAACCAGATAAATGCTCCTTACAGTGTGTTCACACTCCCAGAAAAATCTCACCAGGCCTTGCATCAGTGTACCAAAGCCTAAAAAGTCACAGCCAGCATAAGTTGCATTGTTTTGACCAGCGTAAAGCATTAGCCTTACAATATCAAATGCAAAATCCAAAATGTAATGGATCATATAAGGTCTGTTACAGCTATGTGTGTGGCCTCATACCAAGCTGGGCTTCCTTAGCCATCTGGGTCTCATGGATAATGTTGCGCAGGATCTGCTCCTCTTGGAGCAGCTTGTGTTTGTCCAGGGCCTCCTGCTGGCGGAGGTAGTGGTCGTGCTGCTTCTGGTACTCCTTCAGCTCATTCAGAGTCCGCTGCAGGGATCTTCAACAGAAAATTAGAGTTGGTGTGCAGTAAACGTGACTTCATGTATCCTTAGATCTTACCATACCACACTAATGTTAAAGCCTGTGACCACAACTGAGGTACATCTTGGATTATTGGTCAAGGGTATGGCTTCATCTCTTGTATACAACACTTAGAAAAATTGCAATTAACAAAAGGGGGATAAAAGCGTGCCTCTTACCCACTGAGAACTAAACAAAATCTTATAACACCTTGTTCCAAAAGACATTATGGCCTAAGTACCACTAACTTTCAACAGTTGAGGACACATGATGTGTTCTGTTGTGAAGTACTGTGTGTTAGTATTTTGTAAGGCACACTTAAGATACATTCTTAGACTGTGGGATGGTCGAGGAATGACAAGAATAGAGGGAAGAACTAGGAAAGAACGAAAGAAGACGGAATGAAAGGATAATAAAGGTAAAGAAAGGGAGAAAATAGGAGAAGTTAAATGGAAGTAGGATAAAGGCAGAAGGAAGAAAGAAGGATAAAGGGAAGGAATGCAGAACAGAAAAAGACAGAAGAGGAAGGGAAGGAAGAAAAGAGATGGAAGAATTAAAGCATGAGGTAGGACAGAGGGTAGGAAAGAAGGAGAAACAAGTAAAAAAAGGAAGATCAGAAGGATAAAGGGAGTGGAAAGATAAACAAGAAGAAATTGGGGTAGGAGGGTAATAGTAGGAACATAAAGATAGAAAGAGAGGATGAAAGGAGGACTGAAGGGGGAAAGATGGGGAGAACAAAACAGGACTAAGGGAAGGAAAAGGAGGAATCATGGGAGAGGAAAGAGGGAATAACAAGGAGGAGGGACTAAGAAAGAAAGGTAAAAAGATAAGAAAAAACAGATGAGAAAACAGGAAAGATGATGGGTAAGAAAGTAGGAGGAAATTGAAAGACGATAGGGGGTAGGGTAAAGAAGGAAAGGAAGACAAGCAAAAAAGGCATAAAAGGGAGGAATTGGGGGAGAGTTGTGAAGGAAATGAAAGGAGGAGGGAGGAAGGAAGGAGATTGTGTGTGTAATAATGTCTTTCAAAGCATAATAACCCAGGATCAAATGCTCAGTATTGTTTGTTCTCTCTGACAGAAAGAGGCACTGAGTAGGACATGGCTGGAAATGATGCAATCCCGTAATACCAGTAATATTTTACGTTGTTTACGGTATGTATAATCCTGTTGAAACAGCCTAAAGATGTGTGAGTATGACTGCTTGCCTACCTGTGCTGGGCTTCTAGGCGCTGCTCCAGCTTCTGCTGACAAAGCACAGCGTGTTTCCTCCTCAGGGCCTGCTCGAAGCCTGGCTGGGCCTGCAGTGCCTGCTCGTAACACAGCACTGAGTGGTTGTATTCCCCAAGCATCTGGTGTGACAGTGAACATAGAAGAGGAAACACTGATCCAGCACACTGATTTGTTTCATGTTGAAATCAAAATGTACCAAAATAAAACAAAGTTAGAAGTGCTGTTTAAATATAGGTTTGCTATCATGCAGGGGATCTAACCAAGTCTCTTTTCAAATTCTGGTATTCATAGGCCTTCAGTGGACCTTTACATTCAGAAAACAATATCCAAGTGACATAATGTTGGCGGACACTAATGCTGTAAGATATGAATTTGCTGACAGCTATAATCTGCCTAATATGTGCTTTGGGAATTGTGAAACTTGACTACTGGCAATGAGATAGTAAAAAAAACCTGAACAAGAACTTTGCTGCCACTTGAGACACACTGAACTATCTGAAAGCTACTGCAGCAAAGGTAGAAGAGAATAAAGGGACCAAAAGCAGGGCTCACTGGTGTTTATTTGTGCAGGTTTCTTCAGGCAATTTATCCCCTGCTTAAACTGAAAACTGCTTTGAAAGGATGGGTCAGCAGAGAGGTGGTTTGAAAGTTCTCTACATTGGGGCTGGTTCAATTCTGCACGTTTATAAGTCCATTTTGACTTTATCTGACTATTACTGAGGGTCATATTAAATAACTGATAAAATAACTACAAGGCACTTATCAAGGATAATAAAAAATACCCCATATTAGGTGTCTTGACTTCTATTTTGCTGATATATCAAACCAACCCTGATTCTAATCAGGCTGGGATGTTATGTAAAACGTAAATAAAAACAAAATATGATTTGCACATTCTTTTGAACCTATATTTAACTGTATATACAACAAAGGGAAGATTTTTAAATGTTCAAACTGATAAACTTTACCTTTGTTTTTGCAGATTTTTGTTCATTTTGAGTTTCATGCCTTCAACACATTCCAAAAAAGGTGGGACAGGGACATGTTTACCACTGTGTTACATCACTTTTCCTTTTAAGGACACTCAATAAGCATAACTAAGTTGTTGAAGCTTTGTAGATTGAATTCTTTCCCATTCTTCACGTTGGACTTCAGTTGCTCAACAGTCCAGGCTCTCCTTCAAAGTGCACCACACATTTTCAGTTGGAGACTGATCTGGACTGCAGGCAGGTGGGTCTACTACCTGCACTCTTATTATGAAGCCACGCTGTCACACCTGCAGTATGTGTTTTCTTTGTCTCGCTGAAACAAGCATGGATGTCCCTGAAACAAATATCACTGGCAGCAGATGTTGCTCCAAAACCTGTATGTTCCTTTCAGCATTAATGGTGCCTTCATAGATTTGCAAGTTACCCATGCGATGGGCACAAACACACCCCCATATCATCACAGATGCTGAATTTTGACCTTGTACTGATAAAAATCTATATGGTTTGTTCCTCCTTTACCCAGAAAAACATGACGTCC
The DNA here is from genome assembly GCA_036419115.1 of Scarus forsteni. NCBI lineage: Eukaryota > Metazoa > Chordata > Actinopteri > Labriformes > Labridae > Scarus > Scarus forsteni. The sequence goes on from JAZDUH010000443.1 coordinate 13,714,725, forward strand.
ATGATTTCAAAAATTGGAAATGTGGACTGGCCAGAGCAAAGCACACAGTTCAGCTTTGCAGCAGTCAATCTGTGATGAGCTAGGGCTCAAAACAAATATAAAAAACATCATATTCCTACTCTTATAGCAAAATTATTTTCTTGAAAAAAAAAAAAAAAACAATCAGCAGCAACTTTATAGGGTTATCAATACAGTACTCATTAACACAAATAGCTGGCCAATCATATGGCTGCAACTAACTCAATGCATTAAGGCATGTTGTCAAGGTAAAGGCAACCTACTGAAGTTCAAGTCAGAGTGGGAAAGAAAGGGGATTTAAGTGTCCTTGAATGTGGCATGGTTGTTGGTGCCAGATCGACTGGTTTGAGTGTTTCAGAAACTGCTGGTTTACTGGATGTTCAAGCACAACCATCTCTAAAAATCACAGAGAATGGTCTGAGAGATGAAAATATCCAGTGAATGGCGGCTCTCTGGGAGAAAATGTCTTGCTGAAGCCAAAGGTTGGTGGGAAATGGTCAGAGTGGTTCAAAATGATATATAGGTAATGCAAATAACCAGCCTTTCAGGCTGAAGAAGACCATTTCTGATACAATCAAATCTTTCAGCAGACGGGCAACAGCAGCAGGAATCCACCCTGGATGCCACCCTGTTCTTCGCTGACACACTTCACATTATGCAGGTAAATGGACTTGCTTCTGAACCTTTCTGCAAGTACTGTAAAGACAGAGGCTGCAGGCTGCCAACAAATCCAGTAGTGCAGCTCAGAGTAGAAACATTACTGTTTCAATTGGCAACACATCTATTGGTCTCACAGCTATCTCTGTGAAGGGGCCAAATATCGAACTAGCATGGTGTACCTAATAAAGTGGCTTGTAAGTGTATATTGAGTACAACTACTCGGCAAAGAAACAGTAGACTTGTAGTTTGGTCCTTATGACACAGGCCTATTGAATATATCATACTGACAATTAATTATATTGTATTATCCAAATCAGATTTCAAAAGTCTTATTCTGCAAGTTTCTACTGCAAGTTTCTAGTTTAATACACGAAAAACTATTACTCACACAACTCAGGCCCAGATGTCCTAACTTTTAGAAAGTAGCACACAAGTGAGATGGCGCCTTTTCAACTTACAGCATAAATGTTGCCCAAGGTGTAGTGGCTGGTGAACAGATCTGAGGTAAAGTCCAGGGCAGCATGGGCGAGGATAGCAGCATCTGCAGAGAAGTGTGCGCGGTGCAGGATGTTGGCCATGTTGACCAGGGCTACATCCTTGTGCTGCCTACATGCATGACAGTAAGACACATATTAACAATGAGTATATGAACACCTGTGAGCAGTCTCGGTCAATAAACAGCAGTGCATTGGCTTTATGATCACAGTGACAGTACCTTGGGGAGAAATGCAGAGCACGCACCACACAGTCCACTGCTCTCTGAGGCTCATTCTTCATTCGCCAATAAAATGACGCCATGTTATACAGCACCCAGGATGATGAGTTCTGGGAAACACAATCAAGAACATTCACATAAGTCTTTAGAAGTCCAAACAACAACCACGGGGTAACTCTAAGGCCTCTAAGGCCAGCTTTCCTGAATAAACCAACAGTTTTACTCCGCTTGTACTAAAGTTATCCAGCTGATGCTCTGAGTATATCTGCTGTACCTACAATTACAGCTACTTCAAAATTCTGTTATTGCTCAACTTCAGAGCTACACTAAAGCTAGCAGAGAGAAAGGGGGATAAAACATGATGTACAATGGGTGTGATTCCAATGTTTCATCACTGTACCATCGTGATTCTTTAGCCAATATTGAAAGGTCTGCCTCAAGCTATTTTGATCCCATATTAAAATCAGGAACCTGTGAAGAATCCTGGACCATATTGTGTTACCTATTTAATACAGTTACTAATTATGCACCATTTTTTTTTAAAAAAGGGCAAACTATTGCTCAGGGTGAAAATCAGTTTTCATACTCAAAGCTGAAAATACCGCAATTCATGTGTTATAACTGCACCGTGAACACTGTACCTTACAGTTCAATATAGTATTGAGAGCTTTGGCATCCTTAGATGCAGATACTTGACACAAACTATGAGCTTATGACAGCATATGTCTTAACATTTAATACTGCTTTTTTTGGGACACTGGCACAGAGAATTAAATCAGCTTTTATTAAAAAAAAAACAGGTGAATATCATAAGTTTTCTTGTCCACCAAGTTTAACAACAGTTAAAAAGCTTGGTGTTCTTAAATTATTTTCTAAACTACACTTCTGCTGACGGGGGGGTAGATAAAACTTACAGATACATACATCCATAAAATCTACAACATGCTCTTTTCCTGTTAGCATGCTCCTAGGGCTGAGCAATATGGTCTAAAAATAGATTCCCAGACTTTAACAACACTTGATTTATGTTTTTGATCGATTTTTCCCTCTCAAAAAAACTCCAAGTGACACAAAAATGACAATCAAATTTTGCCTTTATGTTGTCAAATACATTGATTATGTAGTTCAAACATAGGCATGTCTGTCTGCATAAACACTGAAAGCTGAGTTTTTCACAGCTTATTAACATATTACTCCCTGATCAGTATTTAACCTCATTTAAAAAAACAAAACAAATAAAGGCCTAAAAAAGTGCTTGTGCAAAACCTGACAGGGCATAGCATCATGAAAACTGTACATTTTCAGTGTTTATATTTTTAAACACTGCAGCAACTCAAAAAGGGAGAAAGTTAAGAGAAAAATCTCTGTTTATTTTTTCAGTCTTCTGCAGGAAATAATTAAAATTATTTGATTTAACTGATAAACTTCCCAGCCCTAAATGCTCTGATACAAGATAATAAACAACTCTGTTTTTTCCATTTTCCCAAAGGCACTATACAACATCTCATGAAAACAATGGTCTCAGAATTCATACAGCTAAATCAGGACGTTGTTGGACAGGCAGACCTTACCCTTTGTAAACCTTGATGGATGCGATGACCCACTTCATCGACGCTGCGGCCCAGTTTATGAGACAATGAACTAAAAATGGGATCTTCCTTGGAAAGCAGAGGGGAAGTTAAGTTTGCTCTCTCTTGCACACCCTGGAAGAGACAGCAAAACTTGACAATTAATAATAGATACTAAAGCTTACTATTGTTCAGACCTATATGGCACACTGCTGTTACTGATGCCTAAGTCACACATTCCCGTTTCTCATAGCGACTGTGCACAACTGTACACGATTGAGGAGGCTGGTGTGATCGCTATGATACGGGATTAAATTACTGTCTCACCCCTGGAGACACTCCGTAAATACACCGTCAGTGGCGCAGCTACAGCGCTTCAGGGGGCGTTTGTCCCGCTCCAGTTAGGTTAATACAACGATATGACGAGGATTCCATCCCGCTGGCAGGACGTCAGCCCCGCTCGAGCTCAGTTCGCGTCACGTAAGCCCCGACTGAGCCCCGTCGCTTGCGCCGTCTTGAACGGGACACAGTCGGGGCTCATACAGATACATCCTTGTCAGTTGTCCTCATAAAGCTTTCAGGATTGAGCCGCGATTGGGCCACGATCAGCTCCACTGAGCTCCGTACATGCCCCGCTAATACCGCTCGCATTATGACTGCATTAGGCTTCCATCCCGCTATACCGAGAGCGGCGATTCTCCACAACAGTTTTGAACAGTTCAAAACTGATGTGGAGCTTCTACGTTCCCCTCCGTTCATCCACGACTATACAACGCTGATCCAGACCAAGTAGCGCATGCACCACGACCAAAGCACGCTTTATCAGAATTATGACAATCGTGCACAATCGCCATGAGAAACGGGAATGTGTGACTGGGGCTTGACATAATAAGCATTGTGTAAATCATCTAACATGTGTGAATGGTGTACAAGTTAAACCATGTGAGTAAATACTGTAATGTTCCTGTGACTCTGTAAACATCAATATGACATGCTGGTTACACATTAACTTGTCAAACCTGAGGAGATAAAAGTAAATGAGCAGATGCCTGTGGCAGAGTGATCCAGGTTTTTACAGACGGTAAAAAAAATATTGACTAAAGTGCTGTTGCCTCACTTTAAACTAACACTGCCCTTTACCCTGCAGTCTGATAAGGGAAAAAAACTCTGTTGCTTTAGTGTGTGGTGTTAAGTCAAGCAGTTTTTGTGATGTACAGACACAGATACAGTGATTTACATTTCTCCAAAGGATAGACTACAAAGCTAGAGGCGGTCACAAAAACAAGGTTGCAGCACAGTTTTTAAGAATGAAATCTAAGGCTTTAAATGATCTTTAGTATTAGGAGCTTTTCCAGTTTTTATTTGAAATTCTCATTATGATCAAATAGTTTTAATCATTAAGCACTAAATCGTTTTAGATTTTCTTTCAATCAATATTTAAAAATGATCTATTATGTATATACATTTTTGTATACACATGTTTTTTGTATGCCTTTCTTTTTCTTGCGTTTCTTTGAAATTAAACAGTCGTTTTGACTTCTTTTCTTGCTTTTTCATCCTATATGTCATCATTTTTAGTCCTTTTGTTCATCACTTTCTTTGCTCCCTTTTAAGCACTATGAACTGCACTTGAAATTGAATAAAATCTGCAATATAAATAAAGTTTGACTGATTGGTTGATGTTTTTAAGAGCAACAAAAGGAAAAATATAAATTTTGAAATCCATAGAGCACTTTAGTAAGTTTTTAATCCTGAACATACATTAGCAAGTAAGCACTTTTTGTTCCATTAGCTATTGTCAGAAGTGCTGTTCAATGTTTTTACTGATGTCTGAAAGAAAGCTTATGGCAAACACAGGCTCATGGGAGCTTCATGATTATTCATTTTTTTGGGGAAATGAAATACATTAAAAAAAAGCCCTGCCTGTGAATGCATCTTCTTCACATCTGGATAATGGGAGACTGACTTGATGACTGTCATTGTAATCCTCAATATTTATCCCACCCTGTGACGACTTCCTTCGCTGTGAATGCTGCGGAAACAGATTATGGGACTAGTTGACCCTGCCATTTGTTCTGCTACCAGAGGTCATATCAGAAATGTCATTTTGTTAAGCTCAGACCTTGAAAAAACTGCAATTGTTGACATATTGGCAGAATGTACAAAATTACAATGATGGTCTACCTCAATCATCATTGAATACACTCCTTTTAAATCAACAGAATCATTTATTTAAAAGTAAAATGTGTTTCTTGCTCCACATGTTTCAAAAACAGACTGTCACCATGGAAGGTTTAAGTGGAGGATTTGTACTCTTGACAAAAAAAAATATATATATTAATATCAGTAAAAATCAGATCATGCATCATCATTTATTTACTAAAACCTCCCAACTACGTAAGATCACCTGTGACCCATGTGACAATGATCACTTTTTAAAAAGGGCGACGATCAGTGAAAGTTTCATACTCAAAGCTGAAAATACCACAATTCATGCGTGATTACTGCACCAAGAACATTGTACCATACAGTTCAACATATAGTAAGCTTTGGCATCCCTAAATGCAGATACTTGAGCTTTTTTTAATGCATTTCATTTCCCCCAAAAAATGAATAAACGTGAAGCTCCCATTAGCCTGTGTTTGCCATACACTTTCTTTCAGACATCAGTAAAAATATTGAACAGCACTTCTGACAAAAGCTGATGGAACCAACAGTGCTAACTTACTAATTTATTTTCAGGTTTAAAAACTTACTAAAGTGCTCTATGGGTTGCAAAAGTAACATTTTTCCCATTGTTGTTCTTTCAATGTCATTTTGTTAAGCGAGGAAAAAGTGTTGGCCTTAAGAGGTCAAAAATATTGGGGGAAAAAACATTGCTTTTTTTTTCTCCTGCAAATAAACTCCTAGAAGTTTGGAAACATTATTTCAGTTGATTATTCCTCACCTTTAATTATACCAGTTGGTATTGTATGTTCTATTTTTTTGGAAAGCCGGATTAGTCAACTACACAGAGAGGTATGACTTAAACAGACAATGCATTTATGTAATGAGCAACACAGCAAAAAGAGTGGGTAGCTCCTCCTAAAAAGTGTGCCAAAATCCCCTTCAAATGGAAGCTGGTGTTCGCAGAGTAGGAGTATTATTTGGTGTCAGCCGGGTACCATCTCCAAATTTCAGACCAAGCTTCTGTGAGACTGGTGTAGTCGAAGACAGACCACAAAATGGCTTTCCCAGGAAGACAACACAATACTCTAGCTATAAAGAGTTTGGAAATACTGGCATATCTGCAAAAATCCAAAACCTCAGCTGAATTATCATACAGAGGTAACTGATCACTAAGAAAAACCTTGCCCTCTTTCGTGAAAACAAACTGGATTCTCTCCAAACTGTACATCTGCATTCAGGAAGCAGGGTGATAAAGGGCAGTGATCAGTCAGTTTTGATGCTGATGTAGAGAAATAATCTCTATCATGTTTAAGAGACATAATCTCTAACATGCTCCACACAAGCTCATTGCTCAGGATACACTGGGATTTCATAAACAAACACTGTTATGTCAAGCTATTTTGGCTAAAACTTTCTCAATCTGTTCGAGAAGATAATGACAGTGAAGAAACAAAAAAATCCAAAATGATTCCTGGACAAGAGGGCTGTGGTTGCAAAATGTAAGCATTACGGGAATGTGTAACACTAGAAAACCCCACATCAACGGACAGTGTGCAGTCCACAAGGCTTCAGTTTTGCAAGATGTGCTGCTGTTATGCTGGTACAAGCCTACAGCATGTACACTGTAATTTGATTTTGGACGCACAAGCACCCAAACTGAGACACTGGAAAAGTTTGGGTATCAACACAGTACATGAAGAAAAGAACAGTCCTAGAATACATCTGAAAAAATAAAAATCAGTGTTATTTTCTCAATAAAATATCATGTTCAACTGAAAATTTCAGAAAGATTTCTGAAAATGCCATCATATAAAATGCAACTTTGAAAAAACTCATTCTTCTAACATGCACTTGGTTGACAGAAAAGAAAACACTATAATTTTAAAGAACAAAACAACAATTGAAAAAAACCCAGAACTATCCACAAGAAACAGCTTATGCTCACAAATCTGCGGGAGAGTTGGCTGTGCTCTTCCAAATTTCATCAGAAACAGGTAATTTTGGCTGTAGGTGGGATCTCTCAGTTTAGATTAAAAACAGCAGCACTAAAAGAAAATCATAACCGCACTGAGATACAGTTCATCCACCTTTATCTGCAACAGCCTCTAGAATACGAGATTTACAGAGCATGGCTTTTGTTGGTTTCCTGCTTCCAATTGTGCTGCAGTTAAAAAAACAGCCAGCATCTTAACACCTCCTTTTTGTAATTCAATTCTGCTTAGATTCTAACTGAGCTGTTTTCACTGACTTACTGATGTTTCAATAAAATCTTTGCCAAAACAAATGCAAAAGCTCCTTTCTTTGCAAACACTTCTCTACAGAAAAATCAGCTGATTAAGATACTGAACTCTTTCTAGTCAAATCCCTGATGATGGTAAACTTGTTTGATTGTCTGTGTGGGCCTTTTTGTCCTTGTAAACCAGTTGCAGCAAAACTATTCACATATTGTTCCACAAAGAGGTGTTCTGACACACTGTTAAATAAAGTTTAATACACACCAGCTGGATCAAAGTGAGAGACATGTTGAAATCCAATGTCAACTTTACTGTTCAGTTGTTCCTGCATATCAGAATCAAACTGTCAGAGTAAACATACCACTACATCAGGGCTGCCCTAACTATCCTAATAATGACCACAGAGAAAACATTCAAAGTTAAACATGCCATATTATAACTCGATTCAAGCGAAAGTGAGTTCAGGATTAAAGGTGCAGTAGTTCGATTTTAGACCAATAGATTGGCTCCTGAACAGGAAAGAGTCTCGATGCAGCAGAAAACGCTGACAGCTCATCTTCACATTCAAACAAAAAATACAAGACCAAACTACTCAAAGGTGTCAAACTTTGTTCATGTGATGGTGCTTAAAGATGACTTCATTGAAGTTGAATTGAAGTTGATGACTTCAGTTTGGACACCCATGCATAACACATAACTACAGTCTATCAAAACATAAACCCACTCTTAAAGGTTAAGAGAGAGGTTTCCCCTTTACTTACCCTGAGATGCTGAAAAGCATGGATACTATAAGGCAGCTCAAACACTTTTGCACAGTCTGGTTTCTCTAGGTCTGGGGGAAGAGCTGATCTGGAGTCCACATAATCTTCAGGGCTTTGTGGAGAAAGAACAAAAACTTTCAAATCAAACCACACCTCCATCCTTTGGCTCTGCTGATTTGAAGTGGTGCTTTAACCCGATAACTAAACATGGAGCAGATGAATGATTATTTGTACTGACGTTTTACTGAGGAGAGCTCACCTGATATCTTTGCTTTCCAATGAAATATAAGTCCCATCATAAAGGTCAAGGTCCCCCAGTGGTACCTTCGCCATGACACAGTCTGCATCCTCTTTGTAGTGTCTCTGCTCCAGCCCTGTGTCTCTGTCCTCGTTCTCCTCGATGTGGATCTTCTGTGCCACAAGCTGCTTCTGCTCGACAACAAACAAGAACAAATAAGTTGTGACAAGCAAAAAACACTGAAAAGCAGCTGAATATTATGCTAATATATGAATGAACCAGGCAATAAACAAAGGTATTTATGTATTTTTGTCACTAAATTGTGATTAATCTATTTTCTATACATTTAAGAGTCACCTGAGAGCAGCATGTTTCTGCAATGTTTGCAAAGATTACATTTGAGGACTTCAGTGTTGCACTAACAGTAAAATGGGCTATATATCCATGTTACTGGCTACACTGATGTAATTTCAGACAAGATAAGATTAAGACAATATTGTTTAGCGAAATGTAGCTTCATTTCAATTACACATTACATCATATGATAGTTTTACTTGTGTCTTCAGACTTAATCCACCATTGGACACAGACAAAACTGGACACATTAACACACACATTCAAGAACCCCTAAAGCTCACTATATGATTGTTCTTACAATATCCAAAGCTTGGTCCAAGTGGAACTAGTAAAGCAGCTTTTACAAAACAATAACTGGGATAAAAGTGGACCTACAGTGATGCTGTTAGCAAAAACAACTGACGCATGCTTAATTTCTCCCAGATAAACTACCCAGACAGGCTTTGTGGATGAAGATCATTTATTTTGTCTTAGAAGCATTTTTGTTTAATAACATCCATTTACACAATAGCTCATAGTTATCAGTCACATTTCCATGCCAGTGTGCATCTGGTTGTAATAAAGTATTTGTAACATCCAAATTCATGTGGACTTCATTAGAACGGACTTGGTTTCAATAACTTCTTTGCAGGGAAAACAGACATTATAAACTCAGTTTTGTGAATTTTAATCATGATTGATGATGATATCAAACATAAATAGAAGACGAGTCGGACTGATTAAAACCTGCTGTTGACCAGCAGCTGAAGGTCGAAGTTCAGTCCAAGCCTATCCCTGGTCTGGTGGGGTGCACCTGAAACGGTTGTCAGCCAATTGCAGGGCCACACGGAGAGACAGACAACCATTCATGTTCACACTCATACTTTAGGACAATTTAGAGTCACCTACTGATCTAATGAGCATGTTTTTGGTCTGTGAGAGGAAGACAAAATGCCTAGAGAGACCCACACATGCAAGGTGAGAACATAAAAGCTCCACAAAGAAAGGTCCTGACTGTCACGAGGGCTGAACCAGCAACCTTATTGTTGTGAGGCACATACACTACCTGCTGTGCCACCATGCTGACCTGTGGAGTTAAAATATACATATATAAATGTTGATAACAATCTTCTAACATATATGTGTGTGTAGTCCCAACTGCAAGTATGTTTAATTAACAGAACACAAACAAATGAATGCCTGAATGTTCATGTATTGAAACTATAACTAGTGTTGAAATACCTGTGGTTAGAACAGGTCATATTTCTAATTCATGTTACTTTTCTTCTATGAGAAACTGACATAAAACAAATGTAAAAAGGATAGGTGTAATAAAGCTTCAGCCTACACCTTTTGGTCTTATTATCTTATTATTCTTGTTTTTCATTATTTGGTTGATGGTACAAAAAAAGCACAATCTAAATGTTCATGTATTTATGTTGTTTGCTTTCTGTGCATCAGTATATTTGAATCCTAACTAAACTAAAATAGATGTTTTATCTTCAAATTGAAACAAATAGGCCTTCCAACAATAAAGATCAATTTGTAATTGGTAACCAAAGTGGCCCATCCCTGTTTCCAGTGATTATGACTAACCAGGGCGAAAAATGAAGCATATTTTTGGACCATTTATGGATACAAGATAAGAGTAAGAACATATCGAGCCCTATGGGTTGGAGTCCCAGGTTTTCCTCACATTCTTTAAAATGTTTCCTCACATGAGAGTCGATTGTCTCTCTTCTTGGTTCTTACCGTCTTTGATTTATGATGACATTAGTGTGTTTGGGTTGGTTCTTCTCTGATTCATTGTGTTGGTGGGTTTCTTCTGTGCTTAAGCTCTTGTTCTTGTCATCTGTATGTTTTTGTCTGCTTGTCAAATCACTTCGCGAACATTTGTTTTTAAAAGTGCTGTACAAATAAAGTTATGATAAACATTGCCTTCATACCTCTAGTTTCTTGAGGTAGTTCACACGGGTCTCTTGCCTCATGAAGATCACAACATCATGTGGGTGTTTCAGATTTAATGGGGAGTCGACCTGAAAACAACAACAGTGTTATAGACACTAAGTAACACTCTGTAACTTTGACATACTGCTATAGGCATCAGTGGGTAAGAGAAGATCACATCTGTGTTTGAATTTTAAGAACAATGTAAGCTCAGTAAAGTGTTTCTGTTAATGCAGTCTATGCAACTTTGGTATGAGATGTGCAAACTCAGCATGTTAGACACCAGTGCCTGTCACTTCAGTATTAACAGTCTGTTCCTCTAATTGTCGGAGGCACTTTAGTGGCATCCTGCACTGTCATTTAACTGCCCTGACAATGTAAAAATCACTACACAGTGCTGGTGTTGACAAGGCCCTGACATACTTTGGTCATCTTGACCTCAAACACTTATCGATAACGTCCGTATATAGGTGGCTAGTACAGGCTAACACACATAGCCAAACGAAACGTATTTCAGCGTTATCTTCTATGTGTATTTGACACTAACAAGGGCAGCAAACAGGGCTTGCTGAGAGGAAAAATACAGCGATATTTACGACGGCAAACCTGGTTAATAAATTACCCGTCAATGCTAAACCATAGCTCTACAGGCTAGCCCTCTATCGTAAGCGCTAGCAGGTCAATGAGCTAATATCAACTGTCATACCTGCTGCTGGATTTTCCCATCCTCCGTGACAACCCAGTGAGTCGTAGCCCCTCCGGAGTCCACTATGAGAATACAAAGAAGGATGAACAGCTTCCCCTGAAACGACGTTTTTCGCGAATAGTTGACACGGCAGCGCAAAAACTCAGGACAGATTTTCCTGAGGTCCGCCATTTTTCTGTCTCAGTTTGCTCTGAGGGAGCCGTTAGCATCCTCCAGCCGAGAGGGGGCGCGCGCGCGTCCACAGCAGACAAGATTCTAGAGGAGAGGGTCGTAGATGTGCGCGTGTAGATGCCGCCAAGGCAGGTGCGGTGAGCGGGCGTCAACACGGGCGCCATTTTAAGGAGGGGTGGGGGAGGCTTGCAGCTTTTTTTTTCAAATCGCTTACACATTAAAACGATGTGAGCTGGGTAATTATTTGAACTGAAACACAGAGAGCAAAAGTTCTTCTCAAGTCTCCAAAACTTTTAACACCTTTCCTGCTTTACACACATTTTGCAATTCAAAATGGTATTTTTTTTTTTAAATGAACTGAACATGGTTCTCTGGTTAAGACACAATAATCTGACATAAGTAAAGTTTGTCATTTTGAAACACTGCTGCCTTATAAGTTTTCTTGCAATTTTTTTGACTGTGTTTTTACTGCACATTTTTTCTGCATTTTACTTTTTCAGTGTTTTGTGTGAGCATATTGTCATTCACTGAATTGTTTGGTGAAATATATAAAATAAATGTTTCAACAGCATGTGTGTAAATCTGCAAATATTTCTGTGCATGTGAACAGCCTGAAGAGTTTTTTATTTTATTTGATCCTTATAGTGTTATGTAAAAGCATAATAAAGATGAGACTGTGTGTTTCATTACGCCCAACAGTGTGAAGCTGGTTGAACAAAAATATGGAAATATGAAATAAGTCTGTGCCACCAGGTGCAGAAGTTTGATTTCGATAATGCTATATGTAGTTTGGTTGCAGTGCCTCATTTTGTGGGATATATGAGGTATTTTTAAGTTTAGGTGTGTGGATTTGTCTTAGCAATTGGAAAAAAACTGTAAGATAAGATAAGATAAGATAATTCTTTATTGACCCCCAGAGGAGAAATCTGGTGATGCAGCAGCACAGAGATAAATACAAGCGTAAGTAGCATGCATTAAAGGTCAATAAAATAACAAAAAATATAAAATATATAGATCAGTCAACTGTGCAGATAGCTAACAAACAAAATAGACACTAAAGTATTGTAGATGTACTTACAATTATTTAAACTAAAAAGTTAAAATAAGTGGAGCATTGCCCAACAGTGTTAATTCTTTGCTGGAATCTGAATTAAGCTGTTTGTTTGTTTTTCATAAATGTCTATGATCCAAGGTACTTTATTTAAAGAATGCTTTTCTTTTAAAAGGATTAGTGAGACATTTAAGTTGGGGTTTCATAAGTTACATGCTAGTTATAAATTCATTTGCCGCAGTGACTCCGGTCAGTTCTGCTTCGTAAAGAAAGAACAGCCCTTGGCCACAAAGATGTGGCCAAGGGCTGAGGAATTTATGGATTTTAAGAAACAAATCAGAACATACAAAAACAGATTGATTGATTAAAACATCATGAACCTAAATTACTCAGAGCTTTGGTCCTGTCTGCAGCTTTCATGCTTATTTTCTCCTTACAGGGGCAGAGCTGGCAAGAATCACTGACGCTGGAAATCTCACTTAGAAATGACCTGGAGTCAAACTAGCATCATTCTTCCTTTAAGGCACTCACACTGCCTGCTGTACCACCAAGAGATGTTCATGTCAAAAGTGCACACATGAGTTTGTTGTAAGTACTCAAAATTATTTGTTTCATCCATAACAGAATTTTGCATTTTATGAAAAAAAAAAAACATATTTTATTATTAATTGTTCTCATTTCGGCTGGCTATTACTGCTGTATGTGTATAGGGATAGACCCCCTGCTATCTGAACTTCCATTCATTAGAGCTGCAGCTACTCCTCTCCAACATGGCGCTGACGTGGGCTCATACAAGAAGCGCGTAAGCGGTATCTACAAGTGGCCCTCTGTGCAGGACATGTCTGGTGACGTTTGAGAAGTAAAACAGGAAATTCTGTGGAAACGAAAAGTTCGAGACGTTTTGAAAGCGAAGGCAAGTTTGACATACATACATTTTCTGCTCGTTAAGACTCAGTAAATGTTTTAACACTGTTATCTGGGACGAGGGCTCGTGTTGAGTCTCTGCCGCTGAGGTCAGTATGATAATTTACTGTCTTGTTAGCACAGTTTGCTTATAAATCTGCAGTTCCGCTTCTTCATCAAGTGACAACATTGTCAGCCCTGTTGTTTTCTGAAACGGGGGTTTTGGGATGTATTTTTAACAAGTGTTTTACCGAGGAAGAATCTATGTGAGGACATTGTTGACTCGTGTTAATGATTAAAGATAATGACTACGACCTGAGGTAGGAAACTTTGAAGCCGAAAGAGCTGTTTATTTTTTTTCTCAATGCTTGAAGACAAAACCGTTTTAATTGAAGGACACTCTTAGTTACACCGTCATAACTACTAAATGAAACAAAATCAGCAAGGATATAACTAAGAATTAAAAATAATCGTTCAAAGATCGATTCTTTAACCCCAGTTAATGTAGGACTGCTCAATTCAGAGAGCTTAATAGCTTTATCAAGTCACTTTTCATTTCAGTGACTGAGACATTGACTGGGAATTTGGCCCAGATGCCATTTTTTTAATGAACTGAGTAATGCTGAAGAAGGAGTTTAAACAAATCATTGCAATCAAATGTGTCTCCAGTTTTCTTTAAAGCTATAAATGAATCATCTTTCATAGCATTATTCGAAGATGACTGTAGAAGTATTGTTACTGGTATTTTCAAATTTGAGTTTACTTAAGCTTTGTGCATGGTTTTGTACTGGTAAATCAAGTTGGAGTTCCTCCAGGCAGGTCTGTCAATGTTTACTTATTTTTGACATTGTCATTAGGGATGTTTGATTTTTTATGCAATGTGCTAATATCTCTGAATATCTATATTATATTATTAATATATTATTTGATAAATATCCACAAAAATGTCCACATCTGCCAGTACCAGGGGTCACTTTTTTAGGCAAGTATCTGCCCATAACAATATTGTTCAGAAAATAGTGTGCATCCAAATTTTCATGTTGATATATGAAATTGATTTTCAGGCCACACTGAGGGAGAGGGTCTGCATGTGGACCTGGCTGCCTATAGTCACTCCTAATCTCTCCCTCTGCTACCTGCACTTTCTCTTAGAAAATGTCTGATTCAACAATTTGTTTGAAACATATCCCATTCTGACATAATTAGGGGATGTGCCACTTCCTTCAGATAGGCTACACTCCCTGAGCCAGGTGTTTGTTCAGCTCACTCCTGTCTGTTATGTCCTCACAGCTGCTGTTAAGCAAAATTCTTGAGGGGCGTGGTCGGACCCTTCTCATGAGGTTTTCTACCAAAACAGCCTGTTCTGTGTAGGGCTGAAGTAGAAGGGTTCATATGTGTGCATGCTAAAATAAAATGTCTGAGTGGGTCTTTTAGGCAAGAAACTTAAAAAATATGCTCTGGAGAAATAAAGTAAGACCTAACTTTTAAAGATTTGGTTTCTTATGTAATATGATTAATTTATTTCAGTGGAAATTGTTTTGATATATTTGAATAAGTTGATACAATAAACTAAGGATGCAACATAACCCTGAACAACTGTCAAAGTCGCCACAGCCCTCCAGACTTGTCTTTAGTAACACTGTATTCTAAATAATTTGCACAAACTTCAGGAGCAGGACCTGAATCAAAAAAATGTACCATGACATAAATAAAGAAGTAGCAGAATCATCATTTAATTAAATGTCTATCACCAGCAACTGGCTACACTTTAATTTGATGACGAAGATGTCATTTTCCAAGGTAACATTTTTTTAGGGTCTTTGTTCATTTGTTACAGCTGTAATAAACCCGACATAAATAGGCTTGGGAAAGGGAGCGAGAGAGAGGATGGAAAGACACTCTGCAAAGAGGTCACGAGCTGGATTTGAACCCAGACTGGCAGAAGCATGCAGATGGACTGTGCCTGGTTGCTCAGCACCTCAAACAGAACATCTTTGAGTTAAATACTGTTGGTGGGGCAGAAAAGCATCTGAATTTGTCATCTACAGGATGATGGGACTCTAATGTTTCCTCTTTCTGAAGAACAAGTGGACAAGTGGACTTGTTCTTTCTGAAGAACAAGTGGTAATCTGTTACTTTAAATACACGCTTGCAGCTTAGTCACATTGACAATAATTGTCATTCTAAAAGAGTTCTGCTCCCACAAACTGGGGTGTATTCTATTTCATGTACGCCTATAGGGTTTCAAGAGGTATGGAGACTTAAGATTGGTGCTTACTGAACGTCATTGTCTACTGTACTTCTTTTTATATTAGAAAGGTAGGAAGTCAAATCATTGTCAGCTAAAGAGGGGATGTGATGGCTTCATTATCGCAAATAAGTCATGAAATATCTTTTTGCTTCCTCATACATATCTGTGGTGAAAATTAAACTTCCTGGTCTGTGATTTTTTATGTGGTTACTTTCACATTGTCTAGCATTTAACCTGAGCTCAGGTGCAGTCATGAAGAGCACTAAGAATCAGGATGAGCTGGAGTGCTGTATGCACCTTTATTATCAGCCTAAGACCTGAAAACACATCAGAAGATTTCTGTTTTTATTGTTCGGTCAATAGCTGCAATAGCTCAGTCTGAAAGGATCTGGGTAGAGTTGAGGGTTGCTGGTTCTAGTCTGAATGTTGGTGAAGTGCTGTGGTTGCTGGGGAGGGGCTAGTTTATTTGCTTATTTGCTCATCACTTACAGCAGCCTGGAAAGTTAAGGTACTTACCTCTGTCAAGGAGGATATGGTTTTGCCGGTGTATGTTTTTCAATTTGTTTGTTTATTTGTTTGATTGTGAGCACTAATATGCAAAACTACTGAACAGATTTTGCTGGAATTTTCAGGAGATGTTTCTATTGGCCCAACTTAGAGGTGATTCAATTTTGATGGTGATACGTACATCTGTCTGGATTCAAAAAATTCCCCAAATTTTGGAATAAGAAAAATCATATCTCCGCCATTTTTTAACTGATTTGCTTCCAACCTTACAGGATAATGTTGGGTCCATGTCTCTATCCCCAGGGTAAATTTCAGCTGGATCCGATCCAGCTTGACATCAGCAAAAAAACACTGAGCTTTATAATGTTAAATCCCATTGACAACAATAAATAATTTGTATGAAATCAAAATAATAAGTGATGTTCCCAAAACCTGGAGTGTTGATACAGAATAACACCCTCCGTGTGTGTGCTCAGTTTGGTCTAGACCTTGCCACTATTCTGGACCTGGTGATCCAGAATAGTTTCTTTCACGGGGGTTGTGGAAAAGCCACTGCCAGAACTGAGCTGCTTGGTGGAGGTCGGCACTCTCCGAGTGCTTTTCTAGTTGATTTAATGCTTTATCATTTATAAAATGTATTAACTTTGCCACTCTTACCCTTTAAATGCTTATGTTTGTCCCTCTCTGTCCAGATGGCTTGCTTTGACAGCAGCAAGGGGAGTTTGGAGGAGGACAGCTATGACGGAGCTGTTTGTGGAGAGCTGTCCAGCTGTCAATTAGCTATGATGGAAAAGGAACGAGAGTCTCTTCCCAGCCCTTCAGAGGGTCCCGGCACATTCGTGAGCAGCAACTCCTCAAGTCTTCAGGCGGCTGCCCCTCCGCAGGGCTACGATGTGGAGTTTGACCCACCCCTGGAGAGAAAATATGAGTGCCCTATCTGCCTGATGGCTTTGAGGAATGCCATTCAAACACCCTGCGGCCACCGTTTCTGCAAGAACTGCATTGAGAAGTCAATTCGGTAAGTTGCTGGATTTGGAAATAGTGATTTGCTGTGGTGTTAATCTCCCCATGAAGACGGTGCAAGTGTCTAAAAATTATGCCAAAAATCTGGGTTTACCAGTACCTGCTCTGATGCTACGCAGCACCTGATACAATTAATCATTGTACTTCCTCTTGTTTACAGAGACACGGGACAGAAATGCCCTGTCGACAATGAAATGTTGTCAGAAGATCAGCTGTTCCCTGATAACTTTGCCAAACGGGAGATTCTGTCATTAACTGTTCGCTGTCCAAACTCCGGCTGCTCTGATAAGATGGAGCTCAGACATTTAGATGTAAGTAATTCAGAGTGATGGATGTGATTGTTTTCAACACAAAACAACCAAGAACATACAGTTTAAGCATTTGGAACGACCTTGAAGGAACATCTTTACTAATTTCTATTTACAGATAAAGAATCTGTACATGGGGAGCGAGATTTTTGAGGATGTGAAGCAACCCAGTTTCAGTTAGTTATTAATTTGTGGTCTGAGATGTATTCATCAATCACATATCAGCTGGAAATGGTGTTTACAGGTGGAACACTCCAATGGGCTTTTCCACCGTGTGGTATCAGCTCTATTTGACTTTACACGGTTGTTCTGGTTTTCCAGTGGGGATTGTACTTGGCACAGTCTTCCTTATCTCTTTCCTGGGTTCCAAGCAAGCTTAGGTGGGACTGAATATGATGTGGAGACACTGCTTACCGCTGAATGGTCCGAGTGAAGCAATTTGGGGTATCTAACATGGAGATGAAAAGCCTCCTGCTTTCAGCACTAGACTTCCCTCTACAATAAGTAGTTTGTTGTTTTGCTACTTTCAGTTGTTTCTGGTACAAAATTTGTCTTCTCGCCATGACAAAAATCCACATAGGCTACCAGCAGTTCTTCTGCCCATGTTGTTGTGCAGATGTTTGTTGTAGTGTCATGCACCAATGCTATGACAGCCTCACTTATCTTAAAGTGGTACTATCAAAGCATATAGTACTCAAACTAGGGCTGAACAATTAATTGCAAATTAGATTAAAATCACAATATGGCTTGTTGCAATTTTCAAATCGCAGACAGTGCAATATTTTGAACCCAAAATGTGTTGAACATTTTGGCATTGTGATGTAGTTTCTTGCAATTTCATGCCTATTTTAACCCAGTTTTTACAATTTTATGCCTATCTTGCTCCCATCCATCTTTTTTTTTTGGCCACTGTCAGACCATGTTTGGGATTTTTATATGGTTTTAGAAATTTAATCCCAATTTTGCTGCTATAATCAATTTTCCTTTGTCACTTTTGAATTTTTTTTGCCTTTTTTTTGCAATTTCATACTTATTTTGCACCTATTAACTTTTTTTTCCGCTTTCGTACCTTTTTTCTTACTCAGTTTTTACAATGTCATACCTATTTTGCTTCTGTTCTTCACTTCTCCACTTTTTCTCAAATCTTTTATCCTCAGATTGATTTGATGTCATATTGGTTATACTATAAAACAATCTACTGCTTATGTTTGTTTAAGAATACATAAGATGAGGAACATTAAAACAATCGCAGATTGCAATATTGGGGAAAAATATCACGATTAGATTATTTTCTCAAATCGTTCAGCCCTAACTCAAACCATGTTGTGTCAAGCCAGTATTTGCAGACACCACGAATGTGAAAGCACCATGTGGATGACAGTCAGCTGACAACGCCTTAACTATGGCAATGATTTGTCAGCTTCCGTCAATGGTATCCCTAAAATGTATTTCCCCCCCAAGTAGGAGAAGATGGCTTCCCCTACCTGAAATATATAACATAGGGCAGATAGCATTGAACTATCAAATGGTATATAGCCAATCAGAGAGACCCCCCTTTTTCTAATGTAGTCCTCATTTTCATCAAACATTAAATTATGTACATACACAGAAAACATTAAGAGAAATCATTCAGGATCTCTGTATGCCCAAAGCAGATGGGGATGCATTGTGTGAACGGGATCTCTGTCTCCTGACTGGCATAATTACACCTTCAGCTCTTTAATTGTTTGTACTGACTTTCTCTTTTGAGATTGTGAAACTGTTTGGCAAAGCATGAGGAACTAAGTGGAAGGTATTTATTAGACCAACGTTAAGCATTGAGGCAAATGGTTTGGATACCTTAAACAAGCTGGAACTGGTCCCTAATGAGAACTGGTTCTTGATTCCCATCCCCAGATTGACTCTCAACCTTGGTGTCAAAATTAAGGAGAGGGGTTTTAGATTAGGTAAAACTTAATTAATTCCTTTGGAAATTCTCCCAGGGAAATTAAGATTCCAGCTGCAGCATTATATAGCAGATAAAATTATATGTAAATAAGAGATATAACTAAAAATGTACATTAAAATTTGGCTACTGCTCTTTCCTGTCCTCTGTCTTCCTGTTACTCCTCTTCCCCCTGAATGAGGAGTTGTACAGTCTGATGGACAGAGGGACAAACAAGTTCCCTGCACTTGGGAAGGAGCAGTCTTGGGCTGAACAGTTTTAACAAATTGAATGGAAACCACAGTGGAAGTTAGACATGAGGTAGTCTTGTGCTGGAGTACTACTGTGATTGCATGTGAAGAATTGTCTTGTGACGTTTTGTCAGATGAAGCCTTTCCTGTCAGCTCATCCCATCATTGAAGATATCCTCAAACTGTTGGCTGTTGCAGTGTTGGTTTTGTCGACTAATTATTTATGTTATAGTTTTTCTGCAACCTATTTTTTGCCCTGACCAAAACTAGACTATAACTGAAAAAAAACAAGTGTGCAATGACAAAAACGTAATTAACTGACATTTTCGTCAACAAATAAAAACTAGACTAAAATGTTTGACAGAGACTGAATCCAATCCGACCTAATTATGTCACGTTAGGAAGACGGGTACTCAGGTTGTGTGGCAAGGTTTTATGAGATAAGAGGGGTATCCAGTCACAACTGCCTTAGCTTCATGGTGGAGTCCAGGTGTAAAACATGCCTTCAGAAATTCAAGGAAAGAAAAAATTACTGTACACTTTACAATACATATTTTAGTCGACTAAATTTACAAAAGAGCAAGTGTTGTGAAATTTCATCGACTAAAGCTAAACTAAAATTAAAACAATTTTGTTGACTAAATTATGACTAAAACTAAAAGATGCTTTAGGTAAAAAGCAAAAACTAAATTAAAAAATGCTGTCAAAATCAACACTGCTGTTGCTGTGATAATGCAGTTGTTCTTTTTTGGTTCAAGTGTAACAATTTTTAATCCTGCCACTGTTGTCCCACCACATAATAAAACTAACTTGTTCTGCTTGGCCATATTTTCCCCCTCCAGAATCATTTGACACAGTGTCAGTTTGCCACTGAGCTGTGTCCACAGTGCCAGCAGTCTGTGAGGAAGAGCCACCTCGAGGAGCACACAACTGTGGAGTGCCCCAGGAGACTGGTGTCTTGTCCAGATTGTGTTGCACTCTTTGTTTACGAGGAGAGAGAGGTATTTTTTGTCCCATTTATCTAACTGCTCCCTCTGCTTTTGCAGAAAAGCAACAGGCAGGAGAAAGTTTAAGAGCTACATTGCTTGTGTCAAAGAGGGTTTGTCTAATCATCATCTGTTTTTGCTGCTCCCAGCTTCATGAACAACAGTGTCCCTTTGCTAATGTGAAGTGTCAGTACTGTGGGATGGATCTGATCAGAGACCAGGTAAGCACAAATAATGTATGACATGAAAATAAGGAACTCAAGATGTTCATATCACAGGAATTGATTGTTGAAACTGACTTCTGTCAACAAGAACTTCTCTTTTAGTGACATCCACAACAGATTGTTCCTCATTGTGGAACAGGTCTATAGTCTATAGTCTCACCCAGCTAGTTTTTAATCTTTTTTTGTGACCGGAGTGAGTGGCTTTCCTTATCCTAATTTATTAGACCACCTGTCACAAAAACAAGAATACTTAAGATATTGAAGAAATCTTTCAAAAATGTTGTTGTGATGTTGTAATTCGACAAACATTTTCAACAGGAATGAGGAATTTCAGGCTCACTGGACTTATCAGAAAAGTCAGAGATTAATTAAACACCACATTCAACCAGTAAAATATTTCTTAATATTCAGGGATGCAAGTAAATATCTATAATTTGACACCCTAATCCAGCCCTATTCAATTAGCGGCTCAAGGGCCACATGCGACCTGAAAGCAACTCTCGAGTTGCCCAAAAAGGTGATTGTTACTTAGGTCTGGAGAGAAAAACAGGAAAAACTTTAACAAACACTGTCAAGGTCTTACAGAAATCCCAACACTATTACAGACATTGAATGCAACAAGTTCTGAAAGGTTGTTGTTGATCAAGTTACTTTTAATGCACTTTCAAATGCGACCAAAAGATGGTGTTTTTAATCTGCACTTTATTTATGTTCATACACACCCTAATATGTGCTTGTATTTACTTGTCAAAACGTGTTGAATTTATCAGTTTGTTACATTGAAAGAAACAGTATTTCAGCAGAAGTTTAGTTTAAGTAATAAACATCCAGTGTGTTTGTTATCTATTTGTGTTTCTTTTACGTGGTTAAATTTGCTCACAGTCTGCCAAAAATGTCCGGCCCAGCTCATGACCTAAGTCTGAAAATTTGGCCTGAGTGAATTTCTAATTGAATAGCCCTTTCCTAATGAATGGACGATAATGAGCTGTACTATTTTCTGTTTTGTAGTATTGCCATAAATTAGAAAACTCATGGATGACATTGAAATAGAATTCTGGTTAAAGAGCCTCTACATACTGGTGTATTTACTGACTTGATTGGTTGAGATGTTTGTATGTATCTGTTATTGTCTTGCCTGTAACTTTGTTAATGTGCTGCTGTCTGTCTAATAAAATATTTAATCTCTATAAGGTTTTTCTGGTGAAATGAAGTTTACATATATTTACCTGTACAGAAACATAAAATATGATTTTGGTAGGTACCAGTGCTGTTAATTTAGGACAGCTGTGGAATAAATCTCACACTGGATGGTGGTCTGATAAAATTATTGTGCACTGTGTACACTAAGATATTTCGATTTCTGTTGCACAAGGTAGGACCAAACCAAAGCGTGCCTTAGCTCAAGACCAAAGAGAAAAATAAATGGGACGGAAAAAAAGCTCATACCGGGTAACTTAGTGGCCCTTCGTTTTCAGCTTTAAATGTTGTCATATTGATACCCAAGGTTTTTGCATTAATTTTACAGAAGAATAGTGAAGCTCTCAAAAGAGTAAGTAGATAAATTTATAAAAGCCGAGCAGAACAACTCAGTTTCCAGTAGGTTTTGAATTCATGATCAACTTCTGGAGTAGTTGTGACAATGAACTAAAAGTATTTCACTTTCCACATTTACGTACATGTTTAAAACTAGTGCTAGTACTAGATAAAGTAATACAAAACTATATAAATCAGGTATAAAGAAGAATGAAATTACTGGAGGTTTGGTTGGATTTTATGGAACTTTATTTATTTACTGACTTCTGTAAGATGTTTGAACGTTTGCTTGTTCTTATGTTGTAATTGAGTTGTCTTGCTGCAGATGTTTTTATGAAAAGGGTGGGCATAACAAGTAGCTGAAACTGTAACTGAAGTTAAATATTATTTTTGTATTCATATTACATTGAGGGGCAGTATTTTGAATGCTATTCAAATAAAAGTCAATCAATCAATTATGTTTTTAGCACCCGGCCCATAAAATTCTACAATCAAACATTGACTATAAACACTGAGGGAATGATGATTCATTCACTTAACCTGCAATCTATGGATTTTTCTTTCAGATGGAGTCCCATTGTGATACAGATTGTCCTAAAGCACCCATTGCCTGTAACTTCAGCGCCTTTGGATGTAAAGAAAGGGTACGTGATCTCATGCAAAACGGTCATGTCGTACAAATCTTCTACCTACAGCTGAGTGAACAAGCCATTAAGTGCAGCTTGTCTTAAGAATATCTTGTCCCCTCAGGTCTGCCGACCATATGGTACTAAGATTTTTTTCTGCTTGCACAGATGCAGCGTCACAACCTGGCCCAGCACATGCAGGAGTTCACACAGATGCACATGCGCTTCATGGCTGATTTCCTTCGCGGCCTCACACTCAACGGTACCTCGCCTAAAACCCTGTGGTCACTTGGCCCTTCTGCATCCTCCGAGGATCACGGCGCTGCCGCAGCGTCAGTATCGGCCTGCAGCGGTCCGAGAGGAGCCGTGAGCTGCAGCAGCAGCAACAGTGCCGCAAGTCAGCCAAGTGTGGAGGTGCAGAGGATTAGGGACATGGACGGACGGCTGGTGAAGCAGGACCACCAGCTGCGTGAGCTCATCATCTTAAAAGAGACGCAGGTAAGGGATGTGTGTGAGCTTCAAAGTTCGATTGCTAAAAAGGACTTCTGTGATCACTTTTCTCCTTCATAACATCTAGCCTGCCTTCACGTCCCTGTTTGGTCTTTGATTGGCTCCACACAGACCTTAACCGAAGTTATGATATTGCACTTAGCTGCTCTTCAGAGGATTAAATACAGATCCGTTTGCTGCTTTTAAGTGGAAACCAAAGCATCATACTCAAGGGAATACCCCTATGCTTTCTACCTGAATGGGAAAGAGACAAAAACAAGCTGTGTAGAAAAAAATTCTACAGTACACATAGTAGAACTGAACAAAATGTTATTTCTTAAACTCTATCATTATATTTTTTAATGAGATAAAGGATGCAGAGTAGGTGGTATCATTTTTAAGCGTGAATAAACCTTTACCCAGTGTTACTGGGGGTTTGTGGTATTATCACAAAGGGTCACAACCTGATTTAAAATTGATTTTCAGTTCAAACATATGCATGAGTCACAAAACAGTTCCTACTATAGGCTGGGCTATATGATCTAAATGATCAAAAAGCAGAAAAAATGTGTTAGGGATGGAAGACCAGTTCCAGTTAAGAGTCAATAACAACTCCCTTCAATATCAATATCAATATCATTTGTTGTTTTGCTGATCAGTTCCTCCCACTTTGCTCTGAATACTTAGCAATCAACAGGATGTCACACTCCCATCAGAGGCAGCCATGATACTAATAAATCATGGCATACAGGGGGCAGAAGGGGTTCACACTGTGGATTAACTTTCAACAAAAAAGACACATGCAGCATACCCTTCAGTTAGTGGAGACGCCATTAACATGTAAAAGCTTTTATCGATGCAGCGTGGCATTGATTATCAGCAGTAACTCGTGTTTGACATCGTCGCCTCTGAATACTAAATGTAGACCTATTTTTCCACAAAGAAGATCAGCAGGAGTTGAAGTATAAACTCTCATCCCTAATCAAGATATAAAGGTTATTCATGTTTCTTAATGTTTGTATCAGCTTATTTACAACACTGTAAACACATTAAAGTGTGAAGTGTGTCAGAAGTTGATATATGGATGTTCTGAATAATTTCTATTTGTCCTCATAAGTATGATTCAGTTCTAATGCGACATACTTTTTGCGCACGTCAGGAGTGCTGATAGCCTGATGCTTATGTCCATACATGGACCCATGAATGTTAAGGCTCTTACTCTAGGGGGGCAGCCCATGTTTGTTTCCATATATGCTCTCTATTGCCGGCTAATTCTGCTGTCTCTCTACACTATCAATAAAAAAATAAACACACCTCTGCCAAGGCATTTCTGACAGTTAGCCAAGTTATTCTTTGGAAAACTGCCCTCTCTCGCAGTGTTTTAAAGTCCGTTCAAAATTTCAAGATCCACATCCAGATTTAGATCATCACCAAAACTGAATCACTTCTTCCTTTTGCCATGACCAACATTCACTAAAAAATGTTCATCAATTCTCACTAAAAACTTTTTGAGTTTTGAGAGGCAGACAAGTTTTTCACTATGAGGTTATTCCCACCAAATACTGGGAGCACTGCCACAATGCAAGTGATCTGCCCTCACTGCTGATAATGAAAGCATTTTATTTGTATGAGGATAAAGCACCCAGGTCTCTACTTTTCTGATCAGTTGTGGTAACTACGTGCTGGTGTATTGGCATAATTGGTTAACTGATTGATTCATTTTATTTATAATTATTATACTAATTTTGATCATTTAAAACAGATGGCAATCATTAAAGGATAAGTTCGGTTTCTGCCGCTTTCACATTGTCTATAGAATGAAGTAGAACAATATACTCACCCAGAAGGCTTTCCTGATCCAAACAGTGCTTCAGGAGATATTTAGATCCAAAATCGAGCGGCGGACATCCGTATAATGGTAGCACATAGTGCATACAGCGCCGCTCCTAAAACTGCATTAATCGTCCAAAAACTCGTTAGTTTCACCAATATTTCATCATGGTCCGCTCGCGCTACTCCTCCAAGACAGTCCGGGGTCGCTCCACCCATGTTTTTGTGACTGTGCTGACCTCTGAACTGAAAACTTTCTTCACGGCTGCCGCGCATGCGCAGTACGGCTTCCTCCTTTCGATGAGCTCCTCATCTGTAAACTCTGGCTCAAAACTGTAAGGACACCCATCATATTCAAAGTTCTCCTCCACAACATCTTCATCCGATAGATATTCGTCCATTTTGCACAAAACTGAAAGAAGAAAGTTGTTGAGTAGCCGGCGGTCGCCGCTGAAACAATGAGCCGTACTGCCCATGCGCGGCAGCCGTGAAGAAACTTTCCAGTTCAGAGGTCAGCACAGTCACAAAAACATGGGTGGAGCAACCCCAGACTGTAATGGAGGAATAGCGCGAGTGGACCATGATGAAATATTGGTGAAACTAATGAGTTTTTGGACGATTAATGCAGTTTTAGGAGCGGCGCTGTATGCCCTGTGTGCTGCCATTATACGGATGTCCACCGCTCGATTTTGGATCTAAATTTCTCTCGAAGCACTGTTTGGATCAAGAAAGCCTTCTAGGTGAGTATACTGTTCTACTTCATTCTATAAACAATGTGAAAGCTGTAGAAACTGAACTTATCCTTTAAGAAAGGCAGGAAGTAATCTCCATGAACATTTCAGGATATAGTGGACTTGTTGATGACACTCATATGCTTGATTTGGGGCAGAGTTGATCATCAGCTTAACAACTGTGCCCCGTCTGTCACAGGCTGGACAGCTAGTGGAGCTGAAGCGCAGGGTGTCGATGCTCGAGGAGACGGTGAAGGAGCTGGAAGCCACACAGTGTCAGGGCATATTCATCTGGCGCCTGAGAGGTTTCTCTGCTCACCTGCGAAACCAAGAAGCCGGCCTGGCTGTGGTGGAGCATAGTCCGGGCTTCTACACGGGCCGACCCGGCTACAAGCTGTGCCTGCGACTACACCTGCAGACCCCTAATGCCCAACGCTGCTCCAACTTCATCTCACTCTTTGTCCACACTATGCAAGGAGTGTACGACGCGCACCTGTCCTGGCCTTTTCAGGGCACCATCCGCCTCGCCATCCTGGACCAGGGCCCTGAAGGACAGCACCACGTGGAGGTGATGGAAACCAAACCAGACCTGCAAGCCTTCCAGAAACCCACCATTCCACGTAACCCTAAAGGATTTGGCTACGTCACCTTCATGCACCTGCATCAGCTGCATCAGAAAGCTTTTGTTAAGGACGACACTCTGCTCATCCGCTGTGAGGTGACTCCTCGCTTTGACAATGTGCACCGTGAGGGACCAGCAGTACAGCCAAGGGGCCCTGAGGCCTCCGTGTGAGGGCCCAAAACCAGGATCCTATACACTGGATAATCATGCCAGGACTTAACTGGACAGCATGGCAGTGAAGACATATCTTCTTCAGAACAAATAAATAAATCTTTAATCTTTAAAACACACAGTATTTAACAGGACTGACTTCAGGAAAAAAGTTGCTCATCATACCAGTTAAAGAACTTTGACACCACAGGTATGCACCTATTTATTGTCATGCCACAATTAAATGTAAGTTTCATGTTACTTTATTTGCTAATCTTGCAGAATGTTCCATAATTACTGACATGGTACTCACTAGCCTCATTGTTCGAAGTGTCGTCAATATTTAACCAGCTTGATATGAAAGTTCAAAACACATTCTCTGGCTGCAGATTGAACATGACTGCCAAATCTTGAGGTGTTAGAAACAGAATACGATATAAGATCTCTTTTAAAAAGATGGATAAAATGTATTTTAAGACAAATAGAAACTTCATTATTCTGTTCCTTTTAAAAACCTTGTTTCCACTGAGTAGTCTGGTTTGGTTCGGTACAGTTCGGTATGGTTTGGAGGGTTTACCCTGGTATTTATCTTTCCTTGACAGCGATGATGTGAGCTGGAAAGAACTTTGCGAATGTGTGACGTCACAGCAGCACCACACAGAGAAGTGGTTTTAGGTAGAGCGTGATTGTTAACAAAGCATAAGGGAGGACTTCCAGGACTCTAGTACTCCATGGAGTTTGTGGCCATTCTTTACAATAACAGCAGAGAAAAAATCCCTCTAATTTCACGGCTTATTTGGCGAGGTTTGCATTTTCGCTTTAGCTGCTGTTGCATGACCAATTAACAGACTGCAGTGC
This sequence comes from Scarus forsteni, assembly GCA_036419115.1. Lineage (NCBI taxonomy): Eukaryota > Metazoa > Chordata > Actinopteri > Labriformes > Labridae > Scarus > Scarus forsteni. Next base: position 13,742,515 of record JAZDUH010000443.1, read on the forward strand.
TTTGAGTTCCACTCTTTAGATCTGGTTTAGTATGGTCAGCACCTCTTACGCAGGTGTCCCAAAAAGTGGGACAGCACAGCACGGTCAGTCATTTGGGTGCCTTTTCTCCTCATTTGACAGCAGTCACACCTGTAATTGTGTATCTCATGGAGCAGAACTGAACCAGATTGCTTGGTGGTAATGCAGTTTACTCACCAGGTCCACTTTGTGCAGTGAGACAGTGATGTGATACGCATTGTATTTAATTTAGTTAAAAATGACATATACCTCTATCCAACCTTTCAACAGTCTGCTGGCGTCTAAATGAAACATCTGTGCTGAACTTTGGTCAAATTATAAAATTAATTTCTCACCAGAGGATTTTGACTCTGTATAAACCAGTTCTTAGCAGCCTTTCTCAGAATGCTCTGTTTTGATGCATCTCTTTAAACTCTGATGAGCTTCTCCTCACACCACCTTCTCTTTTACTGGGGGTGAGCCTTCATGAGCACAGCTGTATCGTTTGATTGCTAAGGAGACACATAGATTGAACCACCACAGGGTTCCTACAGATCCTCAAAGTCTTAGGGCCCGTTTACACAACAACTAAATTGTCAGAAAACAGAGTTTTCGTTGTGTTTGCACCTTCAGTTCACACGAGAATGACGTCTTGAGTGCCTGAATCTGCTAACTTTTTGAAACCAGGGTCCAGAGTGAATGGTTTGGAAAATCTTTTTGTTGTTGTCCTTGTGTAAATGGGAGTTGTAAGAGAACACAGGGATGTGCGATGCATGCGCAGTACTCTGATACTAAGATATAGGTTGTGCGTGCACTGAGGAACAACAACAGCTATGGCAGCAACATGTGTGCTGCTTACTGTGCTCGGTTTGTTGTCACTCCTTCAGCAAAATGTGGATTTGCTGCATCTACTGACTTGGCATGCATGTTAAAGTGATTTCAGTTGTTCTTGCAGATCCATGTGAATGCATCGTTGTAACACCGTCTCTGTGTGAATGTGGAGTGCTTCTGAAAATGCAAAGGAAAAACTTTTCTGTTTCTGGCGACAACAGTGTCATGTAAACCGGCCCTTAAATGGCCTGACCTGATGAAATCTCTCTCTTGGGCTTTTGAGATGCTTGAGAAAACACTGGAAAAAACAGCACCTGCATCATGATGCTTATATTTGACTTATTTTAAGATTTGATATTATGCATTTCTTAAATTAGTATGTCCATGAGTGTTTTCTACTCGTCTTATCAGCATGACAGAGAACTTTAATGCACAAGACGGTAAAGTCTGTGGCATCGAGACCTCCCACCTTGTGTGAGTAATGCCAGGAAGTTATAATCACAGAAGTTGTTTCGTCTGGAGTTAAAGTTGAATGGCTTGAGGTTGCGAGCCCAAAGCAGAGACGACTGTAGAAGAAATGCAGAACTGCACTGACTAATTAACGCAGAGCAGGTCAGTCGACCATGAGGCTCGCTGGGGAAATTGTGCCTTTAGGTGACAGGAAAGACAACAGACATCACAGACTGAGATTGAGGTGGATCAGACAGTCAAAATAAAATTATGAACTGAATTGAGACAGCATATGGCCTCTCTGAATTGTTCAGATGCAAACATACCGTTTCGTGCCTGCATTTCTCTCTTTCAGGAGAGCAATGCACTCAGAAGTCCTTTATTGTTCTTGTATTTATTGAAACAAATTTATATTCCAGAGCCTCAATATGCACCAAAACTCCAATTAAAGTCTCACAGCGAGAGATGAATTGTAGTGCACATATCTGGCACCAAAAGCCTTAAAAAGGTTTGTTTAAGTCTTGGAAAAAACAAAGTAGAAGTCCACCATGTTGGAAACGTAGTCAAATTTGGGCTGCTAATAAATCTTTCAAGGGGACATGCAAAATTCAACTCTGCAGTTGCTTTGTTTTAGTAAAATTTCACTCTAAAGAATCAGGATTTTAGTTTGTAATGCAGTACGACTGACATGGCTTTTATTTTCTGACTCGGAAAAGACTGTATTTCTGACAGCTTGGTCCTGAAAAGGTCTTCAAACCAGCAGCAGGGAAAGGTCCCTGTGGGTATTCTTATGAGTCACTGATGTCTGGAGGAGCCCAGATTCCGAACAAAATGCATAATCATGTTTTCTTCAGACAGGAGAATCATGAACAAAGGACTGCACTGGCCTATTTGACTTTCTGTGGGTCAGTAGTTATTCATGACAGCGAAATGTATGTGCAAATATGCGTATGTGCAGTTGGTTTTCATCATTTTATTAGATAAAGACTTGTGAATTCAAATTACCAAATACAATAAAGAGGAGAACAATCGAAATGAAGACCCTGAATTTGTGTGAGTTTTTTGTGAAGGTCACTGCTCAACTGTGAATCAGCGGACTAGACCATTTCCCTGTCTTTAATCAAAAGCATTGCACTACTAAACAAAATAAATAAAACAACCCGATTGGTCATGATTTACCACACCCTCCCCTAAACTGTGTTGTGGCCTGTTTTCATTTGCCATGTCCATTCATCTGTGTTAGGTGTGGTTACTCCTGCTTTCTCCCTCACCCAGCAGGACTGCTCAGTGACACTTGCATGAACGCCCCTGGTTTTAATGGCTTGTAAGAGAGCAGAAGCTGTGTTATTCACAATGACGAAGTAAACCTGACGTTCAAAAAGAACTTATTTGAGTAGAAACAGTAATTGAAGTGACTTTTCTGTGCAGTGTGAATGCATCAATCTTTTACACTCAAAGAAGGAGCAGAGAAACTAAAATGACACATGGTATCTACACATACGAAGAATTTATTCAACATAAGCTTAAAACAAAACAATGACCCATTTCCCTGAACTGAACATCATCATACCTATAGAAATCGATATATTTTACAGACTCTATGTTCAATAACATACTAAGCATTCATTCATCAATGTAAGGAAATTTTTTGTTTGCCCCAAATCCTGGGTGACCTGCTTTGGTCTCTCCTCTTTCTTGTTTGATGTCTTTTTCTTGTGGACTCTGAGGTACGTCGTTGCTGCCGCTGGCTGCGTAGCCTGCGAGTGACACTGAGAATTGACACCTCATGAAGATTTGAACTACACACAGGGGTCAGAGGTTATATAGACAATGTAGATATCAATGGTTATGACTCAGTGCTTAACTTTGTCTCACCCGGAGCTTTTGGAGCATCCTTTCCACACTTCAGTGTGCTCTGAGTAAAACATTCTGCCATCCAGGACAAAACCTCTGCACAGTATCTGACCTGGAGACAAAAAGCCATAGAAGACTGTAAATCAGGTTTCTTAAGAGCTAAAATTTGATGTTTGACTTGCCTAATTTGCTGTAAAGCTTCACCAGACACAGACAGTAAGTACTTTGAGATGCACACTTACATTGACAGGGTTCCCACTCTTTTCTAGAAATCATTTTCCAGGACTTTTACAGGACATTTTCCAGGACTTTTTCCAGTGTCACATAACCAACTTCAGTTACATTGTTGCTGTGGGCAGTTTTCGGTTCTAGTTAGCCTTCTAAAAAACAAGATTCGAGGTTGATGAACAATATCTCTAGCTTTTGATCATATTGATCTTAGAAGTTATTTGTTTCTAACTCTCCAGCACGAACATTGTCTGTTAGCTATCTGTTTAGTCTGGCTTTTATGTGTCCTACTATTGTAAATTTATGGTTATACATATTTTTTTAATCTTTATTTACTCTGCTTTTTTATGAATAGATTTTTTAAATTTAGCCTAAATTTTGTTTTGTCATTTTTTATTATTTCTTTTTGTCCCCAGTGTTTTGAGTTTTTATATTTTATGCCTTAACTTGCATTATTTTACCTACCCACATTTTCTGGCTACGTGTACATTAGTTACCAAGTACATTTTTACTTTATTTCCTATTGGCCAAGCTAGAAGGAAGACAAATAGTTTTCCAGGACATTTAACTTTTTTCCTCATTTTCCATATGTTTTCCATGACTGGAAAATTGGGCAATCATTTTCCAGGTTTTCCAGGACGCGTGGGAACCCTGATTGAGTGAAAAGGCTTCATGACACCAGACTAAACCACAGTATGACTTGGCATGTACTTCAAATTTCCCAGGATGAAAGGTGCATTTATATCATTTATCTGACAATGTGCTTAAATCATCAGTGCAAAGGGAATATGCAATAAATCTGGTCATTTAGCCATATTTTTGACTATTTCACCATTCACTTTTATGTAGCTTGATTGTAGTATCTTTACACAGTATATGTTGTTTGATTCTAGCAACAAAAAAAACCTCTTTAATATATATTTAATTAAATTAAAACAGTGACAGTGTTTAAAATAACTGAGGATGATTTAAGAAAACTGGACTTCTTTCAGTCTAAAGTTTGAGAGTTTTAGAGCCACTTTGCCAGGTTTACCTGAGCCTCCACGGACACCAGTCTCTTCTCCTGGTCCTTGAACCCACCAATGATCCTCAGCAAGCTCTGAACTCTAAAAAACAAAATTATGTCAAACAGTTCTTGATGCTGCAATGCCATATCTGACCACTGAGGGGCGGAAAAGGTTTAAAAAAGATTCATTAGTGTCAGGCAGGTAGTTTTTTTTTTTTTTTTTTTTTTTACAAAGAAAGAATATGGGGCCTCACATAAAACAAAATGAGTTTTCCAATTATCACAGATAGTCAGAGAATAACATTTACTTGGAGGAGGTGCTCTTGAGTCTCTCCTCACTGCTCTCCCAGTGCTGCCGCTCAAGTTTGGCCAAGTAGTTCTCCTTCTGAACCGACTCCCATGTGATCAGCCTCTGGTCGAGCCCTGCCGGCAGTTCTCTCTCTGTCAAAAAAAGAGACACACAGGCCGGCGCGGGCACAGGGAAGCAGTCCAATTACCAATTAACCAGCAGGCAATTTCATGGCGAGAGCAGGTGAAGGACAGAGATAAGCACACACAGAGTTTTCAATGCTTCATTCAATTTTAATGTGGCTGCACTCGCTACAGAAGCTGGTTTAATATTTACCAGAAATAAGGGAGAAGGGTTTAATAGCTTCCTAATGGAAATATGCATCATATTCATACCCAGATGCTCCTGCTTGGACTCTGGCCGTTTGATCAGGCTGAGGAGGACTTGAGAGAGGTGGCTGATGATGATGAAGGGTGGAGCCAGTGCTGGACGGCTGTGGTACTCAACTATCAGGTTGTATCTCTGGAACTTCCAGAAGATGTCTGTGTTACCCTGGACCACTTGGAACGTGTAGCTGACAGAACCAAAAGATAAAGGATGTGACATTAAATGGTTTTGAGTTTGTACACGCTGAAGATGGGTTTTGTTTTTGAGGCCTGACAGCTGTAAGGTAATAAGAAGATGAGTTACGGATCATTTCATCATTGTCATCTATTCATTTTAGTCCCCAGAAGACAAATTAAAGGGTGGCCCTCATTTTCAGTAGTTTCAAGGTGTCCATTTGGATATCTTATCAAAACACTAAAAAAAGATTTGTTTTGATTTTATGAAAATTTCATTTTAGCATCAATAACATCTCCTTCAAGGGACTGATATCATTAGTCTTTTTGCTCATCAAGTCATTTATCAATTCTCTCCACTTTGTTCTCCATGTCTTGTAAATCAAATATGTCACACTCTCATCTTGGGCTGAATCTCAGGAAAAGATCTAATTGTGTTTTTTTCTGGCAGATATTGTGATTTCAATTCAAGTCAGGATTTTCTTCAAATTAAGTTTCAGTGCAATTTTCTCTATGTGCTCAGTAACATTTACAAACATTACAGAAAATTACATCATACCATCAAACATTAAAGCTGTTACTGGAAGGTAAGGATGCAAACTAAAGGTAAGAACTGCTTCCAAATGTATTTGTTGACAAGAAACATGAATGTTTACGCGTTAAAGTCCTTGACCAATGACAGTTCTGATAACTGAAGAGGAACTAAAAGAGCCATCATTAACTTAAAATATTGTGCAAGAAGCCCTTTATTGTGTTAAGTTAAAAAAAAAAAACTTAATAAAATTCAAAAATGTTAAATAATAATAAGAAGAACAAAATTCAACAATTCCATTAAAGTTAAGAAGCCAGCCATGCCAAACTTCGATGGTTTGGACATGAGCGCTGACATGTGACAATATCGCCACTAGCAAATATTTCACACAACAGGTCCTGGGTCAGTGAGGAGCGCTGCGAAAAAAATGTAGCTTCAGCAGTCACACAATTATGTCTGTAATCGCAGTTTTGATCAGGCAGCCACCAGAAATGACAACAATGACGTCACAGATGTGATCATAGCAGACAGGAAACATAAGTGGTCCTAACTGCTGCTTAATTTCTGGCAAAATGATTCAAATCAGAATAATTTTTAGTTTGTGGACACACCAGAAACTTTCAGTATTTATCTGTGGAGCATTTAGTATCAGGAGTGACTTGTTTTAACCAACATTTTGTGCCTTTACGGATAGGAGAGACAGACAGTGATAGGCTTGTGAAAGGGGGAAGACTCTCTGCAAACTGGCCACAGGCTGGATTTGAACCCCGGGCCTGCAGAAACATATATGGGTCATGCACCTCTGTAGACCAACTTTCACCCACACAGAACATCAATAGGAGCTGATAAGGGGATTGTTACAGAATTGCATCGTTTCTCCACAGCCAACCTGAACATGGCGATCAGCAGGTTCATCAGCAGCACGTTGGTGACAAGAAGGAAGATGACCAGCAGCAGGATGACCAGCCAGTTGGCGTAGACATTAGGACATGGTGGGAGTAGACCCTGTATAATCTCCTGCGTGTCATTGGTGCATTTCATATCAGGCTGCATGCGAGCAGCTGAGGTCCATTTAAGAAAAGAAAAACACTAGGTTAGAAGATGCAACATCCAGGGCAACAGAAAGCCCTCGCTGCCTGCACAAATGATTCAAATAAACACAACAAATGTTCATGTATGATCACTCGGATTAAAGTTATGTACCGTCTATTTCCTCCAAGGGGATCTGGCCAAAAATGTGCAGATAGGGTCGGTACAGGGCTCTGCGGAAGACCCAGTCAATTCGAGGATCATTAGGGTGGAGAAGGGCCTGGGTTGCAACTCCATACGCAATCATCCAAACACTCAGGAAGAAGAGGAAGAAGAAAACATCCTTCATCTGATAAAGAAAGAAGAAAAGTGAGACACAGGTCAGCTTCTCAATGGCCTCTACTCAGTCTACATTGTATACACCTATGACCATGAATGTCGTTTGATGTCAGGAGAGTAATGGCCCTTTTCCGCTAGCCCTACTCTACTCTACTTGACTCTACCCGACTCTACCCAGCTCTACTCTACTCGCCTTGTGCTGCTTTTCCATTAGCCCCAGTCGCCTGCCCAACGGCGTGCAGTGTCGCTGTAAACAGAGAGCGGCTCTGCGGTGATGTCATTTTGAGCGCGACACAACAACCTGTGGCTTTTTGTCACAAACCGATTAAAAAGGAAAGCAGAAGAAGGCTGCAGATGTCAGAAGAAATACCCCTTGAGAAGCACAGGAGAGTTTTTGAAGCTATACAACAGAATGAAACCAAGGACGAGAGCAATCGAGCTGCAAAGAAAAGACGTATGAGGGTAAGCTAACGGTAGCTACCTCTAGCATGCTAGGTCGTCACGCTCATGACTCATCGATGATGACATTGTCTGACCAATCAGTAGCCCGCAGTCGGTGACGTCATCTTTTAGTATCGACTCTGCTCGCTTGGAACCAGAGCGGAGTAGGTACTAAAACTAGCTTGTTTTAGGAGGTACCGGGCCAGTGGAAACACGCTGCAAATTGAGTAGAGCCGAGTAGAGTAGGACCAAGGCATGCTAGTGGAAAAGGGCTATAAAAAAGTCGTGTTTAGTGTCAGTCACCATTCTTTCCACAATGATGATCTTTGGGCCCAGCTGCTTATGAATGGCAAAGATGTGGATCAGACGCAGGGTGAAAACCATGAAGTCTATGGCTAACACCGTTCTTCCTGCCTGAACATCCACCATCCTGTGAGTTACAGAAAAACACAAACATTAATTGTATGGACGTGATTCATTACCCTTTAAACTAATGTTAACAACTTGATTACCATGAAAACTAATTTGTAACATCCATTAATGTTTTTTGCTCTTTTCTACTGATATTAACATTAAACCTGCAACACAACTGAAGAAGAATCTCTTACAAGTTTGCAACAGAATTGCAGAATGGTTAAACTCTGGCCTGCAGCTCCAGTCAAAAGAAACTTGTTCCTGAAAACTGTAGCTTGTGCTAATGTCTACTGCTTAGAAGTAAAGCGGCAGAGTGAATGGAGAGCATCGTTAGATTCTTATGGGAGCCAGTGGTCTGCTAGTACTATGATCCAGATCATGAAGATTAAGCCAGACTTAGACATACAACCACTTGACTGATTTGAGAGACCACACTCAGCTCTGACATAAAAACAGAAGGCCAGAGTTGCTAGCACTGCTAACATTAGCCACAATAGCAAAGTCATTCCACAACATTAACCCAATGACAATACCACATTCAATGCATTTGTCTTAATTTTGACAGTTATCTCAGAGTTTTCTTGATTCATTATAAGTTATGGTAAATAAGCACTGAAAAATGCTTTAGCTAGACTGAAAAGTCTGCAACTGTTACAAGACACCCTCAGGAGATTCATGTCTTTAAGTGTAGTTTTTTGGGCTGAGTAGAACAGGGGCAGCACTGACCCATTTGACTTGACTGAATGGTAGTGTGTTTTATTTAACTAATTATTACTCATTATAGAAGAAGAGAGCAACATTTAACAAAAAAAGGGAAATGAGAGACAGAGTAAATGTTACTATTTCACTTCATGGTGCCGCAGGTTTTGTTATTTTTACTCTCTAATCTGAACAACCAAGACTTGAACGATGGCTGAGGATGACTGCCACCTTCTAAGCAGCCAAAGACTTACAGACTTAAGTACTTACCCCATTATACTCATACACTGGGGTTAGTGTAGCTGATGAATGATCACCAGAAAACACAGCCAGTTTTAACACAGTCACTGTTTTATCTTACATGAATTACCTGCATGAAACCCCAACAACAAAGAGCGAGATGGCCACCATGTCACATTTGTTCCAGTTGTCCTCCACATAGAGCTTGAACTTCTTCAAAATGCTCATGTCTTCATCAGTGAAGAAACTCTTTATCAGAAAAAAGAGAATTATAGAGGTATTAATCCTTGTACATTTAAGAAAGTTCAAGCATTAAGATAACTATAGAGTCATTTTCAAGCATTGTTATCCATGTCATCAAGTATATGAAGTGACATTCAATGGTTATGTCATGTTAACTTCAGCGAGATTAACAAATCGGAAGTATATATTGTACGTGTTTGTGTACATATATATATATATATATATATATATATATATATATATATATATATATATATATATATATATATATATATGTATATATATATATATATATATATATATATATATATATATATATATATATATATATATACAGGGCTTGACATTAGCACCCGCCAACCAGCCAAATGCGGGTGGATTTCGGCAGTGGCTGGTAACACCGCCGCTCCCACTAGCCACTTTGGCGGGTTGAATTTTATGTACACGTTTAATTGTAGTTTTCTCAAACGGCATCTGAAATAATAAACCAATTGCAATATAAGACCACGACACTCCAACTCCAATGAGCACTGCCTGCATAAAGTGTTTGCTCATCATTGGTCCATTCGTGGAAGCCTTTGCGACATCACTGCTGACAGGGGGTCAGGTCAGACTCGGGTCAAAAGATAAGTGGAGGAGCGATGTGGCGGCATTTCGAAGGAGTTACGAGACCCGAAGAGAAACAAGAGAAAACCCGACGAACCGAAGGATGAGGAGATGAAAAAGAAAAGATTTTTTGATAAAAAATGGAAGACAGGTCGAAAATGGCTGGTGTATGACCGGGAGAGAAGGTGATGTTCTGCTCTAGAGGTTGTAAATCTTTTTTAAGTAAACTTTAGCATGTCATCATCGGCTTTAATCATTTTGAACATAATTATCCAACAACAAATTGTGGCCAGTGAAAATACTGAGTGGCTAGTAACTCTGGGAAACCACTAGCCACAGTGGCTGGTGAGCAAAAAAGTTAATGTCAAGCCCTGTATATATATATATATATATATATTTGGGCTGTCACTTTAGTGCATTAATTAGATTAATTAACTAATCCGCAAATTAATGGGTTATAAAAATTAATTGTGATTATTCATAGCAAACAAACATTTTGATATTGACCAGCTGGAGGACCCTTACATGGCAGTGGCACACCACTTCACACATGCGTCTCTAGTCAAACAAAACAAAGCCCAGGTGACAACAGGAATGGCCTATTTAAGACTTAGTCTTTTTTTATTTTTGAATTTATTTATCTATACTTGTACTACATTCTTTAATAATGCATCAGGCCTAATTGTTTTGCTGGATGTCCTCGACCTTTTTCTTATTTTGAATTTGATTTATGAAACACACTTAAAGTGTAATTTGAGTTGCCTGATTGAGCTTAGAATTTTCTGGACAAGTTGCCCTGACTTTGGTTTTATTTAGACACCAATAAAAATGTGGATTTACAAATCTTCACTTCTTAGTCTATTCATTTGATTAGTCCTGCACTACAATTTTATAATATCCTAGAATTCAAATTCTTTATTTGGGTACTTTAAGCAGATATGAGATTAAAATGCGATTAATTAGATTAAATAATTATAAATCTGGTAATTACTTAGATTAATTTTTTTAATCGTCTGACAGCACTAATATATATGTGTAAATATATATATGTGTAAATATATATATATTTATATATATATATATATATATATATATATATATATATAAACATACACTTCATGCTGTCTTACCAGAAGACACAAGTGTCAGTTTAATTTTGTTATGCAGAAAAAAAAATGTTTTAATACATTCTCTCAAATTACTCCAGTGCAATAGACTCAAAGACTGAGCTTCTTACATAATTTACGCTGCAGGCACAGAGGGAAAGAGGTCCAGATTTAGAATGTGTGCTACAAGTAATTTGTTTCTTCATGTGTAAATGTTTTCACACCCGGAATAGTCCAAGGTGCTCCTACATATATGAAGGTTTGCAAAGCCTTCTGAAATGTTCTTTATGAAGTGAGATTTCCCTTTTTTTTTCTTTTTAGATTTGGATTATTTCTTATATTGAAGCCTCATTTAGGTGCACCTGCCGGGCCAGAAGGGAATAGTGGGGTTAGCAAAGAGCCTTTGCTGCTGCAGAGGCAGCTGCACTGTCCCAAATTCTCAATCCTGTAAATGTCTGTCACACTTGGAGTGTAAGGTTGAGCTGTCTCCCGTGGCTTGAACAGGAGACCTGTAAATGCATCAAAAAGCAGGCCCTGCTCCCTGGACGGCATAATTGGTTTGAGAACAACCTCAGGGCAATGAGTTGCTTTTATACAGTGACAGACTGGAGTCTAAGCCTCGACTGCCATGCTACAGAGGTCAACTTTACAACCAATTACCTTCAGCTATAAGTTTCTTTCCATGTAACAACTACAGCATTGAACAACTGGACAGGGGGTGGACTTTAATGAATCCAAATCACATTATTTGCATGACCACTCAAGCAACAATCATTTGGGAATACACAGGACTCCGAGAATACTCTGCAAGGTTCATTAACACAACCATAAAAACAGAAATGATATTCTGCCAGATGTGTTTCTTTATAATGGTCACTGTGTTTGTTTTTCATCACTCCTTTGAGAGCACCTTGGCAAAAGTAGGTCAACTCCTTCATGGTCTAGCCCCTTAATTGGCCTGAGTTTATTTAAAGCACTCATGTCAAGATGGGTACCCTTTGCCTTTGTCTCTGCCTGGCAGTTGTCACATGGCTCCCTCTTTGGCTCTTGAACTGGTGATGTAGCGTATAGATGAATATAATTCCAAGGTTGAGTCAAGATACCAGTTACATGAAATGTTAGTTCAAATGGACTGCTCTTATGGAATTCCATTGTATAATATACAATGGCAATAAATCTCTATCTATCTATCTATCTATCTATCTATCTATCTATCTATCTATCTATCTATCTATCTATCTATCTATCTATCTATCTATCTATCTATCTGTCTATCTGTCTATCTACCTACCTATCTATCTAATTTTTAGCATTGTGTGATATGGTAGCTTTACACATTTTTGATAACTCAGCTGACAATAACAGAAGAGCTTTGGGGAGGTTTGTGGTCTTTCAGCACTTCTAGTTTAAAATAATTTGGCTTTTTTACCCTGCAAAAGTCTTTTAAACACATAACTAAAAGCGTATGAGACGAAAAAAAAAAAAGATTAAAGTGAGATGTATATTTTTAAAAAGCAAATATTCATTGAAAGGGTTGCTTAAACTGGCTTTGTGGTCAGCTTGTAAAATTAAGTAATACTCAGCATTTGACCAAAATAATACAACAACCAAACACAAACAAGAAAAGACCCCTAAAACCAAGCTACAACATCCAAAAATAAAAATAAAACATGAACTAAATGAACAACAAACAACCAAACTGCAACAAAAAACAAATGAAACAGCAACCAAATGGCACCCAAGCAACCATCACCCAACTATTAAACAAAACCAAAATCAAGTCAAATCAAACCAGCAACGTACAAAAAACCCAGCAACAACTGGACAACAACAAAGAACAAACAACAAAAACTCAACTTCAAACCAAGAACAACCAAAAAAAAAAACTTAAGCCTTGACTCAACCATAATCGATGAACAAAACCCAACTATGACCAAAGAGTAGCCATCAAACACCCCCAACAACATCCAAACAACAACAAAACTACAGTTTCACAACAACTACACATAGACAGTCTGGCAAAAATTAGACAACAGCAGCAACCAAAAAAAAAAGCTTACAGCAACTCAACTACAAATAGACACATAACTACAGCCTTAAAAAAGTGACAACAACAACACAGCAACAACTCGACATTAATCAAACTAATGAAATAAAACCAACAACACTAAACAACAACATCAACAACAAAACAAAAGCAAGCCAATAGACACAAAACAGAAACAACCAAATGGGAGCCACAACAACAGCTTGCCAAATAATAAAAATAAGCAATTACGCAACACCTAAACAACGAGCAAACAAAAACCTCACAACCAACAAACAATAACAAGCCTATTTAACTTAGCAGCAAAACAACAGCCAAAGAAATGAGCCAAAAAGCATCCAAAAAAATAACAACCTACTAACAGCTAATGACAATTGTCAATAAAACCCTGTGCGAGTGCCAAAACAGCAACCAAAATTAGCAACCAACAAACAATAGCCACTAACCATTAACAACATGTTATATCAAAGAATACCAACATTTAAATAACAAAACAACAAAGTGAAAAGATTAAATAATAGGATGTAATAAACCGACCAAACAAACAACAAAGTAACACCAGGGACAGATTATTTATTACCTCTGCCAATGAGGTCATGTTTTTTGCCAGCATATATTTGTTTGTCCATTTGTTTGTTTGTCTGTTAGCAAGATTACGCAAAAAACTTATAGCCAGATTTTGCTGAATTTTCAGGAGATGTTGGTAATTGTCCAACTTAAATCAACATGATTCTGAGTGCCAGATGTGAGTTTTCAGGGTCATAAATCACATTATAATGCTAACTTTATTATGAAACTATTGATTTTAGATGTTACAGTAATATTGTGAACTACCATGGCAGAGGTTTGTGCTCTCTGAGGACTTTCTTCTTTAAAAGGCCATTTTCAGGTGCTCAAAGACGTTTAAACATTAAACCAATATAATTAGATGAATGTGCTCCTAAAGTTGTCCAACCTTTGGCTGTATTCACTCATGTGCATCTACGTTTTCTGTGTGTTTTAGGATTTAGCAGCCTTACACTGAACCATCCATTAGCTTTCATAAAGCTTGCTAGCTCACACTCTAACCTTGTTCTGTGACAAGTGTGGTGAGAACAGGGGCCCCTGTGGCGCTGCTTCCCTTCAGGGTTAGGCATGCACCTCTGGGCTTGGTTGCTTGCCAGGGTCGCCTGCAGCAGAGCTGTTTCTTTTTTTGGAAACCTGTGCTACAGCCCTGTTTAGCTTGGGGTCTCTCTAAGATGCACACTCAAAGAGGGAGCAGAGGGAGCAGCGGTGAAGTCCTGTCTCATCTGGGGCCTCTGTGCCCGAGGGAGGGAGGCTCAGCGGGATCACTGCAATAAGGGATCATGCTTGTCTAACCGGGCTCACTGGGGGGGAGTCGAGCAGAGAGGTGAAAGGCTCATGAATCCTTAAAACCTTGGGGAGATTGAGCTCATTGAAGCGGTTCACATCACCTCCTACTCAGAGATGTCTAACTCGTCAGGGCCGGACGCTGTCACGCAAGCACGCTTAATAGAAGTGGTAATGCTTTAGGGGAGTTTGAGACAGACTGAAAGTACTACTTAATGATCCAAGAACTTAAAATGTGTCTATTAGGGTTCTGGTGGTCAGGCAGAAGGGTGGAAAGGAGCTCTTAACACTATACTCAAGTAAAAACATGGTTACCTTGATAAAATTTGACTCAAGTAAAAGTGTAAACAAAAGGATATGTGATGATCCATCCATGCATTTGTTTCAGAGCTTTTTATACTAGAATAATACAGAAAAAGGGTGGGCAACTGGCGGCCTGGGGACCACATGCAGCCCTCCTCTCTGTTTGATAAGATCTTCAAGTTGATTTTAAATAACAGTTACAAAAAACACAACAATCTGCAAAATAATACAAAACTGATATGCAAATACGTCATGATAAAAACAAGAAATGTAAATGTGTTTGGTAATCTCGCAGTGTGGTACTTCATTTGTAACGCATTCCTGTAATTGTTTTATATTCTGACCTTTGGTAGTGTTTCTGTACTCGAATCTATAGGAGGGTTTCAGTCACGTGATTATTATGACGTATGAAGAGGGCGTGGTTTTAGATGGAGGGCAGGAAGTAAACATGAGTCTATGAAGAAGACCGGCGAAAGTTCGTATTGTGCTGATCTAGATCCAGTTTCAAGAAATAGATATAAGCAGTTAATCAACAGATACGGTGGGCGTGATCCATATCTCATGAAGATGAGCGAGTTTTTGGCAGAGACAAAAGATTTACCGGCAATTGAGGCTATCGACATCGCAAACTGTCTGGTAATTCAAACAGCAGATGAAAGCCTACAAAAGTATGGAGGCATACAACTTTTTCATCAGCGGGTGGGTCCACAACCTCGTCACCAAACGGCTACAGGATGATTATTGTTCGGTCTTCGCAAGGGTGAGTCTTTCTTCTTTTTTATGTGTTAAGGTGCTAGCAGCTAGCAGTCGCGGCTATGATGTACATAAACCATGGAAACAAACACGCGACAAATCTGAACGGCGACGTCAGCCCAACAGTCAAAGAACACAAGGACGTTAATTTGTGATATACTTAAAGCACCCGTAAACAACACAAAACATTGGCATCTTGATTGCTTATCACCGCAAGTTCTAACGTTACTTTACCTCCTGCCCTCCATCTGAATTGCATGCTGTCGCTATGCGACAATGTGACGTCACGTGAAACCAAGCTATTCTGTTCATTATGCTGATTATCCTTGTATTGTACTGCATTTAGTTGTTGTAGGCCATTTGCCCTGGTAAAATGTGAATACAGGAATTTTCTAAAACATGCACAACTTGTGAGATCTGGCAGTTTTCTATTTTCTAGGAAAATCTCGGCCAACGATATACTGTAAATCCCTTAACCGATGCTTGTGCTCTCTGAGCACTTGTAGTTGAAGTTTATTTTGTTATTTTATTGATAGTATAGAGAGGCAGTAGAGTGAGCTGTAGTGACTCTTGATACAAGCAAGATTTTTATCAAAATAAGCTTTGATTAAGAAATGGTCTAAATTGAAAATTTATTCCGCATTGAAACTTCACCTTCAACTCAAAATAAAAGGAAATGATGAGATGGGGATTCACATCGCTAAAGTCCACTGTCCTGTCTGCAAAGGCCCAAAGAAAGCCTATATTCTAGAAACAAAATATTAAAATCAGATATTTACTTCACACATCACACTGTATAAGACTCAATTTGCTGTTTTTTAAGTTGACCATCTGTATTTCCTAATGTTTCTCATTTTAATCCCGATTGTAACAAGTAAGCATTTGAAAAATGCAATGTATTAATCTTGGGAAAATTATTTTTGTTTATTCTTCATACTGGAGTGCATTAGTCCCCAAATCTTTTTCAAATTTATTTCTTTTTTGTCTTTCACAAACACTTTTTTGCTCCTTTGGAAGGGATTTGAATTCATCTGAGAGCTGCTGTAAAAATAAAGTTGAAGTGACCTATTGATTGACAGACTGGATACCTGACGCAGTTCCTCAAGCACCAAAGTGAACACCCAGAAGTAAAGCATTATCTCGGCAGGTCCAGGTCCCCTCGGCGGCGGTGGACGAAAATCCAGCAGGAGCACGTAGGTGAAGAGGCAGAGGAAGGCGAAGTACATGATGACATTTCCGAGGAAGACGGTGACAGGAGCGCTCCAGAAACGACGCCAGCGGCGCAGCAAGAAACGCCACCAGACAGATGCACAGCTCTGAGCTGCTGAATCACGGGGGCTTGAGTCTCTGCAAAACAAAGAGTGGAAAAGATTCTCTGGCCCTCTTTTACAGGTTGAAGAAAACCAAGATGAGTATCTTCAGGTTTATGGGCTGTATCTCAATGGTCTTCAATTTTTAACGAGAAAATATATCTTCCTGTATTCCAATCTATTGTAGGGCGATGAACACTTACTGCTATGTTTAAAAGATGTCCATTAATTATTTGCAACTTGTGAGTTAGTGTCATAGCTCAGAAAACTTATTTCTAGGTCTTTTAAAGGTATTTCCTTGTGTTTTTGGCCAACAGTATGTGCCCTGTGTCTTATTCAGCTGCAGTCAAGTTTCTCCTGGGGATAATAATGCCAAAATTAAAATGTAAATCAGTGCAGTTTAATTGACTTTTATCCTTTAGCTGAATCATGGTGGGCTTAAATACAGCTTTATTGTCAATAAAACATGGAATAATGGCATGCTGCCATTAAGAAAGAAATAATGAGAGGAAGAGTAGAAAAGTTTGGCAGTAAAAAGACTAAACTAATTCTTAATATTGACTTCAGTTCAATTAACATGGGGGTGAGTTGACTCTGTTATTCCACAGAGATGTTTCTGATCAGACTTTATTTCAAACTCACAAAGCGTCGTCATCGTCAGTCAGCAGCAAAGCTTTCTCAGTATCCATACTGTCCAGCTCTGCGAAATGCTCATGGCCACTTCGGTTGTCGAGTTCCTCATCGCTAAGAAACACACAAACACATGCAGGAGTGTCGGCACACACACAACAAAAACAAATGCAGTACTGATGCAAGGCTAAGTAAAATGATGTGTGCCAAATGAAGATTGATAACCTGAACTTTATGAGGTTGGTCCAGATGAGCGGTGGACAGAAAAAACACACCACTAGTTTGGAGATGGCCGTGTCCTTCGTCATAGAGCCCCACCAGATCTTAGTTAGCAAAGCCTGAGGAGATCAAAGATTATATGGTTCATATTCATATGAAGAGTGTGTAGAACTGGTCTGTTTTACCCTCTATTTGGCCTCTTTTGTTTATTTATTCATAATAATTATATTCACTACTCTCATTTCCCTTTATTACTTAATGAGCTATTATAATATTTTGGTTACAATTTACTTTAAGGTCAACTTATTCACCACTAACTAGCCACAAATTAGCATGATAGTAGGTAGCTTTATAGATGCTTATTAGACAGTATAAGGGCTTATTATAAGTACCTAATGCTGCATGACCATAAATGCACTAATTCAGAATTAGGTACTAATAAGTCCTTAATATTGGCTTATAAGCACTTAGTAAGCTACTAACTTGCATGCTAATTAGTAACTAGTTAGTGGTGAATAAAGGTGACTTTAAAATAAAGTGACACCAATATTCATTCATTCATTTTTATAATGTTAAATGTTGACGTCAAAATACAATTTGTAGCATTCCTACCATTTACTGGTTAAGTTCTACTTAATGTTTTTGTTTTAATTGTCAAACAGTTCCTCAACTTGGTTGAGCTTTTCTCCTTTTTTATTTGTTTTCTGTTTTATTTTCTGTATTTAATCTAATGTTTGGCCCTCTTGGTCTCATTTTACACTGTTAGTTTCTTGTATTGCCTGAGCTCTTCATGTTTTTGGTTATTATCATGCTTATAATGGTACTGACTAGACACACACCTACACACATATTAATATAAGTTATTAATAATTTGGTCTGGTGGGTGTTGGGGGGGGGTCACATTTTTTGGAGACAGTAGACAGTGTTTAGCACATTTAAAATACACATCTTTATCATCAGAATTATGATAAACTTAAACCTGGAATTTGATGCTCATCCATTAAAGTACTATCATAAGGCCTTTTGAATCATGAGATCCAAAATGACTGCCTTCACTGATCCAACATTCCAGTGAAGTCTACCACAAGGGGGCACAATGAGTCTTGTGATATTTTCTAGTTTTGGGTTCATATCCATTAAAACATCATACATAAACCCATTCATGCTGGTTAATAGAAATAAAATGCAAATTTGCTCTCCGTATTAAACCATTTTTATGTGACATGAATCCATCTTCACGGCTCTTTCAGTGCAGTTTATCTGCTCACCTACATGAAGGGACACCTGATGCTCAGTCATTGGCTTGTCCAGCCTTTGTCAGGAAAAACAAGTCAGTAAAATCCTCTCCAAACACTGCACATGCACTGAATTCAAATGAAAAGCCCCCCATTAAAAAGGGATATATTACTTCAACTGTGTGCTTTAAATAAAATATTACTTCACTGTCAAGAGTTTTTGGCGTGCAAACTTTCCCTGCTGACATTGCATACCAATTAACTTTCAATCATGACTTTGAGATGACAAGGACATCTGCAGGATGTTTAGGCTAAACTGTGCACTGAAGAGTCCAGTGAGCTGCAAATAAAGTGACTTTGAAAAATGTGATGGCTGAAGTTTCAAACAGCTGCAGGGCAAATCTGCATTCCTGTATAGGGGGCAGCAAAATATTTTTTTTTTTCCTTAATAAGAAGCATAAAACCCCCACATTTCTTTTTGCATCAAAGGCACTGGAGAGGATGGTTAAACTCTCTTCAGTTAGCTGAAGATGCTGCCATTTCTTTCAAGTTTACCTGCAGTTTATTCATCATAAATTATGGAGTGACAATTGATTTCTGCCACAGACACATGACGGGTTTTAAAGCAGGGACATACTATTTATTTACCTGATTTTGCGCATTTGTGATTAATTTGTCATTAACTGATGTTTGATATTATGGTTATCAACTGCATGAACTTGCTCAGTAAGAGTAGAGCAGTAGGCTGATTCTTCAGCTTTAGGCTTTTTATTTTATGTGAAACCATCATGGAAATGGGTATACCTGTTTGATATGTCCCTCCCTTTTATCAGGGACTAAAAAACAAGCAATAAATATGCAGAGCTTCAGCTTGAGGGGAATATTTTTTCACAAATTAGCCTTTATTAATGTCTATCTAAAATACCCTATGTGTAATTGCTAAAGCATTAAGGTCTGTGTATATGAGCTATAGACAACAAATATCTTGAACAAAGGTAGGCAGACAGTAAATCATTCTGTGTTTGAGGGGATGAAACTGTGTCAATATCCTACCACAGTGTGAACACTTGGGTTACATCCAACCATCCAGTGTAATCACATAAATCACGTGCGATAGTTGGAAGGTTGTCATAAAAAATTTGGTCTCCACAATGTTAGCATTGTTCCAGCATGACTGATATGCCTTTGGTTTGATATTACAGAGTATGTAGAACTTAAATAACATATTGGACGTTTTTCAGTTAAATTTTCCCTTTAATGTGTTGTACATGTCTGTTTCAGTCAAACAGGACTTCTATTCACAAGACAGACTCCACGGCATCAGGTCTTCTCTCCCTGTTAACAGCGCATACAATTTTGTAGAAAACCCTTCACTCAAGGTATGTTTGATTTAAAATCAACCGTAGCCAGATGAGATTAATGCCATTATGAAGTAATGTATCAAATAATCCTTGAAATAAGAGTTTACACACATGTGCAGCTAGGCACGTTATCATATGCTTCACACACCTGTTGAGACAAAAGGGTTCATATTTTTTCAATCTATTGGTTTGGGGGTTTCAGACTTGATAAAGGTCCTCTGTCCTGGTGACTTAATTGTTCCCTCTTTAAGTAGCAGATAGTTACTTGTCTGTTTCTGCCTTACTTTGCCAAATTTGGTGCAGGTAGTTAATCACGCATTCCCTGTTTCATTAGCAGTCTGAAGATTGTGTACTGTATTTTTAAGTGTTACCAAACAGGTTGAGTAAGAGCTGATGTGGCTTATGATTGTGTCGGCTTGTTACCTGAACTCCATCGTGGGCAAAGAAGGATTTTGCATCTGCCTCAGTTGCCAAGTTTAGAACGGTAGATTTGCTCCAGCAGTGAGTCCTCCTCACTAGCAGAGCGTACGCCCTGTCTTCACTGTTGGAGTAACACTCTCCGAAGACATCTGCCACAAAAAGAACAGTGGGTGCTTATTGTCAGACACTTGAAAAAAGAAACTTGAAACACATCACAATTCATACTATTTAATTCCACTGGCATTTGTTGAGGTTTGTATTGCTGTATTGTTGGACACAGTGAATGTACCTCATGCCATGTGTGACCTTTATTTTTCTGATTGAACTTTCAGCTTTTGTTGCTGATCGCTTTGTGTACTCACCAAGGGCAAACTGCTCATACTTGGCCTCCTTCATGCTCCTTGCAGACTCAGCCTCAGATTCGAGTCGTGCCATCTCTTTCAGAATCTTACAGCCCGCCAGCGCTGCCGCAACAGCCTCAGGGCCCTGAAGGATTAAAAGAAAGCTGGATCCAAGAAATGTCTCTGACAGAGGGATCTGAGGATTTCTCTGCTTCTTAATAGGGTGGACTGTGAGCATCAGACTGCAATTACTATCACCTGAAGTCCAACAACTGTCTCAGTAGGTCCTGGTTTAATGTTTCCATGTGTAAATAACATATTCATTAACATGATGAATAATTCAAGAGTTGTATTCTGTAGGTGTTTTCATGTCCACCATTACTGCTGAGAAGTAGTTTGTTCTAAGGTATAAGCAGCAACTTTCGCATATGTGTATTGCATATTTTTACCTGGGTGCACTACATTTATTTCAATATCAAGAGTGGCCAATTTTGGAAATATTTCTGGACAATTTTAATTACACTAACAAAACAGTTATACTTTAAGATTAACCAATAATAGCAGCCCTAACTTTGTAACTATCAGGAATTCTTAGGTAGTATGTGATTTGGCATTAAACACAGTTAAGACACCTAGAGAATGGATATGATATTATTGATAACAATGCCAGCACCACTAGACAAACTGCTGGACATCATGGACAATGCCAGTCATCCTCTGCACACTGACATCAGCAACCAGAGGAGCCTGTTCAGCCCTGGACTGCTCTTTCCCAAGTGCAGGACCAACAGACTGAGAACTGGTTTATATCAGGTCATCAGACTGTACAGCTCCTCACTATGGGGGAGGAGGAGTAACAGGAAGCCTGAGAATGGGAGGGATCAGTAGCCAGTCAGTAGTCATATCTTTAAATAGTTATTCATTTTTATTACCTCTGCCAAGGAGGTTATGTTATTGCCGGCATCTGTTTTTTTTTTGGTTTGTTTTGTTTGTTTGTTTCTCTGTTAGCAACATATACAGTCATGGAAAAAATTATTAGACCACCCTTGTTTTCTTCAATTTCTTGTTCATTCTAATATCTGGTACCACTAAACGTATAATACAATGAACACAATGGATAAGTCATCAATTAACCGCCTTCAGCTCATTCAGAACGCTGCTGCTCGACTCCTCTCTGGCAAGAAAAAGCGTGACCACATTACACCAGTCTTGGCGTCCCTCCACTGGCTCCCAGTCCGCTTTCGCATTGATTTTAAAATTCTTTTAATCGCTTTTAAAGCCCTCAATGGTCTTGCCCCTCTGTACCTGTCTGAAGTCCTACATCTTTACTCCCCAACCAGAGCCCTAAGGTCTTCTGACCAGCTGCTGTTGGAAGTTCCCAAAACCAGACTTAAGTCAAGAGGCGACAGGGCCTTTGCAGCAGCTGCCCCTAGACTGTGGAACAGTCTCCCCATCCATATAAGAGCCTCCCAGACCTTAGAGATTTTTAAATCTTCCTTAAAGACCTACTTCTTTACCCTGGCGTTTCATCAATGAGCTCATACGAATCACAGGCACCTTAGTTTTTAGTTTTTAAAAATTTTTACTGTTTTATTACAACGTTTTTCTATCTTTTATTGTTTTTATTGTTATATTTATTTATTTCTATGTATT
>JAZDUH010000443.1:15652500-15982500 GCA_036419115.1 Scarus forsteni
GTGACACCTTAGTTTCTGCTGTCTTTCCTGGTGGAGCCAATGATCTCATGACCTCCACAGGCCATAGTCTGCTCTCAGTGATCTTTTGACGCAGCCTGAAAATGAAGTCAAACTGATATTTTAGCAGAGGGTTAGCATCTGCAAAGTTGTATTTTTTAAGCTATATTCTATACCAAATACTTCACTTGTGTCATATACACTCTGATGTTTCCATTATATTTGTTTGTTTTTATTTTCTGATTTCCATGTTTTCTAATACATGCTCTGAAACTGCTAAAAGACTTTTTCTTTGTGACAAAAACAGAACAGTTGGTAAAGGATGTGGTCAGTGGTAGACAATTGATAATTAAACATCATTTGGTCCATACCAAACAAACTCTGGCTCACTCTTTGGTGAATTGTGTGCATATCTGACCTTGCTGATGCGCTTGCATCCAGGAAGCTGCACATCTCTGTGTCCCAGCTAACCCTGGTCATCATGGTCTCTGCCTCATCACGAAACTCTGAGTCCTAAAGGTACAAATACAAGGCCTACAACTTCACCATGTTCATGCTTCTTGAATCACTTTCAATTATTCATATTATAGGAAGTTATTGGGTGGACTACATAAACCAGTCTTTCAAGTGGGATCATGCCTACTAAATGAGAGGAACTTGACATCTTAGCCTCACAAAGTTTCATATAGTACTACTGACTGTGATCATGCTGTAAAAACAATAAACAAGGTAAATCAGCTACTACTGTTAGCAGAGGAAGAGCTAAATACATAGACATAGTACCTCTGCATCAGTCAATTCACCATCCTCTTTTTCAATGGACTCTTTCTGGAAGAAGGCATCAGGCCAAAAATTGTTCCCAGGGGCCAACATGGCACAACAGGGTCTCTTCTTCTGTCTTCCTTGTTCCTCCCTGAGCCCCCCTTCCTTGAGGACACCTTCAGAAAACACCAGTGCTTGATTTTTCTGGGAGTCAAGGAAAGGTACAGGAACTGTCAAAAACTCTGCCAGTCTTGAGAGATTATCATACATGAATTTGGCCTTGATACTCCAAGAGTATTTTTTTAAACAATTAATCATCGTTATTATTGAAATGGGTTCATTTTAGACATAAAACATTCATAGGACCTTTCTTAAACAGCCTTGAAATGCAATCATAAGCTGCAACTCTATTAAAAGTTAAGCATGCAGAGTACCTCTGCAGTAAGAGGGACCTCCAGTGCAGCAGTATATACATATGGAGCAGAGCCAGTTTGTTGCATCCATGTCTCTGGAACAGAGTAGGCTGTTTCTATAGTTACTCTCAGCAGGTTGGAGGCTGCAAGTTCAGTTTCTGAGAGTAACGGCTCTGCAACACTGACGCTTATGTCCAGGCTGGCCATCTGAAGGGAGTCAAAACGTCAAGAGGAGAATTTCATGTTTTAAACCAACAGCAGTGGTTATAATTTTATATTCGATTTGGCCGGTCTCAGTACATATTCATCTTAAACAGTCCTATGAAAACTTGATTTGACACTTACAGAAGATTTTGAATTCACTATTGCCTTGTTTTTTCTGTGTGTCAGTGCAAGAGCAATGCTAGCTACTTTTCATATGTTGTGTGAGGTCAAGAATTAGATTAGAATAGAAGTCAACGAAATTTGGGGTTAATAGCTGTAATGAGAGAAAATGTAAAAGTACAAAAATCAAGTCCAAACAGCTGATGTGGACTGTATGTTTACACGCACAGTTAAGTTGAGCTAAGGTCAAATCTCAACAGGAAATTGAACTGGTTACTTTTTGTGCTTTGCGGGTTGTTATCATGAATTTGTGTAGGTACAGCATCCAGCTTAACAGATCAACATAGCACACAGAATGATACAGAAAGGGAGAACAGTACTTTAAAGACTCGAAGAATGACCTTCATGTCATCTCTGTGACAGCTGCATGTAAAATTGTCATATGTAAACTTAAATTTGAAACTGTTGTAGGTAAGTGTTTTGAAGACGTCAAAGAAACAGATTACTTAAAAATATATAATGTTTTACTTTTGGGACTATGAAATAAGTTATTTAAATTCATTTTACCACTTATCATAGAAGTAATATATAAAACAGAACTTATTAAAACTTTTGAGTAACCTGAGAAACCCAACAGATTTCAGACTAATGTTTGTAAAGAGGTAATGGATAAAGTTTCAAACTTATCTAAACTGTGGCTGTTCCTACTCTGTTTCACTTCATGAGGATTTACCTGTCTCTGAGACTGTGGAGGGACTTGACTGGACATCCGCTTCATTTTGTCACTAACTGCTGTCTCCTCATTCTTCCTGCTCTGTGATTGTAAAACATAAACTGGTAGAGGAACAACTACCATCCATCTCAAGTCTAACCCACTGACTGACTGGATGAAATCACAAGAGGATTTTACATGATATCATTTCAATCAAATTTATACTGGGAAATAGCAAATAATAAGAAAGTTTGATGGAGAAATTAGTTGTTGATAAAGCCGCCACTCTGGATGAAACTTTAATGCTCATAATGAAATGAAAACGTAATTCAGCAGACGCAAAATTAATGAAGCAGCAAGAACTCTACAAATTGAAAAAAACTGTATTGGCTCATGTGTAGCACTACTCTTACAGCCAAAACTTTAAATAAAACCATCTCTCACATCAGACAGCAGCTGGAGGGTTACTGCATTTACTCGTGGTAAGTGTGCCACTTGGAGGGCCAAAGTATCAAGAAAGAGAAAAAGCAGTTTGAATTTCCTTTGGTGTTCATAAAGTGTCTGTCCATCCCCCTAACTTTCCTGTCTGTCTGTCTGTCCGTCCGTCCAGTTGAGTTCCTTGTTTTTTATATATCAGCAAAACCCCTATATCACAGGACCACATTCAAGATTAAACTGCTTGGAGAGGTGAAGATGATATAGTATTTTCAATTGTTCACAAGTTTGTGTTTCTCATCAAATCTGCATTAATAAACTAAAAAATGTGAATGTTACAAAAGCAGTTTGTGACTTCAGAAACAGGGTGACATTTGTCAAGTGTAATCTTTCTGTAAAACATTTGCATTTGTAAAAGCTAATAAAAGACAGAGAATATCAAAGGCTCCTAGAAAAAAAAACTTTTAATTGAACTTATATTTTATAAAGTTGTACACTCAGAAAGAATCTCTCACCTTAGCTGGAGTACTGGTCACTGGAGTCAGTGGAGCTGTGCACAAAAAGCTACACTGACCTTCAAATAGAAAAAAAAACATTTGAGTTCTAGTTATTTCAAGCCAATTTTACATGTTCCATAATGATAAAAGCCATAAATTAAGAGAGATAATATAATATAATGGAATTTTTTTTTAATAATTGGCATAAAACGAGACATATAATTATGAAAGCAGACACAACTGTACCTTGTAACAGTGGCAACAGATCAACCACAGCTTGGCCCAGCACCGCTGTCCTCACTTTACTTTTCTTGTCCTCGGGAAGGACCTCTGTCAATGTCACTGAACGTACAATAACATTTACCTTAAACAGTGCTTTGGAAACTAAGATTCAGGCTGATTATTTGTTGGTTAATTATGGTATAAATGATAGAGAAGCTGAAGCTTGATATCTCAAAAATCAGTTTTTATGAATGTTGCTTACAAACAATCGGGTGATGGGCAATGTCACTGAGAGCCTGGGCATCATGAGGGCATGTAAAAAAACATGTGAAGTTGTAGTCCACATGCTCTTCCACAGGGATGAACTCCTTCTGCTCTGATTGTCCAAGCACTTGTCCATCCATCTCAGCCGTCAGGAAACTTTGGAAGCCTTCTTCAGTTTTTCCTTGCTCAAAAGTCGAGAGAGAAACACAATGAGCACACAATGAGCAGCATTAGCTGGATAGATAGGTCATGTTAGGTTGATATAGTCTCTGTCAGTCATCCAGTTAATCATGCCTAATCTTATAATCATACAACTACCCTTTACAATCATAAATGTGTGTAAAAAAATCACTTCAGCATAGTCTGATCTCTCATCACATTTAACACTGAAACAAATCACAACATCACAAAGTAAATCAATGAAAACCAACACTACCTTAAATACAAATCCAATTTCAATCAAGTTGTGATGTCGTGTTAAACATAAAAAAACAAAATACAGTGATTTTCAAATCCTATCCAAACTATATCCAATTGAATGCACAAAAGACAACATATGTAATGTTGAAGCTGATAATCTTTACTTTTTTTTGCAAATTTTCACAAACGTCGAATCCCACACCTGCAACACGATCCAAGAAAGAGCTGCGACGGGGACATGATTACCACTGTTACATAACCTTGACTTTTAACAACACAAAAGTGTTTGGGGATTGAGGACACTTAACTGCTGAAGCTTTGTAGGTGGAATTCTTTCCTAATTTTGCCTGATGTGTCCCAGTCTGGGATCTCTGTTGTTGTTTCACTTGATAATATACCACGCACACAGGCCAGTACAGTATCTACGCTCTTTTACTAAGAATCCATGCTGCTGCTGCTGCTGACATAAGCAGGGATGTCCCTGAAAAAGACATCACTTGGATGTCAGCATATGTTGCTTCAAAACCTGTTTGTGTCTTTCAGCATTAGGGGTGATGTGCACCCCTAATGTGCACAGATGTGCAAAATACCTCACAGGCTATGACAACCATGATTTCCCAAAACAATTGGAATTGTGGATTTGTCAGACCACATATCACTTTTTCCACTTTGCATCGATCTGTCCTGGATGATATTGGGCCAAGAGAAGTCAGAGGCATTTCTGGGTGTCATTGATATATGGCTTTCACTTCAGATGGTAGAGTTTTAACTTGCTCTTGTCGTGGCAACTGTGTGAACTGTCAGTGGTTTTTTTAAGTTCCCTTTTAGCCCACTGGTTAAAGAACGATACCTGTTTTTAAAGTAGTACAACCTGAGGGATTGAATTTCTCAGGAACTCGATGTCAGCTTTAGTATGCTTGCTGGAATTCCTCCAGATTTGTCCAATGCAAGCTGGAATAGTCTCCAAACCGTGGTGACTCAAAAAGGAATAAGCAGCATGGATAGATGGATGTATTCTATTTTACACAATGTTATGGAATTTGGGTTTGTACATAAAACAAACACAACTTATCTATTATTCTTAATTATTCTTAGTAATTTATCAGGCTTACACTTGTGAAGTTCTAAAATCTAGAGGCTTGTTAGAGTAAAATGAGTACAAACCAACACATCGCATGACTTCTGGTCCTTTTTACTGTGAAACCTTTATTAGGGAAACGGCTCTTGATTTAATACAATAAAAAACGTCTGTGACTCAATTCCAAAGCACAAATGACGTTATGTTGAAGAATTATATTTGGATGTATGGTTCTCAAACCGTCCATTTCGGGGTATTTAAAACAAACATTCAATAATTGCACACACAAAAATTACGGTTTCTTCGTTGCAAATTCTGCAATTGTGTCGTTTACGTAAACTACGTAACTGAACGCCGTTACTGAGTTAGCATATGTAGCTCAAGTTAACCATGTTGTTACGGTAATTCAAAGTGACTGTGAATTAAACTTACCAGGTTGTTCACACGAATGACAGTGATTTCTATGTTCAGTTCGCCTCCTTTCCTTTTGTCGTTCGTCCCCATTTTGGAACTTACGGTGAAACTTAAAATCAAATGCTAGCTGTCGCCTCCTCAGTTGTCAGTTGTCGTTGGGTAGATACGCGGTGTTGTTTCTATGGCAACAGCGCTGCACGCGGTGAAGGTGTTATGTTTACGTACAGTTGTAACTCTCGGACACAGGCCAGAAGTTCTCTGTTATTTTTATTTTTTCGGAGAAATTAACGAAGAAATACAGTGATGAGAGTACAGGTAATGTAACAAAGTATCAACAAACATATTAACAAAACACTTTACTTTATTCATTGTTTTTAAAATGGATTAATAATAATCATATGAGTTGCGTTAGTTTCTAAAATGATAGAGAACAAAATAATCGTTTTTTAAGCCTTCAACAAAAGGTAAACACAAAAGTAGTCTCTCGTTTCAAGGAAGTCCCACTATTTCACGAAATTATCTCTTATTCACATAATAAAACTTAACACTTTCCTTGTCTAGTCGAACTGTTTGCAGGAGAAATACATTTTGAACGAGTTGGTGCAGTTGGACTAAAGGGACAGCAGGGGTCACTGCTCTCAAAGAAACCAGTCTGCTCCTCAGCACAAGAGATTTAAACCTACTTCTGCCTCAGCTTTATTACATGTGTTTGCCATAAAAGAAAGTATTTAAGTTGGGAGATATCAGTATTTGGGTCCACCATTTATCAAAAGCTTAAAAGTAGTAGTGTTTATACAGAAAAAGTCAACAGTAGTACTCTTGAGCAAATTGATTTAAAAAAGAAGAAACTCAGGAGTCTATCTCACGACACTGTACGTATATTTAAGAGAGGTTTTTGTCAAGTTGAAGGGCATTTACAGTCTAAAAACTTGATTAAGTAAGTGGACAAATGGCCCTTTCAAGTAAATGCAGGTAAAGTGTTTTCTTAAAGTGTTGCTTCAATAAAAAAGAAAAAAAAGATGTGTACGTTGCTGCCAAAATGTACCTGATTGATAGATTTTTCTGTGGAGTCCTAATAAAAAGTTCCAGGTACGTTCAAAAAAATGTAAAGAGTCGCTGACTACAGTGAGGTAGCCTCAACACAGTGGGTTTCAATGTATTGTGACCCAAGAGTGAATTGTGTGGCTCTTCTGAAAGGGCCAAGGGTTTGAGAATTGGGAAAATTTAGCATAGTGTCTAATGTATGGGAGCCTAACAAAAACATACACCCAATTATTTTTATTTGAGCAAATGTGCATTGAATTTTAAATGAGATCTTGCTTAAGAATAGAAAGGCTGTTTTTCTTGTAATTGTGCGATAATTTCTTGAGATCTCTATAAAACATCCAAAACTGCAAGTGTTGCAAAGGCACTAACTACCACATAGGCATTTCTAACACTATTTGACCTATCTTAAATGATGACAAACCCTGTCATCATCCTGGATCTACAATCTAAAATCCTCTCAAAATCTATTCAATTCTTCTTGTGTCATTACAAACATTCTCTAAAATTCTGTTTGTGACTTTTTCAGTTATCACGTTAACAGACAGACAAACAGGCAGAAAAGCACCAGCAAAAAGACCAAGGTACGTTTTATCAGTCTGTTTCCTGGGTATAAAAGGCACAAGCAGAAACAAGAAATCAAGCTGTTTTTTTCCTTTTTCCCTTTGTGGAAAAAAACATAACCAAGGAAATCAAGGTATTGGAGACCAACTTGATTGGGTTTCCTTGTTGAGTTACACCAGTGGGGATATTGACTGGTAACTCATTAGAATTTGAGAAAACTATGAGCTTAGTCTTGTCTGTGTTTAAACCAGTTTCAAAGTTCTCAGATGATACTGAACAACTTTAAAAGCAGCTTGTAAAAACTCAAAAGCCTGAGTGAGCGAGGTTAAACGGCAATGAATAATGGTATCATCTGTATATAAATGATAAACTGCATTTGACACATTAGCACACAGACTGTTGATATAGATTGAAAATGAGATGTGTTCCAGAACTGAGCCTTGGGGTAACATCCAGAACAGCAGAGGTGGATCCAGCCAAGGCCTTTGACAAAGGAATAAAGAGAGTAACACAATATTTCTTACTGTCCAGAGCCTCAATAAAATGATAAAAATCTTTAAAGGAGACATATCATGCTTGTTTCTCCTTTTCACTATACCAGACTAGGATGCCTGTAAAGCATTTCTGCCCTCAGTACAAGTCATTTAGTTCCTTCATTGCCCCACAATAGCGTTCTCAAAATCCTCATTTTAGGTCATTGTGAAGCGCTTGTTGAAACACTCGGTTTCCAGGCTGACCTAAAGTTACCTCACAACGTCACAGCCCTTTGTGCTCTGAGTGGTCAGTTCTATCGGGGGTAGAGCCAGCCTGTCCTTCTTCTTCTACTGTATTTTCCGGCAGGCTCAAAGCAGCGACTGCGTATTGAGTCCCCCTACAGGCCAGAGCTGGTAATGAGTGAGTGTGAGCTAGGGATCTATATACTGCTGCTGGACGAATGTGTTCCTCGGTGACGGTTTTGTGGCTAACGGACATCACAGAGGAGGAAGTGTTTTATCAGATTACTCCAATAAGAAGAAATGTACCTCGTGTCGTCATGACGTTTGAAATCTCGCGGACATCTCGCAATGACCTATTTTCAGAGGCATCAAATCTCGTTCTAGGATATCAGAAAAAATACAATATCTAATTTTTTGAAAATTAAGGGGGTGTAAGGTCTTGTTTTCAAATTTTCAAATGTATTATATTATATATAAGTATTAAATCATGCATCAGCATGATATGTCTCCTTTAAGAGCAGGCTGACTGAAACAATGATAAAATAATATTTGACTCAACAAAATCGTTGAATTGATCACTGATGATCCATTCAAAGGCTTTTTCTATGACAGTCTGACCAATGTGTTGATGAAGTGCAGGAATGTGGAAGTTCAGACCTGCAGGTCTGCCGGTCGAGCGCAGCTGCTCTTAAAGATTTTTATCATCTTATTGATGAACCTCCCTCTTCCCTCAGGTTGCCAGGTGAAGGTGGAGGATTGGAGCGCCTGTGAATCATGACTATATGGCGTCGCCAATGGGAAGCGGGCCAGTGAATGGCAACCCCTTTAGAAGGCTGGCTGGAGCGGCTGTGTCTGGTGTGGCCTGTCGCTCAACCTCGCCTGGCACGGCACAAGAAAATTCTGAAATTGTTGCTGAAATTTCCTAATTTATGTTAAATTGTTTAGTAGTTTAAGTTTGTCATATTTTTGAAATCTTATTTGGTATTGTGTGCAACAAAGTTTGTCAGAAAATCCTTATTATTTTTATTAAACATCTCTGTTGAACCGTTCCATCTGGTTTTATTTGACCTCTTTTTACCTTTTATCCCTTTTAAGAGTTGAGGACGTAACAATGTGTTTTCAAGATTAAAAAAAGAAATTCTGAAGTATCATTTACATTTTCTTTCCGTCACCAAACTTTGAATCCTTGCTCCAATCCAGATATTTTGCTTTTTGTTGCATGTCTGAAATAAACTTATCAAATAAAATCAAATACACTCACTTTAATCTACAACATTCAGTACAATAAATATAAACAGATTTTAGATATAAAATAGCTGAAGCTATTTACACAATGTCACATAATTATACTTATTTTTAAATTTGCACAATGGTAATCTACATTTGTTTTGTTTATGTTTGCACAAAAATAATGTTCTTTGATACGGTATAAACAACTAAATAAATGTTGCTGATGTGTCTCCTTTGAGTGCAGGTCCACCAGCTTCTGTAAGCCTACATTTGTCTGTAGTTTTAATTTATTTGAGTAATTTTTAAATGTTGTGCTGTTTGAAGCTCTAGTTTTTAAGTTCAGTTCTATGTATCTTGTGTTTGTCATGTTGAGTGCACTATGTGAAAAGCTACTGGATGCCTGAATTTCCCTCGGGATCAACAAATCAAAGTGATTATCCATCCATCTATAAACCGGATCAGATCAGTGACCACGGCTCAGAGGTGAACCTGCGGTTGTCCTCCGCTCCACAGGGGGCGCTCTCTCTCAGCCTCACCCCATCCGCGCTCACGCTCTGCTCTGAAAGGCTCAGCGAACGACTTCCGGGAGTTATATTATCATCAATGATTTTGCCAGTTTTGTCGGATTAAAACACTTCTCTGGTGTTTGTGTTATTGCTGTCAAAGATGTCGTACAACTACGTGGTAACAGCCCAGAAGCCCACGGCGGTGAACGCCTGCATCACAGGTAACCCTCCGCCGTTTGTTCTGTATCTGTGCACAAACGGAGCGCTAACCACCTGCGTGCTAACTGAGCTCCCGCGCTGCACACCAAGCTCCACACGGGCCTGCGGCTAGCATAGCTTTGTTTTGCTAAAGTATATGTTGTTCAAAAACACGATGCATGATGATTGTGCACTACACTAAGGTCTATAACCTCATATTCAACTCTGAAAAGCATCATTTTTCACCCACTGGTTGCTTCTGTTGTCTAACGTTAGCTGTTAATTTTCTGTTGACCTGGATCGTAAAGTGTTTGTTTGTGCTTCTTCAAATATTACTTAAAGCTGTTCGGATCTCTTAATGCCCTAATAACAGCTCACAGTTTTATTTCTGATGATTTTCTAGACACTAAACCCCATGTAAATGTCATATCTTCTCACCGTGACATGTCAACAACCAGTGTTGTCACGGCCACAGACTTCAGGGATTCAAGGTTTTTATTTGTCACTTTTTATGACCTAAGGAGTAGCTGAGACTACAATCCTCGCTTCCATACGGATGACAGGAAAGGGATTAAAAATTAAGATAACCTGAGGTAGTTTACAGTTTGGCTGAACGAAGAGGATAAGATCTACTTGCTATTTTCTGGCAGACATTACGATTCAACTTGATTCACGATTTTCTTCAAATGAAGCTTCAGTGCAGTATTCACAATGTTTACAGTTTTGACAACAACAGTGAGGAAATCAGTTATCAAAAGCACAAAACACATCGTTCATAATCCAGTCTTGATCACAAATAATCTGTTGTCATTTTGTAAGAGATATTTCAATTTCTAATTCTAAACAGGCTTTGTATTGTTGACCTGCGCATCAGCACTTCCGTAAATGCAAATTGCCTGCAAATTTATAACATGGTATTTTCAAAAGAGTTGACACTACAGATCCTGGGTCACTCGGGAGCATTGCAAAAAAAATGCAGCTTCGGCAGTTCCATCATTGCATTGTCTAAATTTACGATTTTGATACGGAAACGGCAAATCTTTCGGCCCTAGTTTACAGCATGCTTTTAACTTAATCTCAGCACAATGAGAAGAGGAGGGAGAGTGCAAAAATGTGGTAAAATGAGAAATTATGAGGGCGACAGTAGTAGTAATCGAGCATTGTTATGCCTGCAAAAGTTACAGTTACAACTGATGTACAAAAATGCAAAATCTTTTTTATAGATTTATTGTTGTTAAAGCAACAAACACTGAGGTAGAAAATTCCAAACGTTCATAATAAATAAATAAATTCAACAACTCCTGTTTTGACACCACAGTAACAATAATTAAAATCCAAACATCCATTATTGTGCAACATATTTTTTTTCAAGTGTCAAATAATTCCATACCAAGTCTTTACAAAGATTCAAGCAACACACTTGTGCTATGTTCATCCTGCTTTACTATCAGTGTGCATGAAGATCCCGGAAATCCTGAGCATTAGGCCTGAGGTGTATCTTTATTACCCAGATAAATTAAACTTTGACTGGTATTTCATCACCAGTTAAGCACTAGACTTAAGTGAATTTGTCTCACCTTTACATTTTTTTAAAATACATCTCAATATCTGTTTGTTAGCTAGCTTTACTCTTAATTAGCACCTGTGCTAAATCACTTAAAACAATGCACCTGGTTTGTCCGATGTAATTGTTATGTCCACATCAAATAAGTAACAGATAAATAAAAAATTTAGTAACAAAGCAATTAAAATCAGGACATATCTTTGCCTTATTGTCATCTTAATCACATCTCAACATGACAATGTTCAGAAAAAAGTCATTTTTTTTGTCCCAACAAATCAGAGTTGTTTACAGTTTGACTACGAATTGATCTGAAATGAAATTTCTATCGGTCATTATCATATTACATCATTAAATGTCCCAATATCTCCTAGTCAGTAACACATTTAGGACAATAATATTACGTTGCCATCTGCAGTTAGTCCAAACTGATGCCCCAAATATATATATATATTTTTCCATACAAGCGAAAAACATGGACAATCAAATTTAGACATACTTAAAAAGTAAACAAGGGCTGCAGTTAAATAATTATTACCCATTTGTCATCTAATGACTAGCAAGACTTGGAACAAATGAGGCTGCTGTAAATGTGTGATTGGGGAAGATAATATTTTTGGGTTTCTCTCAAAAGTGAAACCCTATTTTTCCTATTGTTTTATTTTTTTGCAGATTAAAGGGATATTATGGGCTATTGTAGTGTTTGCAACAAGTCTTGTTTTGAATCCAGCATTAACTCTTTAAAAATATTTTTCATTTTATATATTAGAGGTAGAGATAAAGTACTTCAAATTATGCTACGGCAGACTTTTGCAAAACATAAAGTCCTCATAGATGTGATAAGTTGCAGTCCTGTTGTCAGTATTTTATGAAGGAACAACAATAACACCCAAATGCCAAACTTAAGTAAAGAGAATCAAAGTTATTGTTCTCAGTCGCTGTTACTAATCTTCATTTGCCTTCAATTCATTTGAGTAACATGTTCTCAATTCTGGTGCTTCCACAGGTCACTTCACCTCTGCAGAGGATCTCAATCTGCTCATAGCTAAAAACACACGGTTGGAGATCTATGTGGTCACAGCAGAGGGCCTGAGGCCAGTCAAGGAAGTTGGCATGTACGGAAAGATCGCTGTCATGGAGCTGTTCAGGCCGAAGGTGAGTCTGGTAGAGTCAAAGGCTGAGTGACAGCCTTTTTTGGTTGAGGTTAAGGAAGCCTTTAATTTACTAATCTTTGATAAATGATGGTCTTTTAAAAATTCACTTATTTTAAAGGTGTTTTATTGTAGTAACAGGCAGGATCTGTGTGTGTCACGTCAATAGGAACTCATAAACTCAAAAACCACGACTGCCCTCAGAAATACAGTTGTCACAATGCCAGAAATGTAAACATTGTCACAGTCCCAGTAAAAATTGATAAATATATCGACTAATTTTGATAGCAAGCCAGTGAAATCTGAGTCCCAGAAAACTAAAATTGACAATTTTTACAACCTTGATTTACCAAAAAGACCAATGTACATCCTGGCTCTCTGTCAAAAGACCGTTTCAGTCCTTGAAAGTTGGCTGCATTTTTTTTCTCTGTACATTTTACTTGCACTGGCTTTGTGGAAAAGATTCATTCTAAATCAAATTATTTTCTAAGCTTCTGTAGTATTACATACTTCAGATTATATTAATAAGGGAGGTCATATTTTTTTGAAAAGCTTATAATGGAACATTCAAAAATATTGAAAATATTTGACTACCATACCCAGAAATTTTGCAAATTTTCTCTTGGAAATCACAACCAGTATGTTTCTCAAGGTCTTCTCAAGAGTTTA
This sequence comes from Scarus forsteni, assembly GCA_036419115.1. Lineage (NCBI taxonomy): Eukaryota > Metazoa > Chordata > Actinopteri > Labriformes > Labridae > Scarus > Scarus forsteni. The sequence goes on from JAZDUH010000443.1 coordinate 15,665,678, forward strand.
ATCAAAAGGCTGAAAAGATTCAAGAAGACCTTGGCGAACCTACTCCTTTGTCACTGTAGTGCATCAGGGTAATTAAATTGACCACAGGCCTCTGCATGTTTGCTCCCTGATGACTGTGCCCTCCTCTTGTCATCTTTTCAGGGTGAGAGCAAAGATCTTCTCTTCATCCTCACTTCCAAGTACAACGCCTGCATCTTGGAGTACAAACAGAACGGCGAGAGCATTGACATCATTACCCGTGCACACGGCAATGTCCAGGTTTGTGAGAAAAAAAAGGCTTTTAAGAATGTGTTTTTTATAATTACAAAGTAAAACCAAATGAAATTTCTTATGGGTTTTTTAGATTTAGAACTGCGTGAAATTTGTTCTGTTTTCCTTTTAGCATCCTTTAAAGTAGGACTTATGGGCCAGCTATGGCTTTTTTTTTCATTGGCCCTCAGAAAACTTTAAATGTAAAATGTGTGAACATGAAGTTTGTGCTTGATAGATGAATAACAAAAAAACAGAATAAGCAGCAAGTAGCACAAGTCACACTTATTTTGCTCTCTGCTGTATCTGATGTTCAAACCATACAGGGCTTATCACCGTCAAGCGCCAACTCCAACTAATTTTAGCAGCTTGGCGAAGTTTGCCTTGTTATATTTTTGTCTAAATATGGAGCTGAGCTGTCATTCTTTCCTATTTCCACTGCATCCTAACAAGGGCTGATTCAGTTGTAGCCAGAGCTGATGAGGACCTTTCTAAAATCTAAGGATGGGAATTGATAAGATTTCATTGATACCAGTGCTATTACAGTTTTTCACAGTTTTTAACACACATTTCTCAAAACACTAATGGATTCCTTCAAATTGTACACACAAACCTGAAAACCTCACACACAAAATGCTAAACCTGACACTTCCTTTTCAAGATGACTCTTTGCCATCAAATCTCTGAACTGTTCACAAAATGGAACTCGTGTTCTCTTTGGTACACACAGCCACATTCTCCAATGACACACACATACCAGTCAATTGATACACACAGCTCAGCATTTGCTGCACACGACCAAGCATTCACAGCACACTGAAGTGCAAAATTAAAAACCCAATTATAGAAATGCTACACACAATGTGAATGGCAATCACTCATGAGAATGACCCATTTTCCCTTTAGAAAATGTCTGTGTTGGACCACTTCTTCAAACATAAAATATCACACAAGTATGCAGCAAATCATTGTTTTATTTACAGTTTCAGTGCACAGGCATTTCTAAAGAAAATTTACGTAAAAAAAAAAAGTCAAAAGGTCCTCTCATTCTTACCCCTCTCCTTCTCTGGTTGTCGTCCATTTTTCAGTGCTCACCAAACAAAGCAAAAGCTCAAGGCCCTTTTATGCTGCACTTCTTCTGATTGAAAATTGCTCACCAGACCTGGGTGTTTAGCGATTTGCATAATTGTGTCTTGTGGGTTGATACTTTGAGATTTCAGTTGTGGTGTGTGTGCGACAACTGACCATTGTGTGTACAACTTTGACAACAAGGTGATGTGTAATTGACATCAGAGTGCAAAGAAGGAAAGTCAGAGTCTAATGCAGATAAAGGAGTGTTTACATGTGGCAAATTGGGCCAAGCAATTGGTACATGAAGTGAGGGTTTTGCAAACTGTGCCAAATTATCGATTGTTGTGTGTTAAGAACCGTGAAAAACTGTAACGATCCTGCCAATCGGTCCAGTTCCTTCCCTCTCTTATTGATTCCTGCAGATTTCCCATGTGGGAGAATGTTGGCCTGTAGATTTTCAGTGGCAACAATGTCAAACACATGTCACAGCATCTGCAAGTTGCTGGTGTTTCCACTCACTTAAGGTTGTGCAGTAGGCACCTTTTGTAGAAAATTAAGCCACAGTTCTGACGCTTCTGAACCCTGTCAGTGAAAGGAATTGACAAGGGAATTGATGAGCAAAAAGACTCATGATATCAATTCTTCACACCCCAGTGTCCCTTTTTGGCGATGGGCTTTTTTATCATGCCCAATTACTAACCACATCTTCACAGACACTGTATTGATTCGACTAGTTTTGATACATTAAAGGGGATGTTTCCCAAATTAACCCTTGAATCCTGATAGTTTTCTGAATGTGTCCCTCCGTTAATAAAGTTTGGGCCCCCCTGTTACAGAGCTTCATTGATTAAACTTTCTTCAGACTGTTTATATTCTGTAAAATGATGCATGTCCCTATGTGGGTGTAGTATTAAAGATAGTATGTCAGAGAGTAGTATGCTGTATGGAAACAAGCAATACTCATTAAGTGCTTTTCTTTTTCCTTTTTATTTCCGGTTAATGTAAAAAGCAAAGTTACTGACTTAAAACTCTGAAGGAGACATTTTATCCATACCGATTAAGTCATTAAACTACCAGTAATTGTCTTTTACAGGATCGTATTGGGCGTCCATCAGAGACCGGCATTATCGGCATCGTTGACCCAGAATGCCGTATGATTGGCCTGCGACTTTATGATGGGTTGTTCAAGGTGATCCCATTGGACCGTGACAATCGGGAGCTGAAAGCCTTCAACATCAGACTGGAGGAGCTGCAGGTCATCGATGTGCATTTTCTGTACGGCTGTCAGGCCCCGACTGTTTGCTTCATCTACCAGGTACTGAGAGTGTGCAGGAGACTGGAAAAGACAAGTTTGTGAGGTGTTACAAATTGATTTTGTGTGACACAGCATCATAAAAATGACATTATGATAGGGAAATATTCACGCTATGTTGTCTTAGGGTCAAATGACCTACCCCAGTGTTCATCATGATTTTTTGGGGATTTATTATCTCAGTTTATTCCGGTGGAATGTTGTCTACATACATGGTGGATTGTAGTGATGGTTAGAATGTATGACAGTATTGTTTGTGGTAAAAGTCTTCATTGCACTGTAAGCAAGAATACACAATATCACTCACAATATCACAAAAGTATTTTTCTTACGTACCGTGCCCAGCATACTTGAGTACACCCCCTTTTAAAAGTAATAAAGTAATCTTTCAATCAGTATATACATAAACAAAAGAAACATTACCAAACTATTGACAAAGCTGAGTTTAACATAACATTTTTTTTTTTACCATAAGATGAAAATAAGGGTAATATGATGACTCAAATGTAGCTTTGCTCCCACCTCTTTGATCGGGGTGTACTTGTTTTGCATCCTGATCTTAAACTGAGAAAAATACTTCTTTGTGTGCAACTGAAAAAATCTTGTTTGCAATTAATGGCCCACATTTAGGGGAGTGTTTTGTGATATAGTATGCCATAGAAAATGTGGAATTTTGAACGGAAACTAAAGGTTTTCTGACAAGTTTAAAGGGGTGTACTCATTTATGCTGAGCACTGTATATATTGAGATTTCAGCAAGCATAATCATAATTGCAGTTGTGATTTTTTTATGTAGGGGACATTATTTACATTGAAAGCAAAATACGTTTAGAACAGACAGAAGACAATAAACAAACTATAATAAGTGAATGAATGAATAAAGATTAATATATTGGAGGAAAATAATAAAAAGTCATGTAAGTACATGAGTAATTGTAGGCCCAAAATCACAAAAGTCAAACCCGTTCTGTATTTTTTTTGTATTAAGTGAACTTTTATGCCCTCCGCATGATAGAGCCCCCCTTTAAACAAGACAAAAAGTCTGCAGTGCTAAGACCTGCTCCTCTCTCCCTCCAGCAGCTGCCTAAAATCACTTGTCCTCCACATTTTCTTGAACATTAGTTATTCTGAAAATGCTCCAGCAGTCATCAAAAATTAATATGTGATCCTGGTTTGAGGCAAAATATGACTTAACTTGGACACATATCTTCTGCACACAGAATATTATGTTGACAATCAAGCAGTCATATGAGGAATTATGACCTTTTTTAGACGAGTTTGGCTGTAACGACATTTGTGCCAGTTCTGTTCTTGTTATTTTATGACAAAATTCAGTCAGTCGGTTGTGTGAAGAGTGAAACCCAGATATTTTCAAAGTTTGTGTTGAGAAATTGTCTTCTCATTAAAAATAGATTTAAAGTTTAAAATTTAATCAAGCTGCTTTCTGAGAGGAGTTTAGTGAGGTGAGTTTTTTACTCTTTAGACGAGAATAGAATGTTAAGACACAGAAGGAATAAATTAGGGGTGCACAATATTTTCCTTTTTTTCTGATAACAGATATTTTTAAACTCATTATCACAAGCTCAAGCTCTGTACTTCTCATAAACGGACTTGTGTCTTTCAGTGTTACAGTGTACTTTTCTGAGGAACAGATGGAAAACGAGAAAATGGCATTTACCTCTTGCAAAAAATGAAAGCTTTGGTTTTTAATTGTATCCATGTAGTGATGAAGATGCATCAATGTTGTACATTTGTGTAATTTGTTGATATTCCAGCCAATATATGACCAATATTTGTGGCAGATATATCAGCTCTAAATATGTGCAAAAATCTCAATATGGACTGATACCGATACTTAACTGTTTATGCTCAGATTGGCCAATACCAACAGCAAACCGATAACATCTAGTTACACAGCTGAATGAATTTTTTTTATTTTTTTTTTTATGTATTTTTTGGGCATTTTTGTGCCTTTATTATAGGAGAGAGACAGTGGATAGACTTGTGAAAGGGGGACAGAGAGTAGGGGAAGACACTCTGCAAACTGGTCACAGGCGGGATTCGAACCTGGACCGGCAGAACCAAATACATGGGGTGCCTGGTTGCTAACCACTCCACCAAACCAGCACCCCAGCTGAATGAAAAATTGATTGTGTGGATGCAGGTTTCCTGTCATCCTTTTGGTGTCATATTTACATTTAATTTTGATTTTATATGGGCCCAATGTACCTCTTAGTAAGCTTTGTCTATGTTATTGTTATATAATTGTCATTCCTGTTATGCCAAAGTTTGTTTGGTTTACATCGTCGAGTGTTGTAACCACAGGTTTGTAAATGTAATAGTATAGCTTGTTGAGAAATCTTAAACTTTACAAGGAAGCCAAAAATGAAAAAAAAACATTTCAAGCTTTAGGATTTTTTTCCATTTGTGAGACTTAAAGATAATCTGATGTTTTCTGTCGTAGGACCCCCAGGGACGTCATGTCAAGACCTACGAGGTTTCTCTGAGGGAGAAGGAGTTCAACAAGGGTCCGTGGAAACAGGAAAACGTGGAGGCAGAGGCATCGATGGTCATCCCAGGTAATCAGAGCTGATACTGTTTCAATTACCTGGATTTTAAAAGTTAAGTTCCATATTTTTAAAGTAGGGTTCTATTATTTACATATCAATGGCTGATTTGAAGGCCATGGATATAGTGATCAGCTCTGCCTCTGTAAGGAGAGAACCAGCACCGAAACTAGTCAGGCATATAGGGACAAAGTGATCTCTGTAATAAAGAGAATCTTTGGTAAAAACAAACTCCGGTAACAGCATTGGGGTGAGTGTATTCTGAATTAGATTTCACTGTGCTTAACATTTCATTTAGCAACCTTTGGTGAGCCTACTGCATTAGCGAGACGTCCCACTACTTGGAGCAGGCCTAGAGGAAATGTCAAGTTAATTTGTAGCAGACAGGTTAATTATTTCAATTTAAATCACTCAACAATTGTAAACTATGTTTTTAATGTTAAAATATATGTCATACAAGCCTCTACAATACAGATCTATTGCCTGAAGGGAGATTGTCAGAAATTAAAGCTCTACAAATAATGCATATTTTGATTTATTTTTTCAGTTTCAGCTTCGTTTGACTGCTTTAACATTTGTCTTCTTACAAAGCCTGCAGACAAATGTGTTGACACTGAATTCTGACTTACATGAAAAATAACATCCAATAAAAGAAAAAGCATTTTTTGGAAATAAACCCTTTACAAGACTGTCCTCTCTTTCAGTTTGTCCTCTGAGTTATTTGCCCCTTACCCTTACACTAGGCCTGAACAATGTCCCACTTTCTACCATCTGTGATTCTTTCAGTTTAAGATGATGTGTAGTTTTTCAATTTTGTAGATTTCCTCTACTGTCCTCATCCGTTGTTCCTGGAATGGGGGACCTGCATTACCTCATTTCCCTGTAAAGGAAGTTTTAGCAGCTAGCAACAGTATTTGAACTATATACCAGTCCCCCATAATGAATCTGAATAGCACACATGGTGTTATGAAGCATCTTATTTTCTAATAGCTACCGTTTTTATTGGTAAGGCTTGAGCAGGCTCTCTGTGTTGACAACCCTGGTTTTTATAGTCAAGATAGATTATGATTACTGTTGTCATCTGTTTGGGTAAAGCATAAAAAACCTAAGACTGCAAGCAGTGCTGATGGGCCCACGCACCTCTGCCTCAGCTGGTGTCAGGCAGAGGTGTTAGCTTCTCTTAGCACTAAATAGCATTTTTGAAGTTAATGAAGCCTGAATGTTTGACAGCATTTTATAAATATTGCTGTTAGAGAAAACCTTGACCAAACACGTACACACAGACTATCCTACACAAATGTGTGTTTCAACTGTTTGCTTTTATCCAACGTTCATTCATACCATCACTGTGCGCATCACTCTTCACTGTTTGGCATTATAATGATGTCCTTTCTGATTATATGGTGTAAAGTTTGTTGTCTTGTCATTGTTCATACACCTCACATGCCTGGGCTTTTGTCCCATAGACGAGGCTTATGAGTCCATGTCCAGCCTGTGGCTTCTTTACTGCTCGCTCCTGACTCGGTGTACCCCGTGCTCATGGCTCTATCCACTCTGCTGCCCTTCTAATAAAAGCACAAATCCCAAAATATATCCTAAAAAAGAAATAATGACGTTAGCTTTCTAGGTAGAAATGATTAATATAAAATAGGTTCTCTTAAAAACTAGGGCTGTCGATAAACAAAAGAATCTAACTTTTTCTAGTGAGTTACTGGTTTGCTGATGAAATAGAATAGCCATTGTTGTCATTGCATGCTGTTCATACAACGAAATTTGTTGGAGCGGTCTACCATGAGTGCAGGACAAATTAGAGAAACAAAAGAAACATTAGAAACACTCACAATCAATCAACTATTTAAAAATTTAAATGTATAATAAAAATGTAGCAGGTACAGATAGGGTTACCTGGATGTTTTGCACTGTTGCCCACAGTACTGATATGAATAATGGATAAAAACTGTTTTTTGGTCTCTTAGTCCTAAATTAAATGAATATTTTTTCATGTCCTAAGGATTGACTTGCTGCTCATTCTGCAGAAATGGTAATTCCAGTATTAAAAGAAGGATGTGCAGGTTAGAGACCACTGTGAAACAATGTGTTTGGGAATAACTATGAACAAATATTTGTCATTAATTTTATAAACTAAAACTCTAAACTGAGCTCTGGAGTAATTTTTTTGTACTTCTGCAATAAAATGGCCAACTAGCTGTGACGTCACAAAAGGGAGCATGTCTGAGCTTGTTTGTATTTTATCTCTGTAAATGTGCATCATAATAACAGTTCTATAGACAAGGATGAAGTTTTTCATCTTAACATGTGTCTTTGGCTTTTTAACTTTTCAAAGCGAACCTGTTAGGTATCAAAGAGGACAGAAATAGGTCAGGGTGTGTAGAAATAAAGACTGATAAGGAGAAATAAAGTTTTACTGTAATGTGAACCAGTGGGGAACAGAGCAGGAGTTGTGTGAGTGAGGAGTGTAAGCCAACAATCTCTGACAGTGTGTTCTTGCTGAAAATGACCATTTTTTTACCTGAACTGTTTCAAAGTCACGTCAAACGAAAGCACAGAGCCATGACAGACAGACAGACAGGCAGCCTCTTCCTAAAATCTCCTTTTTACCATCACAAGATATGCTGTTAACCTTCTCTCCCTCAAGTCTGCAGCATTTAACCTGTGAATCTATGGGGGGAGAGACGGCTGCCTGTGAAAGTCCCTGTTTTTAAAGTTCATCAGACTGTTAGTGAGGCTCTCTGCAAGTTCAGTGCTTACTGCTTTGACTTACTGATGAAATGTCTACTGTTGTGCTCAGTCTGCTTAAGCTGCTGCTGTAAACATCCTTGTGTCCTGTCAGGCTGTTTCAACTTAAAAACACACCAACAAATGGAGACACAAGGACTTTTATTGTTAAGAGTTTATAGGAAACATTGTGTTTGTCATCTAGCTAGACTTTGCTTTAGCAGCAAGACATCCAACTTTATTTGGCTGAGGAGATGCTGTACACAGCCGAAGCAGAGTGTTTTCTCTCTCATGTTGGAGAACAATTTACTTAAACTGAAATTTGCGACACAAACAGAATAATGACCCAACATCAACAAGTAGAATGGAGTGTTAAAATATGGAGATGGTGTAAATATATTGTTTAATGAAACAAGTGCTGAGTCTTTCAAAAACCTTCTCCTGTACAGTTATTATAATTACAGCCATGTAATAAGACATGGTGTCAGGAAATTACATGTTCTGGCAGCCTGGCTGAAAAGAGACACTTTTCATCTAGTTTTGAGTGTTTTTCTTTTGGAAAAACTTTGAAATTCAGTTACTACTTTACAAAACAGACCTTGAAAAACAAGTTTTTGTATTGATGTTAAAATAAATTGAACCTGTACATCCCTCTTTAAATGTTTCTTCCATCTGTTCCTTCTTAAGTTAATTCACAAGCTTCCTTAATATGACATAGACCATCCTCTTCTACTCTCTGTTCAAGGCTGTTTGCCAGCCCTGTCTTTATGTTTCTCTGTTTCTTTTTTCATCCTCAGAATGCTTTAATGCCAAGGTCAGAACACAAGATTTTTTTGTAGCTTATGGTGGTCATTATGTCAGGTTTATCAACCACTGTTACATGAAATAGTGCAGTGACTTCTCCAACAGGCATGACAGACTGCATGGTTGCACTTCACTTCAGGGTTAATGTTATGGCGTAAGGAGGGCTGATGCTTGAGACAGTAAACAAACTTACAGTATTTAAGATACTACACATTTGTTTTGTATTTACAAGCATACATGATGAATGACATGTTAGCTTGTTCACCATGCTGTAAAGGTGTTTCTGCGTTTTTCTATTTTTAGTCTGCGGTTATAATCCCTCTATGACACAAATAATAAAGGCAGCATTGTTGTTGCCAGATCTTTAAAGCCTTTTCCTGTCTCATAGTTTCATCTCAAGGCAAAACTTCTACCTTTAGTTCTACCTGTTCTCTATGTTTACACTGAGCTGGATGCATGCTCAGAGACCTCACAAGGGTCCCCGTCTCTGACGTGACGGATCAAGTTAAAGGATGCAGGTCAAAAATCACTTGAGCTTCACTTTCTGTCAGAGAGTTATGAGACATCGCAAAAAATGTTGATATTTTTTCACTATGACAGACTGCACAAAATGACTGATTATTGTTACTACAGCTGCCATGTCAGGTTAAATTATGCTCAAGTCATGAACTCTGACATGGCATAAGTCTCAGAAGTTTGTCTTTTTTGCTTATAAATAAATTATTACTGCTTTTGGAGTGTATTGTTTTTCCTTAGTAGATGTTATTGTCACAACAAACAGTCAAAAACAGTAAGATATCAACATGCTCTTATTGATTCCTAACTTTATACAAGCTAATGAAACAGCTTCTAAGACTAGTTTTATACAAGCAGAAGAGCCATAAGAAATATTTAAACACTTCTCCCTGTGCTTATGTATATGTGTGTAACGAAGACACTGACAGGAAAGATAAAGGAGCGACCGAGGACAAATCTGTCTCTGGTTGTTTTGATAGTTGGATTGATAAAATGGATAAATCTACAAAGCTGTTTCAGACACGTGAATGATGATGTCAGGAAATGATTGATCTGCCTCTTTTTTTAATCTCATATTTCTTATGTCTATATAGTCTAAATTGAATAACTTTTTTGGCAGTACAGTAGTCTTACATAAAAGAATTTACAGTATGTATTTTGATGGTCTTGTTCCCCTCAGTCCCCTCTGCTTTTATTGATTTACTTTACAGGTAGGTCTGTGTTATGGATATTTAAGGAGTAAGTTGTTGGTTAAATGAACTGTAAATTATGATTAATGCATTTTTTTCATTGAACGTGCTTCTGTTTTCAGATCCTGTCTGATTATAGAATCCAACTGTGATTCTGTTTCTGTGTGCTTGTATTTCAGTGCCAGAGCCATTTGGTGGAGCTATTATCATAGGACAAGAGTCTATCACCTACCACAATGGAGACAAATACTTAGCCATTGCACCACCAACTATCAAGGTAAAATATTTATTAGTGCTATCTAAATTATGCAGCTCTACGTATTTCATCACTCTGCAGTTTAAAGAAATGAGTTTATGTCTTAATGTATCAAAATTTCTCAGAGAAAAACTGTTAAACACCAAGACTAACCCTATTTTACAGTCAAATAATGGTGTTATGTGATGTTTGCCTTTTGAAATTGAAAGCAGAAGCAAGTGAGACATTGTTGGCTCCTTTTCTGAGGATGATGATCATTTTCATTCGACTGAAACTATGTGCAATTAAATATGAATCAAAGTTGATCTTCAAAGGGCAAATCAAGCTTTACAGAGATTTGTTCGTCAGAAAGGTGGATGTTGGAAATAAATGCCCACATGCTTAGCTCTAAGATAAAATGCTGTGATCTAAAACTGGTGTTTGTAAATCTGTCATCCTATGTGAACCTGCATCATGTGATAATTCTCATTTTCTGCTACTTTTAGGACACCCTGAGGTGCACACGTTGGAGTTAATTTTTTATGAACCTTGTGATTGATGTTCAAATAGCATTAGACGGAGGGTTCACACAATCCGTGGTGATGACTTTAGCTCCCTGTACACCTCTGGCTTTGGTGTTATCTTAACAAGATTAAGTTGCAGTCTGCACCGCTGTGCTCTTATTTAACAAAGCTCAGGGCCCAGCGGAGCTTCTCAGCAGCATCCCGCTTCTATAATTAGAGAATGTTCCTTTACTGTCCTGCTGCTTGTGGTGCCATGGCCTCATACTCTCTGGAAAGAACGTCTTAGAGTTCAGATTTTGTAGCAACAACTTCAGAGCCTTGCTGAGTCATGGTAAAATACAGTTATTGTCAATAGTTATGGACAAAGAGGCCAACCTGCTGATACCTGTACTTGATGTGTAAAAGTATCAGCTGATCTCACACAGGCGATCCATATTGGCCAAGAAAAGCCAGATCGGGGCAACCTTAATTTGAATGTCCTTCCCACATATGTGTCTCCATGTATTTGTACTGTGTTCTTGCCATCAGTCTTTTTGTCCATCTACTGTGACTTCCACTCCAAATTGGTCCGCTTGATTGACAGGCTAAGTCACTATGAATTTATATCCTCAGTTGTAACACAACAGTGATTCAGTGCTTGTCCCTTTTTACTTTGTCACTTGTAATTTCTCTGCCTATAACTAGAATACATATTTTTAAAAGTTGGTAAATGTTAGAGTAAAAAAATACCTTTATTCTGAATAGTTTGGGTGGCAGCAGGTCTGTTTTTGGTTGATGTTGGCCCAGGTTTTCATTTTATGTGAACCTTTATTGAATAGTTTGTACTCGCATAATATTGTGCAGCTCATAGTTTAAAAGAAAAGTATTATGCTCCAAATGTAGACACAAAGTTCCTGGTTCATACGAGGACTGCATGTAGTTAATAGTCATTTTCAATATGCAGTTCAGCAAGAATAAACATCCTTCAGCGAAGTTTCCTTACGTGCTTCATTGCTTTTTGCTGAGTGTTCTCTATCAACAACACAAAACTGGCAGTGACCCCACCATAAAAAACTAAAAATGAGACATGAGTGCAGCTTAAACTGATCTTATTTATGTACTGCTGATCAGTTTGTTCTATAAAGCCTCAAACAGCCCACAAGCTTACCGTCCTCTTGTATTGCAAGCTGTCACATCTCTGTTACAACTCAGTTCGTGCAGAAGCATTGCCCAACATTGCTGAGCAGATGTTTGAGGGAAGATGCAGGGGGACATCTGTTGCTGCTGTGTAACTAATGAAGCCTCGGTCTAAATGAAGATGAAGACTTATTTTAGACATTCCTTCACACCTAAAAATATATTAGTATTCATCTGTAACACTCAGCGCTCCCTTCTGCTACGTCAAGAAAACACAGAAGCATGTCCTTTGATTAGCGCCAACTCTTTTTGGCAGCTAATTAATAAATTGTCACTCTTGAGCAAAGAAGAGGAGAAACTCCTAAGAGATACCAAATGCTCTGCCTGAATGTAGATCATTTGAATGTGTCTGAACTCATAAGCCTTTTTGGACTGGTGTAAAGTGGGCCAGCACACTGGTTTTTCCCCGCTCCCTCTAACAAGCTAATTAGCTGACATTCAGTAGAGAGGGATGCTGCAGGCTTGTGGTAAAACAAAAGTGGATCCTTTGTTTGACAGAAGTAAGCAATATCACAGGCGGGCGGATTGTGAAAATAAGTTTTGTAAAGGTTCAACCAAGTGAGAAATTGACTCAGGCTTTTACAGAAGACAATAACAATACCTTCTTTTGAAGGAAAGCTCAGTCACGCTACGTGATTTTAATGCAGTTCCAATCATGACGACTATTCTAGCCAGCTTGTCTTTGTTATTATGGAGACAGGAAACTGTAACTCCACTTTAAAGCTCTTAACATGTTTTATGTCAGAAACTGTACAGCCCATGCCGATTGATTGTCTTTGACTGAGTGTTACTCTGAAGTTATCCAAGATAGGGCCGGACATTAAAGTGCTATTTTATAGCGTAAACATTACAAAGCAATGTTGATATTTTTGTCCGATTTTGCCAATGACCAAAGTAAATTAGCTGAATGATGATGGTCACATCATACACTATATTACCAAAAGTATTTGCTCACCTGCTGTGACTCACATATGAACTTAAAGGATAAGTTTGGTTTCTGCAGCTTTCACATTGTTTATAGAATGAAGTAGAACAATATACTCACCCAGAAGGCTTTCCTGATCCAAACAGTGCTTCGGGAGATATTTAGATCCAAAATCGAGCGGCGGACATCCGTATAATGGTAGCACACGGGGCATACAGCGCCGCTCCTAAAACTGCATTAATCGTCCAAAAATTCATTAGTTTCACCAATATTTCATCATGGTCGGCTCTCGCTACTCCTTCATTACAGTCTGTGTCACTCCAGACATGTTGTGTGACTGTGCTGACCTTTGAACTGAAGAAGAAGTGTGCTTGCTCTGCACATGCGCAGTACGGCTCATTGTTTCAGGGGAAGACAGCCGGCTACACAACAACTTTCTTCTTCCAGTTTTGTGCAAAATGGACGAATATCTATCGGATGAAGATGTTGTGGAGGAGAACTTTGAATATGATGGGTGTCCTTACAGTTTGGAGCCAGAGTTTACAGATGAGGAGCTCATCGAAAGGAGGACGCAGAGGCAGCACTCCAGAGAGTACTGCGCAGGTGCAGAGGCAAACATTCTTCTTCTTCAGTTCAGAGGTCAGCACAGTCACAAAACATGTCTGGGGCGACACAGACTGTAATGGAGGAGTAGCGTGAGCGGACCATGATGAAATATTGGTGAAACTAATGAGTTTTTGGACAATTAATGCAGTTTTAGGAGCGGCGCTATACATGCCCCGTGTGCTACCATTATACGGATGTCCGCCGCTCGATTTTGGATCTAAATATCTCCTGAAGCACTGTTTGGATCAGGAAAGCCTTCTGGGTGAGTATATTGTTCTTCTTCATTCTATAAACAATGTGAAAGCTGTAGACACCAAACTTATCCTTTAAGTTCATAATAGAGTCACAGCAGGTGAGCAAATACTTTTGGTAATATAGTGTACATGAGCATCTTCATACCATCTTCCCACAGACTTTAGAAAGTTTTTAATTCACCAGTAATTCTTTTTCCAAATGTTATTTATAGATGCTATGAGGAGTTTCTAAGTAACTACGAGTAAGTCTCACTTTTAGATATATGCCTGATCGAAATATGCACTTTAAGATGAGTTTTATAGCATCAAAATAGGTTATCTATAAATGTTATTCCTCAGCCTTCCGGTCGGGTCGGACAGGACAGGGCTGGACTGGCCTGGATACTCAACTTTGGGAGCAAGACAATTAAAACTAGAGCAAATTTATATTATTCGGGCACGTCTTAGAACACCGGGCTGTAGGTAGCAATATATAGCCGACTACAAACTACGATACTAAGTTTTCCAAAAATTGGATGTTGTCACACATCAAAAACTACGGCTGTGTAACGGCTTTGCATCCTGTAAGTTGTTGAAAAAAGAAGTTGTAAAGCGATGCAGAGTTCTGAGGAAGGTCCGGGCTGCATTCATTAGCATCACAACAAACGCACGCTTTGGCTTGGGTCATGTCTTTATGACAGTGGCCGCGCGTGCTCATGGGTAGCAGAGTCTTTGTCGCCGGAAATAGATTCTCCTCATAGCACCTTCAAGTTTTTTTAGTTATTTCATCAGTAAGTTCCGAAATTTAAAGTGGCTCTTATTTTTATCCAACTTGACGTGTTTGCATTGCAGTTAAAGGCACAAAAACTTTGATATTTCAATTACACTTTCCCATGCAGAAATCACTTTCTGCCCCTGTTTTGAGTCCTATACTCTGACTACACATCACGTGAAAGTAACTTCACCACTGAGATGTTTCAGACAATTACAGAACAGTGCTACAGTTGCATAAGTTGTCCTCCAGGGAGTACTGATTTGTTTCTTTAATTTCTTTATAATAGCTTGTACATGTTCTGGTCATAATTAGTCATATTAATTAAGTGTCTCCATCTCCAGACGTGCTTGTACAGCATATTTTTCTTTTAATCAAAGAACCTTATTGTGTTTAAAAGAGTTAACAAAACCTAAATGAGTCATAAATCCTGTTGAAATTTCTATTTGCAGAATAGAAATACAAGTAGTCAGTAAATTCCCAGTGTGCCTTATTGCATTTGTAATTGACTTTTAGGTTGTATGAGCCAAAAAACTGAAATCTCCCTGACAGCATGGAGTCCTTCTCTTCATGCATGCTGCTTTGTGTTCCTCCTGTTGTGTGCAGGTTCCTGACAGGATGGCAGGCAGACTTGTTTAATCTGTACTTTTCTTGTCAGGCAGATTTTGAAGAGTCTGAAGCTGTGAGAGGCAGGATTAAGCTGTACGCTTGGGAATCTCCTCAGAGAGTGTTTCCATAATGAGAGCCAACAAAGCAAATATCACAAAGACAGGTCTTGGTGGCTTCAACGTATTGAACTTATCTATAGAAGGCTCTTTCCTATCTGTTTAATTCAGGGACCTTCAGCAGGATCATGAGTGCTTTTTAATGATTTGTTCTCGTTCCCTCTTCACGCAGCAAAGCACCATCGTATGTCACAACCGTGTGGACCCCAACGGCTCCCGCTATCTTCTCGGCGACATGGAGGGACGTCTCTTTATGCTGCTGCTAGAGAAGGAGGAGTTAATGGACGGCACAGTGGCACTCAAAGACCTCCATGTGGAGCTGCTTGGAGAGGTTGGCTATTTATCTTCCTCTGTCTGGCTCTTTATCTCCTCATGTCGTCACTGTTTGCCCACCTGCCTTTCCTCTGGCATTTGGTTCTCTCTCCTGGCTCGACCACCCGCTCTGTTTCTCTGCTGCAGCTCTCCTTGGGCTGCTTCTCCCTGTCTCTGCCCCTTTTGTAGCAATTGACTGTTTAATGGTTTACAACCCTGACAGGAGCGACTAGATCAGTCTGCACTTGTACAGAAGATGAGACGTAATGTTGCAAACTTGCCAGTGTGTCACTCATCCCTTTAAAGTTGATTTAGACAATCATGGTATGCCAATACTGTGCTAGCAGCTAAATCTCATGGTAAAGGTGCACAGCTTTTGGCTTGTGGATTCTAATGACTTGCCAAGTTTGGAAAGGTAAATGCTTTCTCTCAAGCCCGCTGAGTGATGCCAGAGCTTGAAACAATCACACAGAGCAGGGCGGCTGAGCGAGAGACGGATTGCTTTCCAAATCACTCTTAACCGTATTGTTCAGTGCAGTCTGCTCAGCCAACGGGCCGCTGCAGCAGCTCCACTTTACGATGCCAGACAGTAAAACCTGTCTTTACTGTGTATTAGTGATGTTTTTAAAGCCACAAGTCATTTAAAACATAAATGCTTTAACATTTGAAAAAAACAAGATTCCTCAGTTAATAACATAATGCCCTGCACACAAACTGAATCACATTACACATCTCTGCATGTGAAAATGAAATGTTTATCTATCTTTTGGTCATATGATTTTAACCCCGTGAAGCATCTGGATCAAATAGACACAGACACATTTCTGCAATAAGATCCATCTGCACAGTTTTGAGCTCAAATGCATGAACAAGCTTTGAAAAGACTCTGACCAATCGGGAGCCTTGATGTTCAACAGTAGGGCCATTTTACGAATTTAGCATGGCTGCTTCTTGAGCTGCAGTTGATCAGAATTGGACTTTTTTTTAAATGTATTTTTTGGGCATTTGTGCTTTTATTGATAGGAGAGAGAATGACAGTTGATAGGCTTGTGAAAGGGGGTGAGAGAGTAGGGGAGGACACTCTACAAACTGGCCACAGCTGGATTCAAAGAAGTATGTATATGGGCTATTCGTGGTCGCTAACCACTCCACCAAAGCAGCAGCCTTGACAACATTTCTTAATGACAAGAAAAAAACGAGTGCAAGTCTGAAAGAGTTTCTCAATCAGATAGTTTCACCTCTCTTCGGTTTGGTTTTCAACTAATCAAACTTTATTCATTTCGCACTTTTATACAAAAATTTGTAGCACAAATGCTTCACATAAGAAATAAAAAACAATCGTTTTACAAGCCAACGATCTATTGCTCTATGTTGGAAGAATGTTGGTTGCCCTCTTTTGATTACTCGTTAACTAATCTATTCTCAAGTTTGGCTCTTGAAAAAATGACCTATATTAGAAGGAAGCTTCTAAATTTTACGACATTTGGAAGATGTTTTTAGAACTGATAAAGAATGGTAATACTGAAATGGGTTATTGAGAGAGTGAGTTTATGTAACATTTCACTTACTGGGAGATTGTATGATGTAATGTATAGGGTTTGTATTTTTTGTTATTATTTCTATTGATTTATTTTTTTTATTTTTATTTTTTTTGGTAATTTTTTATTACACTTTTCATGAATATTTTTATGATTTTTTTTTATATAATCTCTGCCAAATGTTCAAATGTTTGATGTTAATGTTAAAATGAAAATCAATAAATACATGTTTAAAAAAGTAATAAAATAGAATAACAATAGATGCCATAAAAAGTAGAAAACTGCTTACAGTGAAATAAAAGACCCCACCCACCCTCATAATTCAAAAGAAAATTCTACACAGAATTAGAAGACTGAGAAAGACTGAAGAAACGCTATCTTGAATTAAAAATGAGGAAACACAGAAGCTAATAAATCATTATAACTAAAAATCATAAGACCTTTTTTTTTATTAGTTTGATTTACAAACTGGTTCACTTTACAAATTATAGTTCCCGCCTGTTACATCACCTGATTGCACCCTCTAATGATTATGAACGACAGCATTCCCACAACACTTTCTAGAGGCTGCTGCTTGGATGGAGTAATAAAATATATCCCGTGGAAACATTTCATCATCTGGCAGAGTAATTTGCTCTTGTAATATCATTGTATGTAATCATCTGGATGCTGTGCTGCAACACTCTTTCATATTCTTTACCCACGTGCATAGAAAATAGATATGAAAGAGTTATGAAATGCACTTCAGCACAAGAAAATCCCTTGTTTAATGCATAAAAAGTTAGCTTAAATTTGACAAAATTCTGTTCCAAGCTCAATAAACTAAACTTGGGTGACAACTGGAATTTTGAAATAGAACTAGGGATAGAATGAATTCCAATGAAAGCTGTTTTTAATATACTTACAATTGTCTAAGTTGGATAGTCAGACATTTTGTAATAATTCAGTGGTACTGATAGCAATAAAATGTCCCTCTTAGCACTCAAATTTGCCATCCTCATGACAGAAAAAAAGTCCTGGATCACAATTATGGGGCTCAATTTGAGTTAATTTTAGAAAGTTTAGTTTATAACTTTATTTAACAATGATATAATCACCTTTTTTATGATTTAGTTAGCTCTCTGTTAATGCTTATGAATAATTGAACCTTGAATTGTTTCTATCATTAAGTCTTCTATTAATAGTTATTGTCAAGTTAACATAAAAGTTGTGAAAAAGTTTAAACCATGTTTTAGTTTCATCTAAGAGACAGTTTTTTTTCCTAAAGCAATGTACAACAGAGATTGGCTTGAAAGCTTAAAGAACCTTTTGGACCTACGGCTAAAACAAAATAAGGATTAGTTTTACTTTAAACGCATAACAGTGACAAACATACCTCTAAATATCCCGGGCTTTCACATTTGTCTGATAGGGATGGGAATCCAAAAATCAATTCCAGTCGATAATCAATAACAGCTTCGTCAAAGAATCAACATCATTTGTCCTTTTGCTCATCTATTCCCTTATCAGTTTCTTCCACCTTGTTTTGTTTGCCGGCAAATATGAGAATGAAGAACTAAAAAATCATGGCTGAAGTTGTCAAAATTGTGGCTTCATTTTCAACAAAAAGACGATTTCTGCAAAACTTCCAATTCGTGGTAAGACCAGCATCTTGAAGAAGTTTTTTCTATACAGCACAGCTCTGAATGTCAGAAGTGTCGTTGGTTTGACATTTTTGTTGCTGAAACCTGCGTAGTCCACACAGAAATTCAACAAGAATCGTTAAAGAATTGAGTTAAAAGGGATAATTGTTGATGGCATTACAATGAATAAATGTGATCAATTCCCATTCCTGTTTTTAAGCAATCATGTGCCAAAAAAATGATTGAGTTAGTAGAAAGTTTTCCCCTGTTTGAGAAAATGTTTAAAGGATCTCAGAGTTTAAGTGAAAATTAAGTTTATATGTTTTTGCTGATTAGATGAAAAAGTTGCGATTCTTAAGGTTACATCTGGTCTCCTCATTGATCAACATGACTTAATTCTCAGCTTAAAAATACATCTTTATAGAAGTGTTTTTCCTCTTTTCAATAGAACCTGAAAAGTAGAGCAGTACACTTAACAAGTATTTAACATATCTTAAATAGTAACTAAGACTGATTGAGATGGAATAAGTTTTGCAGGCATTTGGTAAACTCATAATATTGGATACATTATTGGCCTAATGAGTTACAGAAAAGCTTTAAACAGGGCTTAACTCCGTAATCTCCCACCATCTTCAGGGCACGATTACTGTCTGTCTGAACAGCCGTTGACATCGGGTCTAACAGTTTATCAACACTTTTCAGCAAACATCATGATGATGCCAGAGGAAATCTCTGGGCTATTGTACTTATTAAGATGAGAAAGTGTTTCAGAGATGAATATTGGCACCCTTACAGTAAAGCTTAATGCATTTCTGAAGATTAAATATGTGGCAGTTGAAGCCCCTGTGTAAATGTGGCCACGTTTGTATAGAAATGAATGAATGAATTTATTCATTTTCCCTCTGTGTTGACAGACTTCCATCGCTGAGTGTTTGACCTACTTGGATAATGGTGTGGTGTTTGTGGGCTCCAGGCTGGGAGACTCTCAGCTTGTGAAGGTAAGCAACAGGAGACCATTTCACACCTACTATCTACTATCAATTTAGGGGAGATTCATTTTTTGACTGGTATTTCTTGGTCTTTTTCTTGTTTGGTTTTCTTGATCGGAGACAGTTTTGGAGGCTTTTCTAGATTAAGTCTTCACCTGTTGACAAAAATCCTCATTAGTTTGAGTCACATGTTTCAGGAAAGTTTTTTTTCTGGTTGTAGTTTTGGTAGAGTTTTAGCTAAAAAAGTTGCAAACTATTGTAGTCTGGTTGTAGTCATTAAAATCATCATATCTACAGTGTGTCATAACCAGGGATGAATGATATTTAATTGACTCGTCAGTATTGTGCCAACTACCAAGGAGTTTTAATTTGTCTATTTATTATTATTTATTTATTAGCAGCTTTTATGCCTTGAAAACAAAGTCATTGAGGAAAAAAAGGAGTGTATTTCAGGGAATCTATATCCAATAGGACTTTGTTTTAAAGTCAGTATTCCTGATACTGATACAAATACATCCATATATACTTTTTTTTTTTTTTTTTTCAGTTATTTTTTCGGGCTTTTGTGGCCTTAATTATATAGGACAGCTGAAGATTGACAGGAAAGCAGATGAAGAGAGGGGGGATGACATGCAGCAAAGGGCTGAGGCCGGGAATCGAACCAGCAGCTGCTGCTGGGGGTTGGCAGCCCCCGTACATGGGTCGGACACTCTACCAACTGAGCTAATGTCGACCTCCATATATACTTTTTAATGTCAAGGGCGCACAATCTTTTCTGTACTAGACTTGACCTTGACAGTATATTTGTGTCAGAGCCACTGTTAAACTAGAAAAACATTTGACTCAATGATTAATTGTATCTTATTGTTTAAATGGAGACATGACTGTGATAATTATAGATGCAGATCTCTGTTATGCTGATATTCCACTTGTTGTTACAGAGATTAATATCATTATTGAAATAATTTTGTCAAGCTTTAATTTCAGGATGTACCGAATATTCGTACCATACCCGTCATTGCGTATGACTTTGGCTCAGCAGACTTGTGTTGAAAGGACAATAATTCATTTGTGGCAGGTTAATCCACTTCAATGCACTTTAGGGTTTTTTTTTAATGCTTGTTTTGTTTTGTTTGAAGGCTTAATATGAATGAACAACTTTGTTGTGCTTTTTTGAAAAGCAAAGGCTACTGGAATATTAAAAAATGTCATAATATTCATTAAGCAATTGCTTTCTTTGAAAAACATGTCTAAAAATGCATTCTAAGCTATTAATGCACTATTAAAAAATATAGTGAACCACTTAGCCTCCGCATTGGATATTCGGTATTCGGTCAAGCATTTATGTTTTATTCGGCTTCGGCCACAAATTTTCATTTCGGTGCATCCCTACTTTAATTCTCTGCTTTGCTAGAATTGATCTGTTCTTATTTTATTATTGAAGTAATAGTGATACTTCATATATTTTGCCCGTATTATGGCCAATGTAGAGCATTTCATGGCCAGTTTGCATGGCCAAAGTTTCTGAGACTATCTACAAAAATGTTTAGATCTGCCAATATCAATATTAGTATGATAATAACCCTTGTGATAATCACATTAAGTTTTATGATACTTAAGTAGATTCTGGTGATATTACTGCTTATGTGTGATACATATGGCATCTATAAAAAATTTATTAGTAAACTTTTGCACACATGCCTTCTCTTTTTTTAAAGTAGGCTTTGCATGTACTTTTTTTTTTTTTTTTACACAAATGTTACCTTCACGTTTGGTTGAATCTTGATGTTATGACCTTAAATGAAATATGACACATATCTTTGTTTGTCCTCTCTGTAGCTCAACGTGGACAGCAATGACCAAGGCTCATATGTGGCCGTGATGGAGACATTCACCAACTTGGGACCCATCGTGGACATGTGTGTGGTTGACCTGGAGAGACAAGGCCAGGGCCAGGTAAGATCCAAAAGCTCATTCTGTTGTGTTTGTGAAAAGAAAAATATACAAATTTAAGCTAGAGCAAAACAAGACAGAAGCAAAAGTCATTCAGAAATGACGTTTTGAAAGTAAATCATCCAGATAGATTAAAAGGTTTCCTGAGGCCTTTGCCAGAGGCTGTAGACATGACATGGTGATTACTAAAAAGCCTTTTAAGAAGTCAACAGAAACACTGAAGAGCCTTTGGTAAGTCTGTCTGTGTGTTCCTTTTTATCTTCCACTTTGTCACCGCCTTCAGGGATTCTGGGCTTTATACCACTGATGTAGCAGCATTTTCAGTCGTGTTAACAGTGTTTTTTGTCATCAGAATTTAAGCTGCAACATACTACAGTACAAACCTGCCACTGGCCAGAGAGGCGGGGTGCAGTGTGTTCGGTAGATTCTTGCTGACATCAAAACCACCGCTTTTTGTGCCTTTTCATTCGCAGTTTGGGTTTTAGTATTTGTCTAGTCTCTTTTCCTTTCTAGTGTTCCCTTTAAGCCTGCTGGTAGTTTTATCATGAGCCTTGTTCTTCACTTACTGAAAAATATGGTTTAGCTGAACTGCAGTGACATTTATCACTATGAAACATTAATTAACTTTCTGCTTAAATAAAAAAAGTTTGATTGCTTTACATGCTATCACCTAATAAAAATAGAAGACCCTTTTAAAACAGACTAAAGACTTCTCACATGCTCCTCTGCTGCATTTTCTCTAAGTGCCTTTCATTATAAACTGCACATTCTTTCTCGTTTTTTTCCAATTCATTCATTGTGGGACACTTTAAATGCAGTATTAACATGTGTGAAAAGAAAAAAAGACATGTTAAAATTGTAAAACTAAGAATGCACAGTTACATCAGATATAACCATATTTCCATCTCATTTTTTTAGATACCAACTTCAGCACCTATGTTTTGTTAATAGCACAGAACCTCCTCTAAAACTGCCCGACTCCTTTATGACAGGGGTGGGCAACTGGTGGCCCGGGAGCCACATGGAGCCCTTCACCTCACTCAATACAGTCCATTGAAACATGAAACATTTTAAAATGTTGAGAAACCATAACAACTTCTAAATATGATCCAACATGAGTAACATGTGCTACATAATAAACAAAATAGGAAAAATGATCAAATATTTCCTCTAACCTTAGAATGCTAATATGGGATTTGTTTTTTTTTCAAGTCCTTAAAGACTTTCCTATGATTCTATCTCTAAATATTTTTATGAGGCCTTAAAATTAGCATATGGTATTAGTCAAAACTATATTTGGAAATAACAGCCAAGGTCATATGCAGTATTTGTGCTTTAAAAACTGGTACACATTCATTAATTTATTCCATTAAAAAGAAGCTTAAATTAACTTAAGTGATGTGTAATTGAATTGAATTGAATTGATTTATTTCGGTCATGTCAGCACACTTATTCAGCATCATACATTGTCAATAGATGATCACATTGTACATGTCTGAAAGGGAAGACGGAAGAAGCAAAGCTTATCTAGTCCCGTCCCCATTTCCTCAGTATTTAGTCTCCTCTAACTAATGATCATTTAATGATCATTAAATTGTGATTTTTTTTAATTGTGTCTCAGTTATAATACATTTATGTTGGTAGAATCCCTTTTTGAAGCTTTATATATAGGGCCCTCTTGGTGATCAGAGTTGCCCACCTCTGCTTTATGATGAGAGTCTCTCAGTTTTATATGAAGCAAGACAACCTTTAGGTGTTTGATGAATTATGCTTTTCATTCATTACAGTGAACTTTGAGTGTTGATGAGGTAAACCATTAAGGTACATTTAGACATACTGTAAATATGGCAGTATGCATGTATGATGCCAACTTGAACAGCCAAAAAATCTGCAAAAATTGTTGTATCTGCCAATCTATTTATCACCTCTTTATGGAATTATTAGCTTGGTCAGATGATAAAACAGGCCTTTGCTAAATTGTAGTTGGTGTTGGCGTACTCACCTGGTCTAACATTCAAAAGACAAAGGAAATCGATGCTTGCTGGAGTCAAAATGGAGCTTGTTTGAGATGGGGCTCACATAGTCATGATATTATTAAGAAAAGAACACTTTCTTTGAAGGGTTCCTAAAGGTCATTGAAAAATCTTGAATGTGATTTTTGAAATTGAAGACCTTGAAAAGTCTTAGAAATCTTATTTTAACTTGTGTGTGGTCTTAAATCTGATGTTTGAGGCTGTTTTTTCAAGTTTATTCTGTGATTTTAAGAGACAAAATGGAAAAATAAGCAATGGCAGCAACACTGTTATATAGTAAGCACTTTAGATGTCTTCGTACATGTATGTGCTTTTCCATGTCTGCATCTCTTTTCTGCTCTTGGGTGAAAATGTGCCTTAATGTCCCATTATAAAATAACATTCAGCCTGGCTCAATCAATTCAGTGAAATTACAGTCACACTTTACTGATTCAGCATTGTTACGTGCTAAAGAAAAGAAGCTTAATGAATCACAATTGGGATGATTGCACTTTGTTCTGCTGTGCAGCAGTCTTAATTTCTACTGCATCAGATTGGGTCTTAAAAAGGTCTTAAAGAGTCTTGAATTTGATCATAGAAACTGTGAAGAAAACATGAAATGCCTTTATTTTCCTAGCTGGTTTGTGTAGATATAAAAAGACACATTTTACTTTGATGTTTATGCAGAGTGTCAAACTTTATTCTTAAGATATAATCTTGCCCAAGTTTAAAAATATTGATTCTTTCAGCGATGGCAGGTAAGTCTTGTAACTGAATCATTGTCTGCCAAATTTCAACTAAAAGAGAAAAAATATCGCAGTTGTACTAATTAGTTTGTACCTTTGAGGCTTCGTTCCCACCTTGCTCAGTTTTGTACTTGTACTAAACTTGAGCTAAACAAATAAACATAAACAAACATACCTTTGGGAAAGTGGTTGTAACTGTAAGCAGTGCCAATTTTTTATCTTTACTGTATCATATTGATGTTTATTCAAATTTCTCTTGAACAAATTTAAGAAAGCATCATATCAGTTTAAGATTTATGTTATCAGTATCATTACACATGCCTTCATTTAAGGGATGCTTGATATTGTTGATATGATATTGATATCAGATGAGTGCTTTAGAAGCTAAATATTGGCATTAGCAAATGTGAAAAACTCTGCCAATATTTACTGCTTACATTTTAGCCTTGTACATTAGTGTTAAGATTGTAGAACATTAGATATCAGTTTAAATTGAGAGTTTCAGCTCCAGAAATACGGCAGATTTTCTGTTGGTAGATCAGTAAACCACATGTGGTAGCTCTTAATATGGCAGATAATGCTTGACTTTACTGTTCCTGGTAAAAACATGTTTTGCATTGAATGCAGGTGTAATCCTGAAAAAATGCTTTCAGCTAAATCTATTTATCAGTATCAATATTGCTGTATGAGTTTTGAATTTCCAGCAGGTTGTGTTTAGGCAAAATATTGATAATGAGCATCCCTACTACATTTTTTGCACAATCCGGTTTTAATATGAACATTTGTCCTCCTTTGTGGCGAACCGTTGAAGCAGAGGACAAAGAAACAGTGAAGTTGCTAGAGAGATAGTGTACAGAAGGTTTTGTTGGCAGAGTTTGACACCAGGCCTCAGGGTACTTGGATGTGGATCCAAAGGCAGCGGTCCACTTGAGCTACAGCCTGGGTACAGACCAGCACCAATCAGCTGCCGACACACACACACACACACACACACACACATACATATGTACACATACACATTCTCCCCCTCTGTCTGTTGAGGCACAGGCCTAAATACAACAACGATTGGGCAAATAATGAGCCATTTGCTGAAAATCCACCGAGAATTTGGCCCGGTTAATTAGCACGGACAAATTCCAAGACATTTAATACAGCAGAGGATCGAGGGACAGAATTAAGCCAGAGAAACACTGACAGCACGGTTTGCAGTCAAATTATTACATTCACAGATGTGGCCTTGAATATCACATTGGGGTTTCTGAATGATAAAAGAATAAAATGTGTAATGTGCAGGTTTTCTGGATTCAGACAGCCCTGTGAGAGAGTTGCAGTGAATGTGGGGTCGTTTGAGAACATGCCCCGGGAGTTAGGTAGGTTGCCAGGTTCGCAATATTTCTTTTTCCGTGAGGATGAAGCTTTTGGGTGGCAGGTGGTAGAGCCTGAGATTATAAGGGCTCTGGTATTAATCCTTTTAGAGAACCATGACTGGATGAATAAAAACATTCTGATGCTCTCCATTCAGACGGCGTAGACACCAGACTTTAAATTTTGTCTTACCTCTAGGGCTTCGGATGTTAATGCCATTGCCGTGTTTGAACTGGCAATCTAAGAGAGGCTTGACTATAAGCTGATGGCAACGTACAAATCCTGTATTTCTCCAACTGTCAGTGCTCCTGCCATGACCCCAACTTCTGCCATGACTTCTACCCGAAACTGAACATCAGATGGTATTTAAAAGTGCCTTAGCTGGGATCAGTGACAAGTGTCTGCATTAATGAGCTGCTAATGACTGCTCTGACCCCACAGTAACGGAGACTATTATTTTAATGATACTTAACAAAAGCTGTCATAACAAGGCACCCTGCAGATTTAAGTAGAAACCTTGCTCTTAACTGATGGGCCCGTCTAAGTCAATAATTGAAGGGTTTTTAATACATCTTAGAACTTACACCTCTCAATTCAGCTGAGGTGTAAATCATAAAAATGCCTCCAGTTATTGAGAAAGTTCACTCTGTCTCTCTAGGGAGCTGTAAAACTGTATTTTCCTCCAGCAGCAGCACAATCATTTGAAATAGTTTGAGGTACT
The DNA here is from genome assembly GCA_036419115.1 of Scarus forsteni. Taxonomy (NCBI): domain Eukaryota; kingdom Metazoa; phylum Chordata; class Actinopteri; order Labriformes; family Labridae; genus Scarus; species Scarus forsteni. The sequence goes on from JAZDUH010000443.1 coordinate 15,692,075, forward strand.
TGAATTGCAAACTAGTTGTGTTCCCAGTAGCGGAAAATGGCATTCCAAAGCACAAGTGCTGAGGGTTTTAAACAAGTAAAAAGTTTTTTGGGGTGCTGACTGAGATATTCAGTAGCATTTATTTTAGCCGAGCACACAGCTGATGAAATGCAACCGAGTGTGGCCAAGATTTTGGCTGATTTCACTTAATGGATCCTGGTACTTGTGGGAACTTGTTTTTGCTGCTTTCTGTGCAGTGAAGCTCAACTTTTCAGTCCCATGCTGACACTTGCTGCTGCAGCTGACCACATTTACCATTAACACTGATTAGCTGATGGTTAAATTTGCATAGAAATCCACTGATGATCCCTTGTGGTATTTATTCTAAAGATTTTACTGACCAAGCTTCCTATGTATGAGTATTTACAGCTGTTTTTATTATCTAACATTTCTTAAACTAATACATAATGCATAAAATGATACGTGGATCATATGAGGTGTTTAGACGGGTATTATTTTAGTTAAAATAGGAAAAAGTCAACATTTTGAAGACACAAGTTCAGTCTTTACTACTTTTTGAAAATATATTTGAGGGAACAAATAGAAAAAACAAAAATCAGCACATTATTCTAATATCTGTCTATTTTTCTAGCGCGTATGTCAGTCTAGTTTAACATTTTTTAAATATAGAAACTCACCGAACTTGTTTGATAGAACCTCTGTGCTGTGAAGTTTTTATCTCGTATAGTAATATAGCTATGAAACGTCATCTGTGTTTATTAAAAGCAGAGGTTTTCTGACTTAAAGCAAAAACAAATATACATAAAACATTGCTGGACATGCTTTATCTTAGTGCTATAAAAGTGTTCATGAACTTAAAACCGTCTTAGTGTGCTTTCAGATGGTGTTGGTGCAATCCTCTCGGCAATAGGGGCTCTGTTTTAAAGTAAGACAAATGACATGCAGAGGCCCTTGTAGCTTCAAGTGACCAAAATTGCCATTCATGCTGATAAGAAACTTGTAGTCAGCTCTACAAATGATACTTCAGCTCAAATGTTCATTTTATAATTCCACTTTATAGTTTGAGAGCATTTACCCAAGCATGTTTTTAAGTATACACCCCAAAGAGTCTTTTGAGAAATAAATGATTAAGTTCAACCTGGAAAAGTTCTGATAAATGTGATGGTTGTAACCTAGAGCTTTGGAACCACTTCAGTGATGTGAAAAGTATTTCCCCCCCTTTTGATTTCCATGCCTTTCTCATATTTGCCACACTTAACTATCACAAAAAGATGTCAGTTATCATGCAGCAGCAGTGACAATAAAAATACCAAAACACATACCTTGCCACTTTCAAATAAACTGTGAATTTAGATTGATTTGTCCTCTGCTGTCGTAGAGCTTGTGAATAACTCTCCACAAAGTACTGGAGTGCTGGAAATCCCTCATTACTGCTTATGTGTACATTTCTTCAGACCACTATACTGTGTTGTACTTCTGTGATGCCCCACATTTACATAGTTGGTGTGGCCCTCTCCTCTGGGCTCACATCCCTGCCCTCAAGTGAAGGTACAGCTGACAGTGGAAAAGCCAGAAAGTTCAGGGCTATACTAATCTGTTCAAAACCAATCCAGTCCAACTCCGTGGGCCAGAGGCTTTTGGCCAGGCTGCTGACATCACCTCAATCACGTAAATTACTTTTTAAAAAAATTTTTTTTTAACATTTTTGGCCTCCCTTCAACCCCCCGTCATACCCTACACATTAAAATGAGTTGCAGTGTTCACTACTCCATTAGACTTGTTATTCTTTTAAAATGTATGGGGTGTCCCAGTTCAACTTTTTCCCCTCCGATATGATACCGATATTGCAGTCTTGAGTTTTGACTGATGCTGATATCGATCCTATATGATATCAGCAGGAATCATACATACTTTTATAACTTATTTTGAAGTATGGACTGTAAGAATCAAGCAAGATTACTCAAACAGAGAACAGTAGTCAGCAATAGTAGGTATGAGAAAAACTGACCCATTTGTTATTAAACAATGGGTTCAACATATTTTAACATTAAACGTAAGAATATAGTTCACTTAAATAAAATAAATACAAATAAATCAGATGACCCTGAAAAGTAGCCTCAAGAAATCCAGTTAAAACAGAAACATATATTTTTAAATTGCTAAATAACCACTGTGTTTAACTGAAACATAAATATGTATAGGTATAAATTAAATTAATAAAAAATAAATTAGAATGGACTACTTGTACCAGAGTGCTTATACAGGATATTTTAGATGCAGGCAGATATCATCCTGTTTATAATTTTTTTGCTGATATTGGACCGATATCAATATTGGATCTGTATCTAAAATCTCTGTTATAAAAACTCCTATACAAGTAGTCCATTTTAATTTATTTTTTATTTACTTGTTTCAGTTGTAGAGTATGCTTATGTTTAAGTGAAACACAATGGTTACTTTGCAATTTAAAATACTTGTTTTTGTTTTTATTGGATTTATTGAGGTTCCTTTTAAGGATCCTCTCATTCATTTTTATTTAGTTTATTTAACTGTTGTATATTCTTATGTCTAAGGTTAAAACTTATTTAATCCATTGGTTAAAAACAGATGAGTTAGTTTTTTTTCTTACCTAATATTGCTGACTACTGTTCTCTATTCCTGCTGATATCGTATCGGATTGATATCAGTATCAGCCAGTACTCCAGTACGATCTCAGTATCGTGTCGGCTCGGGCTGAAAGATATATCGATATCAATCAGTCAATCAATCAGCTTTATTTATATATCACCAATTCATAATAAGTGTTATCTCAAGACACTTAACAGTAGAGCATACAGCTCTTCATTTTATGGATACACATATATGCATAGATACATATATACATATAAAAATACACATATACATATATACGTTTTCAGGAGGGTCCTCATTTCTGAATGGTTGTGGTGATCATTTTATAGAAGTATAATTGATGATATTCTTAATGAAAATAAGAATTTATGGTAGTGACTCATGGATGCCCAGACCACAAGTGCATCCCTACCATATTTGTCTCCTTTAAGTATAAATGTATTAAAGGCCTCTTGAGATGTGACATCCCATTTTAAAGAGGGACCTCATGACTATGGTGCTAAATAAAGATACTATAGATGTTTCATAGATCATGCTGATATCTAAATTACCAGCAATATGATATATGATAATGGGAATGGAATGTTCTGAATGAAATGGCCGAATATGTGTCATGTCTATAATTGTAGTTTTTGAGGCTTTGTGACTCCACCGCAGCAGGAAGTTCCCACCAAGGATCCCAGGCCACCTGCAAGACAAGAGCCAGAGACGAGTACAGGAGCAAACAAAAGGGGCAAAGGGGCACAAGCACATTACACTCAGACTTCCATAGCCATTATTAGATGGAGTCATGGCTGTGAACCCAAACAACCACAGATGGCAACATGAAGCAGCTGCAACAGCCAGCAGCATACACTCATTGACAGACACAGATGCATACATACACACAAGCTCTTCCACAAATGACATCGTATCGATATCGAGATATGAACATTCAAGATATTCATGTTGAAAAAAGCAACAATATAAACGATAAGGATTTCCCCCACACTCACCCTGCATGTACATTTCTGGAAGTCGCAACAAATTTCACTTTACGATTGCCCTTGAATGCACTGCTAGGTTTTCACCAAGCCCGTAGTCATGTCGTATCATATTGATATCAAGATATTCTGGCATGAATATCGATATATATAATTTTGTCCATATCGTTCAGCCTTTGTATCGGCGGTGAAAAATTGTATCGGGAAACCCCTTGAATTGATCAATTCAACCAGCTCCAACTATTCCTCCTCTACCTTAACCTTGCATAGATATTTTACGAAAAGATTCAATTTAAAAACAGTGTAATAGGAAATTTCAATCTCTCTTCATGGATCTCAAGCTCATGTGTTAATGTCTGTTTTTTGTTTCTTTTGTGCTTTCAGCTGGTGACATGTTCAGGTGCATTCAAGGAGGGCTCTCTTCGAATCATTCGCAACGGCATTGGAATTCATGAGCATGCCAGCATTGACCTCCCAGGAATCAAAGGTTTGTTTGCACTGTATGCGAATGTCTGCATCTCCTCCCCTGCGTCTGTCCCGAGTGTTGACTTTATCACGACTGAAATCCTTCACTGAGTAGCCAAATGCCACCTCAACCTGCACATCTGTCTGCGTGTGCCTCACCTTGCCAAGTCCTCAGCTGTTCCTCGTCTTTGCTCAGCAGGCGAGTCTGGGCAGATGGCTCAGCAGTCAGAGGTCACACCTTCAAAGGAGTCGGAGTTTTGCCAATTTGGAAACATTTGTTTTCATTAAGCAAACCAACAGGCACTTTGGTGTCTGCAATAGTGAACTGTCAAGTTGAAGAATGCCATCAGCTGTAATGATGGCAAACACCTTTTAGTCTCAGAAAATGAGGATCCTCTCAGGAGGTCTCTGAGGCTTAAATGAGACACAAAGGCCAGGTCCAGGTCTGCGTGCACTTGTTAGGCTTCAGCTGTTTATTGACCGTCTCTGCCCTAAAAGTCTCTGCTGCTGCTTTGTGCCCATGGCCTCTTCATGAAAGGCAATTATTCACTCATCCAATCAATTGCTCTCTGAGAGGGATCAGCAACCTGCACATCTTCCAGCATGTTAACATTTGATGGGTGGTATAGTTAAAGATCAGCGGAGCACTGTCTGGATATTTGCTTTCTTTCTGTCTTTCTCTGCTGAATGGTGCAGTGATTAACTTTACCTTCCAAAACACTTTCAGGTTTGTGGCCGCTCCGCTCCGAGGCTGGCAGAGAGACTGATGACATGCTGGTGCTGTCTTTCGTGGGTCAAACGCGGTGAGTGCAGCTTTCCAGACAGGTGTAGTGTCAATTCCGAATGTCTGTATCTTATTGTAAAAGTGTGTCTCCTCCAGAGTGTTGATGCTGAGCGGAGAGGAAGTTGAGGAGACTGAACTTCCAGGATTCGTAGACAACCAGCAGACATTTTACTGTGGCAATGTGGCACACCAGCAACTCATCCAGGTTAGTTTTCTCAGTGACACACAGCCTTATGTGCAAAGCCAATGTACCGACAGGACAGGACATTTGTGGGGCTGAGCAATAGAGTTTTAAGACATTTGAAGATATTCTTTAACAAGAGGAGGAGAGTAAACTCCTGCTGCAAGTTAGCAACCATGCCTTAAAATCGGACCTAGATATTGCTCAACTGCTTTGCTTTGAGAAGATGGGCTGCAATGTGTGCCCAGGCATGAGTACTCACCTTGTAATCTGTGGTGGAAGTAGTCAAGTTTCATCAACATTTGCTGAAAATCCATGTGTGGGCTCATCAACACATATCATACACAGTGTATCACCAATACAACCACTGATCCCTTCACAGACAGAGCTGTGGATGAGATGTTTGTCCACACACAGATACTGACAAACATTGCTCAGGTTTAGCAGGGGGAACATAAACTCCAGGCACATCAGCATTGTACATCAAATTAAGCATTGTATGTCATTGTTTTCTGAGTGGGTAAAAAAATGCTGAAGAAAAATCGTCCCCATCTGCTCAAAACAGCTGTGAAGAACGCACTTAAACATGTTCAAAAATCCAGTTGAATGAAAATTATAATCCACATTTAATTCCTTGCAGAAATCAGCCAAACTGAACAAACATTATTGAGCACTAATGACCCTTAAAGAGGGAATAGCATTGATTTTATTTTGAAAGCCACACTAAACAGTTGTAAGCCTCAAAACTCTTGTATGCCTTCTAATGGCTTTACATTTAGTAAGTTTGCAGGCTCAAGTAATTTTTGTTTTGATTGACCATAGGCTCAGCTAGCTATGCCAACAAATGGGATGAAATCAATTTTCCTTAACCCATTTTGCCCCACCGGCAACTATTGTTGCCGAAGTGTATCACTGTCATTTTCTACTCACAACAAAAAATGTCAGCGGTAGTCATGCAACTTTTTGCACTTATGTGTTAGTAGACAACTTGGATAAAGATTTTGGATTATAAAATATAGTTTTCAAGTAGTCCCTGTCACATGACAACATCTGCTTCCTGCTCCTTTCGGTGGAAGACATGGAGGATGCAAATTGTCCTGGAAAGAGGTCATTTTCATAAATTTCTAATGCTTTCCCCCAAAACACATTTATGATTATTTAATCATTCAAGTCTCTAGAGTAACCCTCTACCAATTTTTTTTACCTGGGATAAATATTTATTTGTTCATGGGCTTATTTCTGTGAGTGGCAACAAAAGTTGCCTGTGGGCACATAGCTTGTAACTAACTAAAGGAAAACACTGTCTGCAGGATTTCTCATAAATTACTTATTTCAAATTGTAGAATTAGGTACACTGGTGCATTTAAGTCCTCTTAGAGTACTCTTCCAAACTAAATAAATTCACAGGTATTCAAGACCTGTGTCTGTAGGATTTTGATATGTTACCATAAATTTTCTTGCTATTTGCTAAACAATCTTTCTCTGTCAACTAACATCAGTATGGAAAACCGTTTCCGCAACTTTAAAAAAAGGAAATCAGGGAACTAAAAATAAATTAATACATACTAAGTCATAATAATGTGATAAAAAGTTAAAAAATGTTGATCTGCACACACACACCCCACACACACAATTTTCATAAAATAACAGGCCAAAATACAAATTTATTATGTATGTTGTTCATTCCTTGGGTACTCTGTAACAGAGGTCCTGTCCATGCTGCAGGACTCTGAAACAGTGACCTAAGTACAAGCTATGTGACTACCGGCAACAATTGTTGCCAGTCATAAAAATGCTATTTTCTTTAAGACAAAGTACAAATTGGAAAAAAGAAATACATAACATGATTCAGAGGGACTCAACTGATGAAATTATATGCCTTACAACTCAGAAAAAAATTTGGGCATAAATGGGTTAATCAACATGGATGTAAACTGACATATTCTGACTTTATTTTCTCATTAAGATCAAACAGGCCTAAGGTAAATATGACTAAAGTTTGTCACCAGTTTTTGATGCTCCAAACATGAAAATAAAATCAAAATCAGTTTTTGTTCATAGTATCACTTTCGAGAGACAGATTGATATTATTAATGCTCATCTGACTTTAATCCATTTAGTCTGTTTGAATAATGTCCACGTCACTCCATGCCCTGCTGAGTTGACCAGTGCTTCAACATGTTGCTTTTTTTGACATTCTTGCTTGAAATCACACACACATTTCACTTTGTTTCTTTTGCACAAACTTGAGAATAGGGGTGATTCTTGGCTAACCTTTCTACTCACACTAAGAGTGTTGTGTATTTGCATACATTTTGTTTTAATTCTAAAAAACAAATGCGGACCATAGCCAAAATGGACTTCGTATCAAGTGGCTGTGACCTAGTCCATCCATTCATCCATCTAGCCATCCATCATCTATACATCTGATCCCTTTTGGGGAGCCTATCCTAGCTGACATTGGGTGAGAGGCAGGGTATACCCTGAGCTGGTCACCAGCCAATCACAGGGTAACATAGAGAGACAGACAATCATTATGCTCACGCTTATACCTGAGGTTAATTTAGAGTCTCCAATTAACCTCACAAACCTATATTTGGTTTGTGGGAGGAAACCAGAGTGCCTGGAGAAAAGCCTATGACCCTGTGCTCATTTTAATAAAGCAGAGGCCATCCAACAGTCAATGAGAGGAGCCCTTGAAGAGTTTTACCTTTGATTCAGAAGTTTTAACATTACCACAGCTGCTCCAGGACCAACTGTCATTTCTGTGACTGTGGTCAATTAAAATGCTGCCATTTTGAATGTTGACAGACAGTCAGTGTTGGGAGTAAAAGCATTAGAAATAACGGCGTTACTAATGTGGCGCGTTACTTTGCACCAATTTCAAGCAGCTGTTATGGGACCTGCCTCACTCAGCCAGACACCGAGCAGGAGCTGCGCTTTTGTCAGACACAGGAGAGAACGCGATGCCAGAGTTGCCAGGTTCGCTTATTAAAAGCGACTTATGGCTTCTTCTTATTCTAACTTGCATGTGTATGTTGGGAGTTGTGGGTTGCACTTTTTTGGGCTTGTACTAATAGTGCAGTTTCTCATTTGGGCTTGTTGTGCCCCCAAACCCAGGAGGGATCTGGTGCATGATTTACCATCAAATACAAACCAAATTCAGAGGTTATTAAAATTATTTTATCCCACCCTGACACAAATGTAAAATTACGGAGCAGTCTGTGGAGTGTTTTCAGGATGGAAATACAAGAAGTAAAAGGCAAGAACACAGATGTGAGGTGTACATTATGTTCTAAAGCAGAGTGTGTGTCTGTTTTAAATAAATCTAAAATCTAGTGACCAAAAACATTGAGAACTCAGCTGATGATGTTGGCGCTGCTGCAGCAGGTAACTACACGGTGGGAGAGAGAGATGAAAACACACAGTTAAAGCAGTAAAAGCTTTTTCAAAAAAGTAACACATCAATTGCTTTACCTAGTGACTGATCATATTTATGAAGGAGTAATTCCGTGAGTTATTCAATTACTTTTTTGGGAAAGTAACGAGTAACTGTAGCTAATTACTTTTTAAGTAACCTGCCCAACACTGCAGACTGTGACATACAGTATGTGCCAACAAGGGGTGCTCTCATTGGTCAGATGTGGGCCTCCTGGGAGCCAAACCTCAGACAAATCAACTGTGGTCTAAAAAAATAAAAGCTGCTGTTTCACTGAATGACAACACATTGCTGGTTTGAACACCTGAATTGACCTACTATGGATTTGAAAAAAAATGAATTACATGCCAATTTTTTTCATGAAAAATCGTTCCTGGTTGGCAAAGGCCACCGTGACAACTTCCTTCTCTGCTTCTTATGAGAGTGTGACAGTAGTTTGAGGTATGCAGAACTGAGTGGAAGGATTTGAAAACGGGATTGCTAAGCATAAAATAAATTGGATTGATTTCTTGTACAATCTGGAACAGATTCCCGGCTAAAACAGTCTCATGATTCCCATCCCCATATCAAAAAGCTTTAATCATTAATTCTTTGTACAAGAATCATATCAAAATTAATAAATTATTCCTCAGTTTAGAAATGGTGTTGAACTTTAAGACATTTAAAAAAGCGTCTTCATTTCTGTATTGACAAAGCAATCGTGACTTTAACATCAAGTTTTTCATTCACTTCATTTTTGGTTTGTGTTGCTGTTTTACTTGTTTGAAGTCTGACACGACCCTGCCCTCTTTAATTAGAGGACTTGTACACCCCAGTTCAAAGGAGGGTAGAATCTAATTTCACAAATTCAAATTTAATTATCGAAATTAATAATTCAACTGTGGCCTTTTCCATTTAATAAGAAAGACTTTGCAGGAGCTGAGTCATACATGATTGAAAGGGGCAGCTGTGAATAGGAAGGGCGCTAAAGGACCTCATGTATTTTCCACTTGGTGGAGATGAATATTGCACTTAATTTAAATTCAAGTTTTAGCCTGCCTTTTATGAAAACAAGGATGAATCCTGCTGGGAATTCTGCCAGCTGTTAGACCCTGCACCATAAATCTTGAGGCTGTTGTCACAACAACTCTTATGCTTAAAGGCTGAAACATTTTATTAAACGTCTTCCTGAATGCTATTCTGCTTTTCAGCTCATCTTGTTGTCTGACATTACTCTCGCTCTCTGGCTTAAGAAAAAGTCCTTCTGAATAATGAAAGTTCCATTTGTATTTGCTCTGAAGGTTCCGGCTGTAAAGTTAGATTTTTACTTTTCCTTCAGTGGTTTTTTTAGAAAGATACTTTTGTAGATTACTGTAATGACGACAGTGCAGGGATGACTCAAATCTCCTGCAACATCGTCACATCCTATCATTGTAAACATGCTATTATCACGGGTAAATCATGCACATAACTAAATTTTATACTAACAGTGGATCAAATGACTCCATGCAACATGGAAGAGTTACTCATGCAGTTTAACCCAGTCAGAATGAATGCCTCCGGAGTCTGCAGCGCCTGGCCTTATTTTGGCTCATTATATTGGTCCTCTGTCCTGCTCATGGACGGTGTGTTTGAGCTTTGTTGCGCCAATTAACCATGCAGTTTTTAGGAAACAACCTTAAAGAAGCAGACTGTGCACAAACTGCCCCAACACCAAACTGCAACAAGCAAAGTAAGCAGCTTATATAATGCTGAACATCTGAAAAAGAACTCAGTGTTTTTCTCTGGTAGTGTTTGAGCCAAGCCAAGAGACCCAAAGACAAGAGGTAGCTGATAAAAACACACCAGCAATACTGTAGTGGCTTTTTCTCTAATGCATATGCCGTCAACAGCTTTGTGGTGAAGTTTAGTTCCAGACAATAAAAAAGCAGCTCTAAGAAGAAAGGAATTATGTTTTTTGTTTCTTGTAGGGATGGGAATGGAAAACCAATTCCAGTTGAGAATCAGAACAGATCCCTCAGGGACTTGATGTCATTTCTCTCTTTGCTTACCAATTCCCTTGTAAATTCTTTCCACTGTTCTGCTTGCCTTGCAAATCAAGGACGTCATGGTCTCATCAGAGGCACTGAGAAGTGATTTTAGTACAGTGGAATCAGACAGTGGGAAGTAGTTGTTAAATCAAGGTTTTATTTTTGATTTAAAAAAATGTTTACTGCATGTTAAGTAGGGCTGGATATTTCCAGCAACCTCATGATACGATACGAATCCTGATACTGAGACCACGATACGATATGTATCCCGATACACGTTAAAGGAGACATATCATGCTGATGCATGATTTAATACATACATATAATATAATAAATTTGAAAACAAGACTTTACACCCCCTTAATTTTCAAAAAATGAGATATTGTATTTTTTCTGATATCCTAGAACAAGATTTGATGCCTCTGAAAATAGGTCATTGCGAGATGTCCGCGAGATTTCAAACGTCATGACATCACGAGGTACCTTTCTTTTTATTGGAGGAATCTGACAAAACACTTCCTCCTCTGTGATGTCCGTTAGCCACAAAACCGGTGACGGTTTTGTGGCTAACGAAAACCGGTGCCGGTACCCCTGCTGGACAAGGAACACATCCGTCCAGCAGGGGTTTATAATTCCCTAGCTCACAGTCACTCATTACCAGCTCTGGCCTGTAGGGGGACTCAATACGCGGTCGCTGCTTTGAGCCTGCCGGAAAATACAGTAGAAGAAGAAGGACAGGCTGGCTCTACCCCTGATAGAACTGACCAATCAGAGCACAAAGGGCTGTGACATTGCGAGGTAACTTTAGGTCATCCTCAGATCCAAGCATTTCAACGAGACCTTGTTAATGGCCTAAAATGAGGATTTAGAGAACGCTATTGTGGGGCAATGAAGGAACTAAATGACTTGTACTGAGGGCAGAAATGCTTTACAGGCATCCTAGTCTGGCATAGTGAAAAGGAGAAACAAGCATGATATGTCCTCTTTAATTGTTAAAATTGACTACTCTTTCAACGGAATTCCTGAAATTTTTTTTTATTATTACAAGAAGAAAAAGAACAAGGGTGAGTTTTAAATAATTCTATAACTTAAAGGTGCTATGAGGAGAATCTATTACTGGCGACATAAAGATTCTGCTACCCATGAGCACGCGCGATGACTGTCGTAATGCTGCGTTCCAGTAACCTCGGAACTGGGAGTAACATCATCTCCGAAGTCGGAAAAAAACATGCCGATCTACCAGGCTATTGTTAGCTGTTGTTAGCACGCCCTGCGTTGTTGTTAACAAATATCACATGAAGAATGTGATTATCACTATGGGAGCATTTCTGTAAATATAAGTCTAACAATACAATGTATACAGCTGATCGAGAGCGACACACCCTCGTCAGAAGTGCAAATAAATTGTGTACTCGGGGGTGGCGAGGTTTCACAGAGTTCCCAGTAGGAAATTCCGACTTCAGGGGACGTTCCAGTTGCAGTTTCCTACTTGGAACTCGGAAATTCCTACTTCTGACTACAACTGGAACGCACCAAAAGACGTGACCCAAGCAAAAACGTGCGTTTGTTGTGATGCTAATGAATGCAGTTCAGACCTTCCTCAGAACTCTGTATTGCTTTACAACTTTTTCAACAACTTACAGGATGCAAAGCGACGAGGTAATGTATCTCTTTCTAGTTACGTAGCGGTAGTTTTTGATGTGTGACAACAAGCAATTTTTGGAAAACTTAGTATCCTAGTTTTGTAGCCGGCTTTATCTCGCTACTTACAGCCCGGTGCTCTAAGACGTGTCCGAATAATATAAATTTACTCTAGTTTTAATTGTCTTGTTCCTGAAGTTGAGTATCCAGGCCAGTCCAGCCCTGAACAACCCGACTGCGAAGCTAACGAATAACATTTATAGATAACTTATTTTGATGCTATAAAGCTCATCTTAAAGTGTGTATTTACATTAGGCATATATCTAAAAGTGAGACTTTTTTGTAACTACTTAGAAACTCCTCACAGTCCCTTGAAGAAACTAAAATTCAAAGATGGTAGACCTAGGTTTAAATTTGGAACATGTGCTTCATCTCGTAGCTTGGCTTCTACTTTGAACTGTGCCATTGTTAATATTACGCAAAGTATTTTGACAACCGCTATCAAAACATTGAGGCTGCATCGATTCTGTAGAATCTGTATCCATACACATATCCCCAAGGGGGGTTTGACGATATTTTGCTGTATCGACATTTTGAGCACAGACCTAATGTTAAGTGGGTGGAAAAACTCACTCATCAAGCATTCATCTTTGCAGCCTGACATTAAATATCTAATATCACATTATTGCCACTGAAAGCCTTTGTGACGTTTGCTCACAGGAAAGAAAATCCACAGGAATCTGTAAGGGTCAGAGAGTCAGATCGACAAATAGAATTTAAAAGAGAATAAAAAATCTTATCAGTGCCCACCCCTAGTGTCTTGTCTTAAGAGATAAGAGAGATGAGATAAACCTTTATTAGTCCCACAGGGGGAAATTTCAGCTTTACAGCAGCAGCAGGATGCAAGAGAAACATTAGAAAGATTTACAAATGAAACTATGGGTAATTAGAATAAAATAGACAATAACATAAAAACAATTCAATGAAAATAATGAACGAGCATGAGCCTTTCAGTAGTATTAACAATATTAACATATATAAAAGATCGGAATGAGAATAATTGAAATGAAAATGAAATAAATGAAAGAGCATGAACCTTCCAGCAATATTAACAATATTAACAAGAAATAAAAAGATCTAAATGAGAATAAGTGAAATGAAAATAAAAATAAATGAGAGAGCATTCGCCTGTCCGCAATATTATTAACAGTATTTTACAATATATAAGAAAATCAGTGTATATACAGTATTACACTTAAACAATATTATTTAGTGCACTAAAAATGTCATAGAGGACAATCAGAGAATTTGAAAAAAAAAAAACTGGACTGACTGTTTCAACTTTTAACAATTTAAAGAAAGTGGCAAAATTTTGAAGATCCAATAATTTAATATATACTCCTCAAAAATAGCTTGGAAAAGTCATTTAGGTAGATTCTTTTTCCACATTTAATAGTTTCAATTTGTATTTATATCGTTGTAAAGCCTGATTGGTCACCTTCACAGCAGAGTACAACTTTTATGGACTGTGAATTCATGAACTGAGCAACACAACTAAACAACTGAGGAGAGCACAAGATAATGAGGCAGTCCTCCAGACTAAAGAGATTTTGATACATTTTTGTGGGGAGCTACCCACGTTTAGCTGTGTAGCTCATTCCACAAATGTATGATCTGTACAAGTTGATCCTCGTTATAAAGGTGACTAATCAGGCTTTCCAAAAATATAAAACACTATACTAATTGGTATCAAGAGGGTGAATTAATCAATGGAAATAAATCAATAGCAGCAGGTCAAGCCAGTAGAAAAATGGAAAATTAAAATCAGCCAGTGGAAGAGCAGTTGCATCTCTGTAAATATGCTGACCTCCTGTCTCTCACTTAAATATATAAGAAAATCAGTGTATATACAGTATTACACTTAAACAATATTATTTAGTGCACTAAAAATGTCATAGAGGACAATCAGAGAATTTGCAGCAAACTCAATCAAAAACAGCTCAGCTCAACTGAAAGTATCAAACACGACAGACATCCCCTTGTAACACACAGCAGTAGCCATTTCAATTGACTCCTCAAAAATAGCTTGGAAAAGTCATTTAGGTAGATTCTTTTGCCTGTCCTTCCCAGCTCAGCTTACAATGCTAACGATTAGCGGCTAACAGGCTAACCCGCTCCGCTACAAGTCATTAGCCAGGACAGGCACAGATTAACCAGAGTTATTCAGCAGACATCTCCCACTGTAGTAAACAAAGCCATTACCTGATTTGAGGCCGTTAGTCGTTAGCTGACAGGCCTCAACCCGCTGGCAGAGCTCTGTTGGGCCCAGAAGCGGCTTCGGTTTGGCGCTAGGCTTTTCGGCTAGTTCAGTAGCTAACGCTGCTAGCTGCTCACCAAAAATACAAAACACTATACTAATTGGTATCAAGAGGGTGAATTAATCAATGGAAATAAATCAACTTACTGCCTTCAAGGCTTGATTGGTCAGCTAGTATGCAGCTTTGCAGCGGATATACTGAATGGATTTTTTTCGTTCTTTTTGGTCTTTATACTGTGTAGATAGGACCATAGGACCATAACAGCCTTATAAACGGTGTTATTAAAGCTGGTGTCTACGATTTGAAACCGCAGCCTGCCCCTCCTTCCCTCACCTCTCTCCTCCGTGTTCCAAGATCCCGCCCCCAGCTCGTGACGCCTCATATAGCCCCCTCGGACTGAGCTACGAGCGACTAGCACAATATATCAGCAGCAAACTCAATCAAAAACAGCTCAGCTCAACTGAAAGTATCAAACACGACAGACATCTCCCTTATAACACACAGCAGTAGCCATTTCAACTGGACCGGCGGCAATGCGGGTTTGGCGCCGCCAGAGCAGAGCCGAGTGTGGGGGAGGATTAATCTTTCTCAGCCTGTCCTCCCAGCTCAGCTTACAGTGCTAACGATTAGCGGCTAACAGGCTAACCCGCTCCCCTACAAGTTATTAGCCCGTGCAGGCACAAACTAACCAGAGTTATTCAGCAGACATCTCCCACTGTAGTAGACAAAGCCATTACCTGATCAACTGGGGCGAAACGGCCGATGCTGAAGGTCTGACGGCCGGCTGAGGCTATTACGTTAGCCGTTAGCCCGCTAACAGGCTTCCACCATGGGCAGAGCTCCGCTGGGCCCAAGGGAGAGGGAGGCAGATTCCCGGTTCGGCGCTAGGCTTTCCTGCTCCATGATAGTTCAGTAGCTAACGCTGCTAGCTGCTCACCGGAGGTAGAGGGGAGGAGGCGGCACCATGGGCAAGATGCTGCGTGCTGCGAGTGAGGGAGACGAGGGAGAGGGGAGAGGAGAAGGGTGGTCTGCAGCCAGACTGTCTTGGGAGAGGGAGGCGGATTCGGCACGGGCGCTAGGCTTTTCCGGCTCCATGATAGTTCAGTAGCTAACGCTGCTAGCTGCTCACCGGAGGTAGAGGGGAGGAGGCGGGACCATGGGAAAGATGCTGCGTACTGCGTAGTGAGGGAGACGAGGATTGGATGGACTCATGGACTAACTCATGGACCAATTAACCTTACTGCCTTAGGCTTGATTGGTCAGCTAGTATGCAGCTTTTCAGCGGATATACTGAATGGATTTTTTTCATTCTTTTTTGTCTTTATACTGTGTAGATAGGACCATAGGACCATAACAGCCTTATAAACGGTGTTATTAATATGTACAAAGCTTCCAAATCGTAGACCATAGCTTTAAGATGTACAAAGCTTCCAAATCGTAGACCTTAGCTTTAAGTAAATATGCGAGTTTTGCATATTTTATACAAAAATGTCTTATTAACAACATGAGGGAATCACTTCAGGTGTTCTGTAGTCTTTTTCAATCTGATAAGTGTGCTGACAAAATGTGTACAAGCAATTAGAAATAGTTTACTTTTAAAACATGAGTCCACCAACAACTCAGGATGATAACTGATGAGATTTTGTGAACAGTTCAGCTTATTGATCAAATTCTTTAACAATTCCTCTATTCTCTGTTGGCAAAGGTTGGATTACATAAACTTTCTGTGGCAACACTGTTGACCACATGAAACTTTTTATATTCAGTGATGTGTAATATTGATACATGCTTCTGAAAGTTGCTGGTATTTCCTCTTACTGAAGTTGTGCAGTAAGCATGTTTGTTGTTGTTGAAAAAGAAGGCACTATCTATCCATTCTTTGGCATGATTTTTGTGTCTTTGTTGTTGTTCTGCTGACTGCCTCTGATGAGGGTGAGATGTCTCATTGCAGGGGCATGCAGAACAAATTGGAAGGATTTGATGAATGAATTAAGCAAAAAGACTACTTGTATCAATACCTCAAGGAAGTTGTTATCAATTCTAAACTGGAATTGTTTTTTGATTCCCATCACTACCAACAACTGGTACCAAAATTTGTAGAAACATGCACGGTTTAATCTTGAACATTTACATCATCTTCCCTGGACTCACTAAAAGCATTTGTTGAAACATGAACAACAACGGAACCTTTAAACAAAGTTGCTGGAAGTACAAGTTTCTGTAACATTTGTCAAATAAGAGCCTTAAGCTGAGTAGTCCTTTAAATTGTTCTCAAGTACCATCGTCAGGGCAGATAAAAAAAATCCCTGAATGTGAAGTGTTTACAAAATAACTCTGAGCATAATGACTTTCCAATCCGCCTTAGGTTGACTTAATTTGTTTTGCAAACGACCAAATGTAAACAGTAGCTTGCTAAACAAACTACAGGGAAGCTCTGAGAACTTCTCAGCTACATGTTAAACATTTTACCTGCTAAAAGGCCTGTCCGCATTCAGCACACGTCTGCACCCTGATGTTTGCATTCAGCTGGAAGCACCACTGTGCTTAAGAACAGCCTCACTGAGCCACTAAAGCTGCTGTGGACTCTTGGTCTTGTTTGACAGAATAACTTCCCCAGGCGTTTGGACGCTGGCTGTTCCCCAACTGTGTGCTCTGATATAAAACGTAACTCATGAACAAAAGATGTCTTCACTTACTGTCACTACGAGAGGTCAGATTTGACTGTGTTTTGATTTTGATTCACGCTGCAAAGACAACGGGCTGCAGAAACTGGACAATAGAATCTTCATTACGGCTGGCAACGACCCTATTAAGATTTCATACAAGAAATATATCTGCTTCACATTTCATTGCACCTCCATATTATATCAGCTCCTTAACAGTGTATCACCTCCATTTAGAGTCGGGCTGTTGTTTGTAGCTGCTGCAGCGTGTTAATGACGCCTCTGCAGCTCCTTTCCCTGCTGTGCAGCTCACCTCATCTCATTGTTACATTTTACATACTAAATCTGTATTTCACTATAACCTGAGGGGCTTTGATAAAGTATACACAAACCATACTAGAGGCAATTAAATTAATATTTTTTAACTATTGTGTGTCGGTATTCTCATGATTTGGATGTAAAGCTGGGCGTTATGGCCTAAAAATCCCTGATTTTTTTCCTCACAAAAGTCAATGTATTAATTAAAGTGCTGTTTTTTTCTGTCAAAGAAAAAAAACTTGAGAAGCCGAAACTATGTAAAACAAGTTGATCCCAAATTCTGTCAATTAGATGGAGGCAGGCTTATCTACAACATTGACAGCTACGCCATTTACACAAAATAAAACCAGAATAAACAAAAACAAGTCTAAAAGTGTGCTTGTGCAAAACCTGGCAGGGCCTGCCGTTGTGAGAAGAGTGTCAATTTTCAGTATAAATGATATCAAACAATGTCAAAACTTACATGTAGATTAAGGGTGAAAACATCCTGATTTCTACTTTTTGAATTTTCTGGAAAAAAAAGTTAATAGATTGAATAAATAAAGCACTCAGTCGTATTTGGGTGTCTTATTTAAAAGACACCAGACATACAGTAACCCTTAGAATTGCCTTAGTTTTTCCTGGCATGGATTCTGCAGAGATGTTGGTCCATCTTCACAGATACCAGATTTTTTTCATCTGCATCTCGTTTTCACAAATCTCCCATTACATCACCTCTCAATGGGACTCTCCTGAATTGAGATCTGGAGGCCACTGCTGTGCAGTCAACTTACTGTTCTGTTTAAAAACACAGTTAGAAATAAGTAGAACTGTTACTTAGCGTTTGAACTTCTAGAAGAAGTAGTAGTATAAAGGGATGGACATGGTCAGCAGCAATACTTGGAAGGCTATTATGGTTAAAAGACGTCATGAGAACTAAGAGACCAAAGTGTGTCAAAGTATGCCCCACAACGTTAGAGCCCCGCTACCAGCCTGAACCGTTGATCCCAGGAAGGATGGATCCATGATTTTATTTACTTGACCTTACTATCTGAATGTCCCAGTATAAATCAAGACTCTTCAGACCAGCCAACAATTTCCAGTCTACTATTGTCAGATTGTTTGTGTCTGCAAATCCTCGCTTTGTGGCACCCAGTTTGGTCCTCTGCTGCTGTAGCCATCTGCCTCAAGATTTGTTTTCAGAAGTTGTCCTCTGCATACTTTGGTTGTAAAGAGTGCTAACAACACTCTGGCCATTCTCCTCTGATCTCAAGGTGTTTTCGCACAGAAAACTGCTGCTGTTCAGATATTTCCTATCTTTTGGACCATTCTCTGTAATCTCTGGAGATGGATGCATGTGAAAATATCAGTAGATCAACAATTTCTGAAATGCAGACCAGCCCATCTGGTACCAACAACAATGCCACTTCAAAGTAGGACTGAACGATTTTAGTAAAAGATCTAATTATAAATTTTCTTCAAATAAAGCTTCAGTGCAGTATTCACAATATGCACAGGAACATTTACAAACATGACAGAAAATAACATCATGCCATCCAACATTAAAGCAATTAACTTAGGCAAGGATGAAAAATAAAGGTAAGGATTGCTTTCAAATGTGTTTATTAATGAGTAGCATATATTTACACTTGACCTATGGCTGCTATTATAACTGAAGAACTTAAAGGGCCATCTTTGACTGTCGGAACTTAAAAAATGGCGGCAAAAATGTTGTTTTAAGTTAAAAAAGTTAGATAAAATGCCCAAAAAAAACAACCCAATGTTAAAGACATAATATTAAGAAAAGCAAAATTCATTTCAATTCCAAGAAAGGAAAAACACAGCCATACCAAACCAGTGTGCCAACCTTTGATGGTTTTGGACCGGAGCGCTGACATGTGACAACGTTGCCACCAGCAGTGAGTTTAAACAGTAGATTTTTTGTCAGTCAGGAATTGCAAAAATAGCAGCTTTGGCGATCACATGATCGTGTTGTCTGAAATGGCCATGTCGATCAGAAAACAATAACTCATTCAGCTTGAGTTCAAAGTCACTGAAATCACATTACCTCCCTGTTTTGATTTTCCGTTTGATCTTGAGCAGGTTGCATTGACCACGTCTACATACCTTAAAGCTTTTAGCTGCTGCGATGTGATAAGCTAACTATCTATTTGTGTTATTGAGCAGGTGAGATGCAGTGAAAGTGCATGTCTTCCATCTTGCTCTTTTTTTTCTCAATCAAATCACATTTCTTAATGTTAGTGTGGCAGATGGTGCGCTGTATATTCTGATTGTATTTTCAGTTCTGTAATGACTTTGGAAATGTCACCACTCGTACAGCTCAGCTTTATCTCCATCAGGACTGTGCAAATTGTCACTTTTTCTAATGTTAACTGAAGGCTTAAGGCCTTCATAAACAAATCAGAATTGAAGTAGATAGAACAGATTAAATGCACAGTCATTTATTTTCTCTCTTCTCTTTTTATCTACTGATTGTTTTGAAGAATCCTCTTTGCAATTAATCATAAAATCTCCCAGATGTCTAAAAAGTGCATCAGCATTCCTGTCTTAAAACAGAATATGAATAATGAGATGTGCTTTGAAATGGTGTCATACTTCAGCTCCCTGTCTCCGCTGTAACATGCCTGTCACTTCCCTGAAATACAGAGCAGAACAATATTTTCAAGCCTCTGTGTGCCTGCAGATCACGTCGGGCTCTGTGCGCCTGGTGCTTCAGGACAGCAAGGCGTTAGTGAGCGAATGGAAGGAACCACAGGGCAGGAACATCAGCGTGGCGGCATGTAACCACACTCAGGTGGTGCTAGCTGTGGGACGGGCCCTTTACTACCTGCAGATCCTGGCTGGAGAGCTCAAACAGATCAGGTAGGAGAAAGTTGGACGCAAATATTAACTCACAAGTGATGGAGCCACTGCGGGTTTTCTGCTATTTCAGAAATATATGACCAGGGGTTCTTTCACACAAGGGGTGCAACAATTCTCCAAATAAAATTGAAGCAGTCAGTGTGGCATCCACAGCTCAATACACACCTGGGAATTGTATTGTTTTTTTTCTTGATCTAATTGCTTCCTCCCCATGTTTTGGCTCTTTTTCTGTGTACCCGTGTGTCAGCATGCTGCCTGTGAATAAAAATGCAATCACAATGAGCCAAAACTGGGATGAGATTTCACACATTACTGTAATATTACCAGCAGTGAGGAGAAGGGGCAGTGTGAGGGGGCGTGAGGTGATGATGATAGGGCCTGAGATTGTTCAGCACTTTTTAGTAATCATTAAAATACTGCCACCATCATGTCTGTACACTCTTCTGCTGCTCTTCTTGGCCAGAACGCTCTTATTAATCTCGATAAAACTTTCCTGGTTGAACAGTTGAAATTGTATAAGCAAAAATGACATGTTGTTGGCTCCATGACAAAACATTCATTTAACCTGATGATGCACTAACATTTATCTATGCTACTATTAAATCAGAAACGCTAAACTTTTAAATTTTTGTCTCAAGTGCACATGAGGTCCCATAATATTTTAATACCAGTTCAGAAAAATTTAAAGTATTTGAATAAATACTATCATCATTCCTTAAAAAATATCTTCAAGTGACAAAAGGTAGACTTGCTCAGAGTTTAAATCTATTTTTCCCTAATTACAAAAAACATGAATAATAGCAATGAGCTGCCAGGGTGAGAAACACTATGTTTTTTGATGTGTTTTTTTTCTTGTATTTTTTTTTTTATTTATTTATTGAATGACATACAAAAAATATGTAAGGGGAATGGTTTTATAGTTGTTGAGAATTAACAGAAATTATTAGTTTTGGATTTTTGAAAAGAAATAGTCATATCTTCCCTACAAAATCTGTCAGATCCTGTAAAACTAGCCATATACACAGAAAAATTGAAAATAAGAATAAAACAAAACACTTAAACAGCCCAGCTTTGCGCTTGTTCTTCATCCCCCTCCATCCTTTTTCGGCTTCTCTGGAGCCGCCTCTGCCTGTCGTTACATTCTGGACGGTGAAAGCTCGGCCTGTTTTATTCAGTTATTAACTATGCTTACACACAAGGCTTATATTCTGATTATATTCATTAAAATAATTGTGTTCATGCTAAGCAATTATTCAGTCATTTATGTGGTTTGAAGACGTTTAGCTCCTTTACCTCCTAGAAATTTTCAGTATGGAAAAAACTGAATTAAATCCTCCCCAGCATTTGAGTGTAAATGATTTCAAACCTTTGTAACTTCTTAAATTTCACAGGCTCTTTGTCACCACAGGTATTAATATAGAAGAGTAATTAAATGTGTCCATTTCATATGTTTATTATTCCATTGGTCATGCTGCTCTTCAACCTTTTCTGTGTGGAATCAGTCCTTTCATTTTAATAATATCAAGAAAGAAGCAGTCAAGGCAGAGTTGTACTGCCTTGGCTGCTTCTCGATGTAGTATAATTCATTTATTCTGTTCAGAGTTACACACTTATGTTCAATGAATCAGTGAATTTTGAAACCTTTATCATAAATTCATCTCTGTAAAAACCATAATAGTGTAGGTTATACAATATTTCTTTCTAGATCAAGCAGCCCCATGTAGAACTATTTTGAGCTACAACAGCCAACGAGCCCCTAAGATTGTTTTTGGCTTTTTCGGTTTGTTGATATAAATGAGAGTCGTTTAGTAGCACTTACCAGGTGTCTGTGTGTGGTAATTTAAGTTTTATGTATGACTCAGGGTCTAAGGTTTGAGTACCTGAGTTGAATACCTCTATAAACCATGGGCTAAAATGACATCTTAATGCTCTTATTTTGTAGGAGCAGTGTAAATTAAGTGTGCGTGGTAACCTCATTTTCAAACTGTATCATTAGCCTCCAGTGATAAATATACACAATTTAAAAAGCAATGACTGAAGCCAACATTTATCCACGGTTGTCTGTCCAGTTTGAAATTGAAAGTGGCCTTGGAGCAGCCACAGTCAAGCAGGAGTCATTTGTCCCACAAGACATTACAACTAATTAGAGAGCACTTTCCTCACACTGCACATATTTAGCTCCGTTGTATTTCTCCCACTGTGGACATGGATCAGACTTGAAGTTATTATGCAATGATGTTACAAGCTGGTTTGGGATTGAGACCGGAGCAAATTAACTGTGGGTATAAAAGTGTCCTTACAATGATGAAGTGGGGCTTCGGTGATGAATTACCAACTTTGCTGCCAACACGGTCACGCTGCTCGTCCTGTGGATACTGTATAGCTTCACATTAAGGTTGTGAAAATTGTTGATATTTAGATAGTTCTTGTCAGTTTTGTTTGTACATTATAAAAACCCAAACCTTCATTAAAATTTAGATCTACTTACTTTTTGACCCAAAGCCACAACAAGAGAAAGAATTGAAAAGGACAAAAACACTCCAGGCTTCTAAATTCATTATGTAATGCAGCAAGTGATGTTTTGGGCACAACTGCTCCTCTTCGGGCTCAGAAGTTTACCAGTATCGGGTGATTAGGACTTTTGTTTCTGCTGCTGTAGAATTAAAACGGGGACTGGTCTTTATTGATTTTGCCAGGGCTGTATCCAGTGTCTGAAAATCTGTTTTTATAATAACAATAACACCCAAAGCATCATTCTTTTATTATCAGCTACACATTAAAAAGAAATCATGTGACAAAGTTCAGGGCCGAAGAATGAAGCAAATGTTAAAGTGATTAAGATACAGTTTGTGTAATTTCTTGTTCAGGCCGTTTTAATGTTTTTTTAGGTCAGCTATTCAAGAGTTAAAAATATTTCCACCGTAGAGTAAAAAGTTAAGTCCTGTTGAAATATGGAATACAGTAGTTGAAAGGTAAAATATGGAGAAAGAGATGGGGATGTTGAGTTGGTTTGCGTTTGATTCCAGGTTTATTCCAGGGACAATTGATAAAGGTTTTAAGCAATGGGCGAACAAGGGAATAACAGCAATATGCACAATAGTGGAACAGGGTAAGCTGCAGAGTTTTGAGAAGTTAAGGAACAGATTTGGACTAGATGAAAATGAGCGATATCGTTATCTACAATTAAAGGATTATTTTGAGAAGGAGATAAAAACCAACACGGATAATGTAATTGTTGGGATAGTTCAGAGAGCCTATGAGAAGAAAAAAAAGTAGAGTAATCTCACTTTTATAAAGAAGTTTATTGTCATCCAGGGACTCTTCCTCACTGTATATTGAAGAAAAATGGGAAAAAGAGATGAAAGAACAAATAACAGAAGAGGAATGGTTTATCATATGTAAATCGCAGTGCACAGCCACTAGCTCCAGAATTAGGAGAGAGTTTAACTGGAATAATATTGTTAGATTTTTTACAACTCCAGAGATTAGGGGGAAATTGGTATCTACACAGCAGCTGTGTTGGATGTCATGTAAACATGTTGATGCAGACCATTCACATATATTCTGGTCATGCCCAAAATTAAAAGTGTATTGGGAAGAAATATGGCAAAATCTGCAAAAATATTAGGATATCAGATACCCAAAACATGTAAGATCTTGTATTTGGGGAATTTGTCACATGATACAATACAAAAAAAGGATGAGTATCTTGTCAAAATACTATTATCAGCAAGTAAGAAAGTAATCACTAGATTGTGGTACAAAGTAGAACCACCAACTGAGGAGCAGTGGGTGTGCACTGATGAGGAAATATTTGTAATGGAGAAACACACACAAATTAAGATTACAGGAATCACAATTTGTGGAAAAGTGGGAAAAATGGACTGATTTCAGGAGGACTGAAGAGGACACCACCACCTTCACAGGACAATAAGGACATTGATGTGAATGGAATGGATTAATGAGATGGATTTTGCTATGCCCTGATACTGTAGTTGTTACAAAACCCAATAAAAAATGAGTTTGAAAAAAAAAAGTTTAGTCCTGATATCTCAGTTTTCCGTGCGTGAAAACTGTTGACAGAAAAAACTTTTTCATATCACTCATTCTCCTACATCGTAACAAGCCTCAAAGTTCTACCCTTTTGAAGGGCATGGCAACTTTGACTAATGAGTAGCTTTAGCACTGCGGTAGGTGTCAGGTAAGCTAATTAGATTCTCTGGACTTGACCTCTTGGGTGTCCATCCCCTTGCCCTAATAGAATCAGTTCAGGCTGCAAATGAAACAGAATGGAAAACATGCCAAACCAGAAACTTCAACAGCTTAGTTTCACAAGCCAGAGAGTGGTGTTAACATGATTGCATCCACTTTCATTAACATGGCCGAAAACACTCAACTGTGTCTTTTAATTGAGGATATCTGCAAATATCCTGGTCCTCTCTGAAATTAGATTATAGCCAGCTGACACATTCATACAAGAGAGGAAATGCTAACTTTGTTTCCCAGACTGTTAATTTTGGTCAGAATTGGATCAGATGGTATAGTACTGCACTCGCATCTTATCCTAAATCTTAAGCTTAAACCTCCAGCAAATATGTGCAAAGTCTTAAAACTCTAAGGAAATGCTGCCTGGCACAGTCTGGGGTACACAAACCATATTTAGCTACAAACACTTCCAGATCAAGTCCAAAGATGGACCATGTCACTGTTGTTACAGTCCTTTTTTCTGTCTGAGCTCTGGAAATGCAAAGTGAGTTCCATGGATGCTCAACACCATCAGAGAGGAGATCTTGGATTGATTTATACCACCCTGACCAGAGACAGATGTTTCTTACATTATTCCCAGATTTAGGCTGGCCAGGATAACCTGCTAAGACTGGATCGATACGTAGATGTTTTAATAAAAGCAGGTATGAATGGATTAGCAGAGACGGGTCAAAAACACTCAGACAGACAGATGAACGTGAGGATAACCTTGGTAGAGTTAAAATTATGGTGGTATGTTTAAATATCTGCATACATGAGTCCTTTAAATACTAAATTATTTATTCATTTTCTCATTTTAAGAAAGGATTTGCAATGAGAACACGCAGGGTATTAACATGCCATGCCTAATTATTTTATCCCGATTGCTCTCGTGCATGTAATGCACCTTTTTCCGTTTTACAGTTTTAAAAATTTCAAGAGTTTTAAATCAGTTTAAAGAGACTGTGAGGAGTTTCTAAGTAATTACAAAAAAAGTCTCACTTTTAGATGTATGCCTGATTGAAATACACACTTTAAGATGAGTTTTATAGCATCAAAATTGGTTATCTATAAATGTTATTCCTCAGCCTTCAGGTCGGGTCGGACAGGGCTGGACTGGCCTGGATACTCAACTTTGGGAACAAGACAATAAAAACTAGAGCAAATTTATATTATTCAGACATGTCTTAGAGCACCGGGCTGTAAGTAGTGATGTACAGCCAGCTACTAAAGTACGATAATAAGTTTTCCAAAAATTGCTTGTTGTCACACATCAAAAACTACCACTATGTAACTAGAAAGAGATACATTACCTCGTCGCTTTGCATCCTGTAAGTTGTTGAAAAAAGAAGTTGTAAAGCAATGCAGAGTTCTGAGGAAGGTCCGAGCTGCATTTATCAACATCACAACAAACACACGCTTTGGCTTGGTTCACGTCTTTTGGTGTGTTCCAGTTGTAGTCAGAAGTAGGAATTTCCGAGTTCCGAGTAGGAAACTGCAACTGGAACGTCCCCTGAAGTCGGAATTTCCTACTGGGAACTCGGTGAAACCTCGCCATCCCCGAGTTTTCAATCGAAGATGGATGCCCCCAGTGTAAACAGTTAGTTAGCTCCTGTAATAATCAATTCATTTGCACTTCTGACTGGGTTGTTTCGCTCTGGATCAGCTGTATACATTGTATTGTTAGACTTATATTTACAAAAATGCTGCCATAGTGATAATCCCATTCTTCATGTGATATTTGTGAACAGCAACGCAGGGCGTGCTAACAACAGCTAACAATAGCCTGGTAGATCGGCATGTTTTTTTCGACTTCAACTGGAACGCTGATAAGTCGGAGATGATGTCACTCCCAATTCCGAGGTTACTGGAACGCAGCGTTACGACAGTCGCCGCGCGTGCTCATGGGTAGCAGAGCCTTTATGTCGCTGCAAATAGATTAGAGTAAAGTCTCTGAAGACAAGCTGACTCACAGTTCACTTTTCGACTCCTTTTTATGAACATAAATGTATGACATATGCCATACTGCAAATCAGCATTTTCTTTTTTTTGGTAACAAAGAGACACACCAAGGAGTCTCTTCCTCTCAGCTGTTTGATCAATGTAATTTCTGAAGAAAATGCCCTTTACCAGAAAAGTTAAGCTAACTATTGAGCAACACACTGTGAAATTAACCCTCCTGCAGACACTCTTTGTGCCCTCCTTGGGAATAGCAGGGATGTCTTACTATGACAAATGAGCCTGAATGATAAAATTGCAGGTTTGTTGATTGGTTAATAGGATGAAACCGTGGGGAAGAATGTTACTTACTGTGCATAGACAATACCCCACAGAACTGATGAGTCGAGGTTTAATTAATCTGACATCAATTAAAGTGGATTCCCGTTAGTTCAGCAACTTTGCCTCTGAGTCACAGCTATTTATGATGTTAGTTTCCTGCACTAACTTACTCTTAATTTAATCTCCTCTTCCTGATATGCAGTCAAGTTTCAGATAAGGGATTTGCATCTCATTTTCCCAGTCCAAAGTGAATAGTGCAATTTGAACTGTGCAGACTTACATTATATTATATTTCTGTCATGTTCCTTATGTGGTTTACCCCTGTGGCTGTCTTCCTGCCTGTTCTGCAAAAGACATTCTTTATGAGAGTTTAGAAAAGCTCAGAATGCACAAAAAATTATTTATATATTTTTTAGAGTGACACATACTGCCTGCAAAAGTGCCACCAGGCCCCCTTGAAGCACACGGTGTTTGTTTTCAGCCAAGAGGTGATAAATGATCGAAAAATGATGGCAAGAAAGCCAAGTGTCTCACTACAGCCTTGAAAAAGTATCGACCCACACATATATGTTGCTAGTTTACTAGAAAAATAGAGGGGAATCAGGATCAGCCCACGATAATAATTTTTCTGAGATTGGAAACATCCCTCATGTCAGTGCATTGCAAACAACAAGATATGATACTGACATCAATGAAAGCTTCTGACACATGAAACATATGGAGACTATGTGGTGAGAAAGCAGAACAAAGAAAGTCTGGTTTCAGACATCAGGGAGGGAGGTGCAGATAAAGGGGTATTTTTAATTTGTGCAAACACTGCAATCAAGGTGTGTCATGCAGCAAGACAAGTTTATTTATATATCTCTCTGACAATTCAGAGTACCTCACATAGACATCAAAAGCATCATCACAAAAGGAAACGGGAGTGCAACAAAGGGCCCATATTATGCTTTTTTAGTTTTGTATGCCCTCAGTGAGTTGTACATATCTCTTCTGCTTGATAGGGTGCTTTTATAGTCAGTTGCATAAGAACTTCTCCCTCCCCCTGTCTTTACGGTGCCAGTGGATGCCTCAAACAGCTTTTTCTCTTGGCCCCTCAAAAGACCCAACAGCGTGATGTGCTGCCACTGTTTCATTAGCTGACAACCCCAGTGCAGAACAGAGTTGTTAACAAAAAACAACCAGAGAAGCACTGAACTGACCAATCACTTCAGAGCAAATCTGTCCACCCTTAAAGGATAGTCTGGGGTTTTAAAGTGGGGTTATATGAGGTACATGGCATTGGCCTGAACATTAGCCACAGTGTCGTAGATCAACTCTGCATTTGCACTTAGCTGTCATGAAGCTGGGGAAGTACATCTTTGCAGATAGCACCGCTGTCGCTGTTCACAAGGGTGGGCCGCAAAGGCATTTTTCACCTATCATGTCTGCTTAATGCTCAAATGTCAGAACTCAGAAATTCATCAGGTGCCGTAAATGAAAATCGTTGTTCAACATGAGAGCACCTGTCATACTTCAATTAGAAACCTTGGGGCGGTACAAGAAAGGCTACAGGCAGCAGCCTCATTATTTCATGTGCTGAAAAATTCCCTGTATATTGTACCTATGAGTAGTATTGCAGGGAAATGTGTCAGTGTTTGATTTGATTGAAGATGCGACTATGTGTCTACTAATTGTTCCTACTTCTTGTGACTGGTTAAGTACTTGTACAGAGCATTCACCGGGGAAACAGCTGATTGACTGTAAATCATTTAAGCATTGCACAGGCTGTAATTACAGGAACAAATTAGACTGCTGGAAAGTGCAGCAGTATTAAAATGATCTCCTTCTGGCATCTTCAGGCAGTGTGAACTCGCAGCTCAGCTTACAAAATTACTGACAAACATTTCTCAACTTGCAAAGCACATGGGAAAATTTTCAATTAGAGCTTGTGCACCGATTTACTTTACACATTTATGCCAACAGTCGTTTTGTTCCGCTGTGAGTCTCAACCTTTGCCGTACTCGTCAAATTCACACAATGCGAAGGACAGCTTGTTTCTGTTTTCTCACGCCCTCTTTCTCCCATCAGCACCACGGAGATGGAGCATGAGGTGGCCTGCTTGGACATCACACCTCTGGGGGAGGGTGGTGGTGAGTCACCGCTCTGCGCCGTGGGACTGTGGACCGACATCTCTGCCCGTGTGCTCAAGCTGCCCTGCTTCACAGCCCTGCACAAGGAGATGCTGGGAGGAGGTGAGAAAAAAGAGAGATGAAAGCAGGATGAAAGGGCTGAGAGTTTTAGGGGTGGGAAATATGTCAAGCTTTTGAGGTAAATCAATGTTTTAAGGCGAATTTCAGGATCAGGCACTGTAGTTGATATTGATTTTGTTTATGAAGCAGTGAAATATGATACATTTTCTTTGACTTCATCTGACTGCATTGACCTTTGTGTTACAGTGCTGCCTTTCTAATTTATTATTTCTTTAAAACAATTTCCTGAAAACTGGAAATCAGGTACATTTGTATTAACTGTCTGTTTTGGCACTTTGGACCCTTTTATGGCACCAAGGACATTATTCAAATGACTACAAACAGCACTTACCTTGAGTTTCGTTCAACACCTTGTCTTAACTGAACTCAGGCATTGAATGTCATGTCACATCGCCTAACTTTGCATGCCTGCTGTCCACATTTTACTCATTAAAATGTAATCCCGTTCTGTATTTCCTCTTGCAAAAACTACACCAAGTGCTTATCTGCACAACTTGAGAAGTGTTTTTTTTTTTTAAGACAACAGGGGAGGGGGCCAAAGACTCATCAATACTCAGCTCTAAATGAGCCAAAGTTTCACTCCAGTGTTAAAAGTGAAAGTAAATCATTTCACTCACCAAAGTAGATTGATGCTCTACCATCTCTGCCATGTTAGACAGACAAAGCAGCTCTGACTTGTAGGAAGTTAAAGAAAACCAAGAAAATCCCTCCTGCACCTTGTCAAAATCCTTCTTTTCCTTGTCCCTCATGGCGTGGAAGCATACATCAGAGGTTAAAATACAGGCAAAAACATTGCACCTCATCGCTTGCATGTGATTCAGTGTCATTAGCTTAATTTTGTTGCAGGCACTCACTCGTGTCACATTCATTTAGGACACAGTGTTAGCCAGTAACTGGACTTCTTAGGATTCTTGAGAATGTTTTGTCTCCTCTCCAAAAGGCTCTTCAGTTCTGAAGGTGACTGGACCCACACCTGGAATACAAAGCCTAGTTTGAGCATTCACATGTAAATAAGTTATTATGATGTTAGAGTCATTCAGTTAGCCCCATTCACATGACAGCATTGTCACCAGAAACAGGAAGGTTTTGAGTTATTTTTCTTTGATACGGTTTCACACAGATGAGTGAGAATGACTGAAAACGTGACAGTGTGCAAGCCAGTAGTTGGTGATGTAGGTTTGTAGTGAAACAATGGTGTTACAACAGGCACCTGCGCACTAACACTTTCTGGTGAAGATATTTTTTCAGTTCTATTCATCAAATACTGTGTCCTTGGCAATATAACTAGGAGTAATAACAAACCGAACACAGTAAGCAGCACATGTGTTGCTTGTTAATCAGCCATAGCTGTTGTTGTTCCGAGGTGCATTCAGCCTTTATCTGAAACAGTACTGTGCATGTACGGCTGTCTTCCCCGATGACACTGATTCATGCTGACACAGACATGTATACAAAAATGTAGGGCTGGACTATTATGGCAGAAATAATCATCACGATTATTTAGATAGATATTGAAATCACAATTAATAAACAGGATTATTTATAATTTCAAAACTTGAGTATTTATTGAACTACAACTAGAAAGAACA
Source organism: Scarus forsteni (assembly GCA_036419115.1). Classification (NCBI taxonomy): domain Eukaryota; kingdom Metazoa; phylum Chordata; class Actinopteri; order Labriformes; family Labridae; genus Scarus; species Scarus forsteni. Next base: position 15,722,735 of record JAZDUH010000443.1, read on the forward strand.
ATCAAAAATAAATTAACTTGTAAAAAATATTGTGAAATTATAACAATAAAACAAATACATAAAAATAAATACCCAATCTGCATGCACTTCTATAAAACTTGCAAAAATTGCAACATTCAAAATATCCCAATAACAGTCAAACAAACACAACCTGAAAATATTCTTTGAAGTCTTTCAATTTTTTATTTTTTTTTAAATAGAAGAGGGGTTGGCTGCATAGTTAAACACTCCCTGTAGTTTGCTTCCTACAAACTTCGGTTTTTGGCAAGGAAGACGAGTCTGTTCACTTGGTCTGGCTTCAGTGATGAACGAAGGCAGGTGACAACATTTCCACCTGTGCTAAAAACCCGCTCTGATGCAGGACTTGTGGCAGGGATGCACAGGTAGCCTAGCCAGTTTGGAGAGCCGTGGGTAGAGTGTCTGTGCTGCTTTCCACCACTCAAGTGGGTCGGCCTCAGTCAAGTGACCTTGCCTGGAGGTAGGCTTGAAGCTCAAAAGCTATGGCCTGGTCTGATTGAGGAGGAGATGGTCCCAAGAAGCTTCCCAAGCCCCTCCTCTTCTTCTGTGCTCCCCCAGCAGCATCGGCTGGGGTCGTGTCTGGCTCAGCAGGGGTCCTCTCCTTGAAGATGGGGAAATTTATTGGATACATTATGAATTTCATGTTTTGTCTTTCTCAATGGTAGTTACATATAACTTGTATTACACTACATTTTAAGTTAACATTATGTTACATTTATTTTAATGTCAAATATGTATGTTTAACACAATCACAATGACTACAGTGAAGTACTACTGCTAAAATAATATTGATAATAATGATAATAGTGATAATAATAAAAATAATAATAATAAGAAGAATAGTAATAAATTATTGGCAGTAGAAAAATTCCCATGATGACAGTCTTCATTTCAGATGTCAGTCTGACTTCAAGTGATTGTCGATTCTTTTCAGCCACATATTTCAGCTTAAACCTTGGGTCTGTTGCAGAGGCCATGTCGAGGAGCTCTTGTGTTTCTGAGTCATCGTATTTCTCTTTGTTATGGCAAAATAGTCAGCTGTAGTGACATCTTTTTCCACTTCAGCACAACATTTATCCTACAGACCAGGCAGTGCAGCTCTGCTGAAATATTTACGTGATGGCAACATGTAACGCTTGTCCAAAGTTTTACTAAGTTTCTGGAATCCTGGGTTGCTTACAGTACTGATGGGGCACATGTCCTTTGCTAGCATAAATGTCACAGCCTCCGTTATCTCTAGATGTCTCTGGGAGCTGGTGGGATATGGAGTGGCACTGTAAAGAGTGTCCTGAATGTAGGACTGTGTTGTCGTTGTGGCGCTGGCTGAAGCTGATGAGCTAGCACTTTTTTTGCTTTTCTGGTCCTTTAAAACATGGTCATAGACCACTTTGTGGCTGAACTTTAAGTGGTTAAATAAATTGGTTGTGTTGCCCTGGAGAGCAAACATGACAGCGTGACAAATTGTGCAAGTAATGTCCTTCTGCTGGGTGTCCGACAACTTGAAGCCAAAATGCTTCCAGATGACTGAAGTAATCCTACCTTTCTTGTCAACTAAAGGCTCCCTTTCTGCCATGTTTGTAAACCGCTTTCTTCACGTGCTGCTGATTGACAAGCGCTTGCTGCAGCTGCGAGGATTCAGGCACAGTTCACATGTAAACAGAAGGCACAAACACAACAAAACTCTGTTGTTTTTTTATACTAATTTTTTAAAGGATGTCTTTTGCAACAGTTACAGTATGAGGGTATAGCAAAATCCATCTCCAATCCTCCTCATTTCAGTGTCCTTATTGTCCAGTGAAAGTGGTGGTGTCCTCTTCTGTCCTGAAAACAGTCAATTTTTCCCACTTTTCCACAAATTGTGTTTCCTGTAATCTTAATTTGTGTGTGAGTTCCTCCGTTGCAAATATTTCCTCAACAGTGCACATCCACTGTCCCCCGGTCAGTGGTTCTACTTTATACCACTATCTGGTAATTACTTTTCGCAAACTCTTTGTTTTTGACCATTTTCATTGCCGTTAATGACCTCATAGGGATGTTTTCCTGGTCTGTGAAGGTTATCGAAGACCCAACAGCTGAATGAAGAGTGGTTTTGTTTAACTTTTGGATGGAAAGGGTTCAGAATTGTGTTGTAGGTAATAAATGATGTCTTAGACTACCTCCTCTGTTTGGAGATGCTTTTTTTCTAGCTTGGCATAGCTGTCGTCTTAAAGTCCATGTTTAAACTGATTCATATGCAGAATCTGCTGTCCTCAAAGGAGTGCCTTATATCCTTTGGATGTAAGTGGATGGTTCAGTTCAGTTTCAGTTTCAAAATAGCATTTTGCTATTTCGAAAGAGGAATGGTTTGAATGTGGAGCCTTGTTGTGTACCATTAGGATAAAATAAGCCTGTTATCACTATTTAATGATAGCATCGTGATCACAATTAGATGTCACTGTTATTTGGAGTCTAGGAAAGAATTTTTCTCTTATCAAAGTTTGTAATGCTGAGTTTGTGACAACCAAGTGTTGGTTCTTTTCTAACAAAAAAACTTTAGATGCACTTTTCTGTCGTTTATAAGAGAAAAAGATGCGATTTTCAAGTTTATTTACCAAGCTTTAGCTTTTATAAAGATTTGAGGGAAAGGTAGATGCAGGTAATGTGAGGTCATGCTGTGTGTCTTTATTCTGTAGTCCAATAGCATGTGCAAGGTCTTGATGGGCTTTACAGTAAAAGAAAAAAATAATTAAGTGCTATTCCAACAAAAGCTCTCGTCAAAAGCAATTAAGCACCCACCACTAATTTTCGGCTCATAAAGACAAAAATGTCTCTGTCATTCACTGTTCAGTACCACTTAAAAAGCGCCTCCGCCTGAAAACGGGGCAGTACAGGGCACAGTTTAACGCTCACTTGACCTTGACAAACTACACTTAATTTGAAAACATAAATGTCTGCCCTTTATTTCTGATCACGTATTCAAAGAACCACATTACGAAAGGTATAAAGCCTTATTTGAAATTTTAAAGAACAAAAAGTGCCTTATTCATGGCTTGGTTTTCAAAGTTTCCATTTGATATGATAAACAGAGACTGCTGGCTTATAAAGCAATGCTACCCGGAGAATCAAAATCACATAACTCGCCAAAATACATGCTCAAGAGAGAAGTCAAGTGCCCATGTCTCGAAGTTATGAAACAAAGTTATTAATGCATTTAGTCATCAAGTGTGTTGAATAGAGATCGAGGAAAATTTAATTTTAACCTTGCAACAAACTGTAAGCCCAGTTCACACCCTGAGTCTGTGATAGTCATGTAACAAGTTCAGCCTGCCCTTTGACAGCATATTTATTAACTTTTTATGTTTAGAGAGCCATAGAGAGAAAAACAAGGAAAAGTAAAAGGCATGGAATTTGATGTTGGGCACTAAAAAGTAATGCCCAAGGGTCAGTCCAACCAGTTCAGCTTGAATGTAGCATCTGAGCATGAGGCCGACAAGCTATACCCACTGAGTTAGCCTCTGCCCCCTCCAGCTGTACTAGGGATGTAACGGTAAAATGGTAAACCGTGGCTAAATTTCCCATGGTAATCATTAGTGTGTCCTATTAAAATGACCATTTTACAGTGTGTGATTACCAAACTGTGTCAATAACGCTCAATGATGCTGGTCTTTGACTGGAAATGTCTGAACTACGAGTCTGTTCCTCAATGAAGCAGCCTCATGGGGAAGCGCATGCCCAGTTTGCATTGTTTGGCCTCTGAAAGCAAAAGTTAGAGACACAGCGGTGACTCCCCTCTCAAAACAGGATGCTGAGGGGAAACTGATTGACAACAGTCACCCTATCTAAACATGAAGCTGCGTCGAAAGAAAACAACGTTCGCAATTAACGAACGTGGTAAATTAACTGACCGAGCCGTAGAGGTACAGAGAGAGAGAGAGAGAGGGAGAGAAGATTCAGTGAGTCATACCTGAGTGAATAACAGGTGGTTTATCAGTATTCTCTGTCTAAATAATGTAAATCTTGTAAATAATAGCATTAGTATCATTCTGGAGTGTGTTCTTGCCGTTCTTTTTCCGTGTATTCGCCGTAATTTTGAAATTGATCGTCTTTTTCCGTCAAAGTTCGTGTTTTATGTATTTAATCGACCGAATTTGGAAATATCGAGGATATCTGCCAGGGAGAGAGGAGACCGGAGGAGAGTCATGAAGGGGGCTAACTGCTTCAGGGACTATCGTAAGTAAAAAACAAAACAAAACAAAACAAAAAAAAATTCCTGGACATGGTCTAATATAACGAGCTGTGACATGGACACTAATGCTGCAGGCACACAAAAGTGTGTGAGTGTATGTAAAATAGATTTGTTGTTAATTTTCAATTGTTTATGAAGAGAATCCTGTTTAAAATTCAAATCAGTTTTTTTTTCTTGTAATCACACACTGTTCAAGCATTTATAACATAATAATGACAAATACATGCTAGAATTGTTTACTTTTATTTCTCATGAAAGAAGTGTAAAAAAGTACTAAAAGAGCTTTCTTGACACATGTATTGACAAAAAAGACAAAAAAGAACTGTTAAGATTATAATATTAAAGGGATCAAATTATTTCAAGTGTGTGTAAAAGTACTTTTTGAACATTTTGAGCACACTGCGACAATACCGTTATAATAATGATAACCGTGATAATTTCGGTCACAACAGTCGTGATACAAAATTTTCATATCGTTAGATCCCTACTCTGTACATTATGTTGTGTCAAAATCCTTCTCCCATTGTATCTCTGTTACTTTCAGGAAAAAGTAGCAAAGGGTTTGGCTTCAAGTCTGTACAAACAGTAATGTACTGCTGAAGCTGTTTAACACCAGCAGGGCAAGTTTACATTCTCACTGCAGTCATTCACGCTAAGTTGGATTGGATTTATTTCAAGGATCACTTTTTTTTATTACCATAGTTTCTCAAATATAATATGTGCTGAAAGAGAATGTTTTAGCTTTTTGTATCAGACGTGTTGTAACTGCAATGTTTGCGAGACAAAATATTTTGCATAATTTTGCTTGTGCTCATGTATAATGCGCACCCAAAATCAGACCATTAAAGAGCAAAAAAATGTGCAGTATTTATGAGGAATTACTGCAGTTTGTTTACATTACTTCTTCAATATGAAATCAGAAATACATTTGAACTACAACTTAGCTTCAACCTTATTTTCCTCCCAGGGAAATTTGCTCTGCAGCCAGGTAAAAAAAAAAGATTAAAACAGTCGCACCAACTCAGTCACAAGAACAAAACCATTGTTGTACATGAAATGGAGTTCAAGCCAAGAATGGAGCCATCACTAAAAACACCAATGGCAACAGTAATGAAATCATTCAAGTGGATAATATTTACTTTCAGCACAGTAATGGTTTGGAGGATAAAACTAGATTTGGACCAAAGTTGATCCTCATGTGCAACAAAGACCAAAGCCACACAATGTGCTTTCAAAAATAAGAGGATTATGACGGGTTATTTTGGAGGCCTGCTTAGGGACAACAACCTTTACACATAGGGTGCACAGACTACCACCCTGCTTTTCAAGTTTTGTTGGTGGAGAAATGTGATGTTGCAGTTCTTATTGCAAATGTTTCTACATGTATCTGATGGTAAGATCACACATTAATTTGGGCCAAATCTGATTTGGATGAAGATCTGATGCCTTTTCTCTTGGGGAGGAAACAGATCTGGATCAAGACGGCCTCATTTCAAAAAGGCATTAACGCTGATGAGCATTTTTGTTGTTCAGTCTAATTATAACTGTCAATAAAACGTATTAGACTTTAAAAACTAAAATGTTTTAATATGCTTCAATATCCCATACCTGAGTCTAAATACAGAGGTGTTCATCCAGGGTTGCGTTGGCCAAGCATGAATGATTAATCAGATTAACCCTTTCTTTTTGGGGATTTGCTTGTCAAGGTGGCAATTTGTTTTGAATGTGGAAACTTTTGCTAAAGTGTTTACATTTTTAAATTCACAAACTGCAAATTGAGAAATGCATGTTCAATTATATTTTTCATTGCTAGGTACAGGCATCTGTTTTGAGTTGAATCACAAAAATATGAACAAATAAAAACATTAAACATCTTAATGGTTATTTTGAAGTGCCTGTAGCTACCTGCTGCGTTTGCTGCATTTTTCAAGCACAAACTGAAGTAGAGAAGCTGTTCAATAGCACTGCTAGCTTCACCACTCTACATTAGTTTCACCTTACTATCCATGGCATATAAGGATACTTACAGGTAGAGACAAGTTAGACCAAAGCCTGAAACCTAGGAAATGATGTATGAGCTGTTGTATCGGTAGTGCACAGTATGGCAGCACCTACCTTAATGATGTATCCAAAAAAACAGAAAAGTTATGTGAATCCACGTAGTGCATACTGTGAACAGCATGGGCAAATAGATAGAGGTCTGCCACTGAATACAACAAACCAACATACTGTATTCAGAGTACTATACTTTTGTTTGTTTTTCCAAACAATACAATGACTAATGTGTTAGTGTAACAATAAATACAAGCAGCCAATCACTAATATTGTGTTGTTCCAATGCTCTTTCTCTTAAACGTTTTTGGTGGTAACTCCATTACAACACATTATTAAGACAAAGATGTTGTTTTCAGAACTTCAGAAAATGTTTGTCTGTTTCTTAGTTCTAAAGACAACAAATTAATCCGTTTATATCCATGATTGTTGCAAATGAAGAGCCCTGTGCTCTCATTTGTCACTGTCGCTGGTGTAGAGGAGCATAAAGTATAAGGAGGAACAAAAATTAAACATTCCAGACTTTCTGTCATGGAGCTGTGATGCATTCCAAATTTTGTTTTGGTCACTTTCACACACTATACGAGGCAAAAGGACAAATGTTATGGATGGTGGGTCCCCAAACCTTACTACTGCTGTTTCATGCCATAATCATGCATAAACCAAGTAGTCTGACCTTGGCTATAGACCAGTGACATTTATGTGGGCCACATCACTTGCTGATGGGAGGATGTTTGTTTCCAGTGAAATGCAGATTTAAAAGACACACCAGTGCATCCCTTATTAAGATTGAAAATGGATGAAAACAGCTTGTTTTACCACTCAGAGGGATGAAAAACACAATTTGTCATCACCAAATGATATTAATCTACATGGTATTATTTATTTTGTCGCCTCTGCCTACATAGAATTCCTTGTAGATTTGTGATGAAAATTATGTTTGTTTTTGTGACTTAATTGAATCAGGTAATTATTTTTGCAAACACAATATTTAGATTAATTATTGTTGGATTGTTATGCCTCTAGCAGTGCAGAATCTGGAGCTGTTACTAAGTGGAGCCTTTTACATAAGAGGTCCCAGTGATGGGTCTGTAATAGTGCAGTAGCACCTGAAATGGATTATATCCTCAGAATAATTTATAGATGTAAATTTCACCTCCCATTAAGTGCGTTTCTTTTACTGTTTCCTAAATGGGTACTCTAACATTAGCAGTGCTCTCAACCCAAATGCATTTAGCGCTCCATTTAGACCCTTAAAAGTGTTTAAACTGTGGATGGTAAAATATGCAAGAGAGGACTTGACTACTTTTGGTTTAACTTATCAAAAAGTCAGCAGTCACTGGAGACAAAAGTTTCAGAGCAGGCTGAACTGACACAGACAGGACTCTCACTCTCCAATTAGACTGCTGCATCCATGAGGAGGATTTCCACATTCTTACCCACAGTGTCACACAGTATTATCCAAGTGTGTTTGATTGACAGATGCTCAAACTTTGCAGGCTGTTCTTTCTCACTCACTGCCCTAACAAGGACAGTGTGACTGCATATTGTTAAAAACAGGGAACTTCGACATTTGTAAGCATGTATTCTGTCCTAATATTCGGTATTTTTAGCTCTGTTACAGAAGCACTGGCATAGTGATGGTTGTAGTATTATTTATTCAGCTAGAATACAAAAGACAAATATTATAAACAGTACATATGCAGACACCAGTAGCAAGTTATCAGTGATATACATGCAGGACTGTTTTGATATCTGGGTACTCTAACATTAGCAGTGCTCTCAACCCAAATGCATTTAGCGCTCCATTTAGACCCTTAAAAGTGTTTAAACTGTGGATGGTAAAATATGCAAGAGAGGACTTGACTACTTTTGGTTTAACTTATCAAAAGTCAGCAGTCACTGGAGACAAAAGTTTCAGAGCAGGCTGAACTGACACAGACAGGACTCTCACTCTCCAATTAGACTGCTGCATCCATGAGGAGGATTTCACATTCTTACCCACAGTGTCACACGTATTATCCAAGTGTGTTTGATTGACAGATGCTCAAACTTTGCAGGCTGTTTGTCTCACTCACTGCCCTAACTATCCAGGACAGTGTGACTGCATATTGTTAAAAACAGAACTCCTGACATTTCTGTAAGCATGTATTCTGTCCTAAAGGTTTTTTTAGCTCTGTTACAGAAGCACTGGCATAGTGATGGTTGTAGTATTATTTATTCAGCTAGAATACAAAAGACAAATATTATAAACAGTACATATGCAGACACCAGTAGCAAGTTATCAGTGATATACATGCAGGACTGTTTTGATATCTGCTCTGCAACCCCCCTCCCCTCTCCCAGATATCATTTGGGCAGCCACTTAGCCTTATCATGGCCTCCTATATCCTCCCTACTACCTCAGATCTGAGCATTTCCAGAGGGGAGGGATAGAGAGCTGCATCTGATCCTCTTCAGAGACAACATTTGTCATTTTTATTCAACTTAAATCAAATCCATGCTCAAAAGACAACCCAGATGCGTATAAAAATATATACACACCAGGAGATGGGATCTTTAAAGTTCATCCAGTATAAATATTTCCTGCACATGTTTACTGGGCCCAGTGACTTCGCCCCCACGCAAACTATGTATTTTTTGCCAAATTGAATTGCAGACCGTTTAGGTCACTTTAACATAATTTTATTGTTCAACTGTACCACAAAGAAAACATTACCTTTTCATACCCTTTTTTGTGGTCAAGACAAGTATCTCAATTTTTCCTGATAGAAATTAAAACCTCTAATGTACAAACCTCTAATGAAGCTGGGACATTGTTCCCCATTGCTTTAATTCGTTTTTCATTAAAATTTAGACATTTGGGTTGTTTTCTTGAGTTTCTGATTTAGTTTAATTCATGACATTTTGTTGGAGTAACATATAGGTTTTGCCCATGATAATGCTGTAATCCAGGGTTTTTAAGAAAACAACTAAAATGTACATAATCAACAAAAAAGGACAGCATTAAAATGTGAGCTTTCATGTCCTCCTTCTGTAATACTTAACTCTTTTGACATGTTTTTAGTCCTGTCTCTTTGTGTAGTCACGTGATTTGTTTCATTCAAGGTCCAAATTTGTTTTTGCTAAATAAATGGACATTTTTTGGAAATTTGGTTTGTACTTTATGAAAAAGGAGGAGGTAATGGCTTCAGAGCTCTGACCAGTTGAAAACTGCTTTTTTTTTTAGTATCAACAGTCTTTTGTAGGACAATGTACAAAACAATGGGACTGTCTTCTTTTGAATTTTTATATCTTAATCATTGCCACGTAATGTTCCCTCCCAAGTGCAGGACAAACAGACTGAGAAGGTCTTTTGTCCCATCAGACTGTACAACTTCTTACTAGCGAGGAGGAGAAGTAACAGGAAAGCTGAGAACAGAAAGGGCAGGAGGATATTTGTATATTTTTATAAAATTTATACTTATTTGTATTTCTACTTATATCTATCTCATTTTATATAACTTTATCTGCTATAAACTGTGCTACTGGAATCTTAATTTCCTTTAAGGAGTCTCCCAAAGGGATAAATAAAGTTCTCTATAATCAAACCTAATTACATACCATAATTCAACTACTTAGCATCCTCAGTGGTGTATCATCCAAAGCCCTACGTAAACTTCAATACATCCAAAAGTCTGCCACCCGCCTCCTCACCCACACCCGATCCTGCGATTCCCAAATCTCCACTGGCTCATACTGTCCCATACTGCATACAATTCAAGATCCACCCTCTCACCCACAAAGCCCTCAACCACCATGCCTCCTACCGCACTGACCTCCACCGCACTGTCCAGACCTTTCTCCATCACTGCGCCCTCCCTCTGGAACTCTCTCCCCTCCTCATACAAAACTGCTCTGACCAAACCACTCGTACATCATCACTGGAGATTCTCCTTTCTAAACAAGCTTTTAATGGATGAATGTGCCGATTGTGTTTTTTTGTGCGATATTGCTGAATGCTATGAGTCCATTAATGCTGTTTCTCATTGATATCTTTTTTTGCTTTTTCTGTAACATTTTTTGGATTATTTATTTAATGCACGGTGTCTTTTAGTTTATAGAAAAGGCTTTATGAATAACGTTTCTCATTATTATCATTGAAAGAACTGTTTTCCCTACATCCATGCTGTATTTTAATCTGTAATTCAATGGTGCAAATATAGTCAGATTCACTTTTATGTGTTAGTTTTAAGATGGGCTTATTATAGATTTAAACTGAGATAAAGTTTTCTTATTTTGTTGTAACTTCTTCCCACTTATTTAATAATTGTACTTTCATATATTGGCTCTCTTCCCATAAATTGCTCATGTACGTTACCATAGAACCTTTCAACACAAGTGCTCTGTTGAGAGTCAGCCAGAAAGTGTTTAATCAGAGCCAATGCTTTCATGTAATTGGCCTGCAGTCAGAGAAACCAGAGTTTAGGAAACAGAAAAGACAGAAGACTCTATTTTAATCCTGCAGCATTTAAATGTTTTTTCCGAAAGTTCCCAGCCAGCCAAGCCAATAGCCCTTATTGATTTTTCTGACAGGAACATTTTTGCAGACATTTATCACTCTGGTGTTTATCCATGAACCTGTGACTCCAGTGCACAAGGAGAATAAATCATCATACTGTGTGTTCCCTCAGAGATCATCCCCCGCTCAATCCTAATGACCACCTTTGAAGGCAGCTACTACCTGCTGTGTGCGCTGGGAGACGGAGCGCTCTTCTACTTCGGTCTGGACCTGCAGACGGGTATGTTCTTTGCACCACAGTCACGACACTGCTTACATGAGAGCTTTTCAAACTCCTCAGACTATTAAGGTCCTCCAGGCAAGGCCACAGGCAGCAGTCTGAGAGCATTTTCATTTTCAGAGAAGAATTTCAGAGAAAATTGCATAACTGCGAGCTCTATATTTGGATGTATTGGTGGAGAAACTGCAGTATGAAGAAACGACTGCCAGTGTGTTTGTTCTTTGACTAAAAAAGAAATTCAAGTGATGCAATCTAACCTGATGGTTTCACCTGAACACTAACTGCTAGAAAAAAAATCTCCTGGACCAAAACATACAATTTTAATTCAAACACATTGTCCTTTTTTATGCTGCTCTTTCATCTACAAAGACTTGAACATTCCTGTTTTAGAACCTGCCAATGCACTTGGGCAGTAACAAAATGTTTTTTGTTTGTTTTGAAGGCTCCTTAGCTTACCATTTGTTGCCTCGTGGGGAAAAGAAACTTTAGTTAAAACAAACATTTCTTAAAACATCAGAGAACCGTGCTGCCAGTCAACCAAAGAGCCAATCAGACTGGCAGAAACTGTGGTTCTAATTTGGTCACTTGGGAGCAGCAGTAAAAAGTTGAAAACACATTCAAGGAACATCTTCAAACGTGATACAAAAATTAGCATTTATTTGTCATCAAACAGGCAAACTTCAGCTCAGGATTGTTTTTTTTACTTCTGCTAAGGAGGTTGTGTTTTGGCAGCATTTATCTTATATTTATGATAGTTTGTTGTTTGTTTGTCCGTCTGTTTGTGAACAAGATAGCTTAAAAAGTCCTCAATAGACTTTGTTGACATTTTTAGGTGATGTTTGCCACAACACAAGGAGGAAGTGATTAGTTTAGGTGGTTATCCGAACATGTAGGCACACCCAGGAATGTTTTTAAAGGATTTGTTCAAATGTTGAAATAGGGCAGTTTTCAATATTTTCGCTCATAACCCGCCTGACTGTCAGAAATGCCTTTGCAGAGGTTTATACTATGAGCACTTCTGTTGAATTTTTATATTTTATGTGGGAGGTAAACATGCCTAATTCTTATTTCTCAGCAGCCATGTCCCTCAAAAGTAAATTGCAGACGAGTGGTTCAAGGAAAAAAGAAACAGAATAAAAAAAAATCAAAAGACCAACTCTAACAGACTGCACAGCCCAAAGAAGAAAGCACTCACAGAGAGCGCAAACCTCTGCCATGGTACCTCCATAAGCAATAGTTCCATGATAAAGTAACCATCATGATATGATTCCTTGACCCTACAAACCCTCACTAGCGCTCAGAATCATGGTCAGAACATATTCGTACAGTAGTTCACAGGATGGGCCGAAGTCTCTCAATGGTAAGAAGATGTTCTCACATGCTACATCTCAACATGACAGCAGATGTGATAAAGACACTTGTGCTGTCACAGTTAGATTACTGCTCTGAGTTTTGGTCATGTGCTGCTGTAACACATATAAAGACCTTACAAACTGTCCAAAATAGAGCAGCAGCGTTGTCCACTCAGAACTAATGTGAACTGGATGCACAACATATTGTCTTGGCTAAAAGTTAAAGAAAGATTTACGGCCTCATTGCTTAATTTTACTAGAAATATTGTTACAACTAAATTACCAAGTGTACTCTTCCAAAAGTTACATCTAAGCTCTAATGAACATCAATATGAAACACAACATGCCACGGAGGGTAGATTCAAACTACCAAATGTGGAAACAAACTATGGAAAAAGTACAGTAATGTATGGAGCAATGTTTGGCTGGAACACTTTGCCAAGTGAAATAATTTCTGCAAACAGTAAACAACAGTTTAAGTTCCGTCTGAAGAGGCATTTTATTAGTAACGAATTCTGAATTTGAAATAATTAACCACCATGAGCCTGAGAATCTCTATGAATGTCAGGAAAAACAGCAAAGACTGGGTCCTTTCTGTACATGTACATGTGTATATATACATGCATGTACTATATAGGTATGTACCGGTATATGGATATATGTATGTAATGTGTATGTCTATGGACTATATGTGCATTTATATGTAGATGTGTGTGTGAGTGTGTGTATGTGTGTGGATAGGGAGGGGGAGGGAGGGGGAGGGGGTGGGTGGGTGGATGTGGGTTTTATTTGTTTATTTTTTTTGTATGTGTTTTGTTGGTGATGTGAGCACTGGTGTAAATGTTTTGCACGGAGCATGTTGAATTGACTCCAGGAAGAGTAGCTGTACTTGTTACAGCTAATGGAGATCAAAATAAATACAAAATACAAATGTTGATATAATTTTAGATAGACAGTTATTGAGCAAAAACAATCATTTGCTAATGGCAGTTTTCTGGATCACAACCAAAATCGAATCATTTCTAAGTTGAGCCATGAACAACATCCCTGAAAATTTCAGCAAAATTCATCCATTAGTTTTTGTGTAATCTTGCTAACAAATAAACAGACAAACAAACAGAAAAACAAACATACACCAGCAAAAGCATAACCTCTTTGGCAGAGGTAATCATCGCTGCCAGCAAGTCTACTTACCTTTCTTTTGTATTTAATCAGATGATTTAGTTTTTCAGGATTTGTGATTTTTTAGCCTTTGTTATCTGACCAGTGTCACAGCCTGGCTAAATAATGTGTGACAAAAAGGGAGGCCACACAAAATTTTAATAAAATATTTAATGAAATAAGTATATAAGTAATTTCCACAAAATAAATAAACTATGGTCGTCAGTGTGCATGCTGTGTTGGATGTATCAGTCTGCAAATCCAAATTAACAAACAAACAAACAAAGGTCAGTCACAGTCTACAAGCCATGGAGAAGAGAGAGTGAGGTCTGTGAGCAGGTCTGCTTTATGGTTTCCTGAGCCCAGCCTGCTCAGGTGTGCCAGATTGATGTCTCAGGAAGACACCTTCCCCACTACCTGAAACACAGAACACACAGCCAGCAAAGAGGGGCAGAGCAGAGAAGAGAAAGCCTCTCTCTGGGCCGTAACACCAGCTAAGGGAAATTTTATTTTTTTTACATTGCATGTAGTCTCAATCTGTGTTGCTTTTATTGCTGAACAAATAGTCGACTCATAGTTTTCAAGACTTTTCCTTTTATGACTGGAGTTTACTGCACCTCAAATGGTACTTGAAGCTGCTGTGAGAATAACCAAAACACAGCAAGATGGATTGATCAACAGTGAACTAAATTCACTATATATTAAGCTTCTGTAAAATCTGGAGGGAATAGTAAAGTCAGACAATGTGTTTGGTGGTTGTATTGCTTGATTTATTGCTTAATAATGTAGTATTGTTGATTAAAAAAAAATTAAAAGAGAAACTAGGCCAATTTTTTACTTAAATGGAGACAAGCTTCTTAAGCATGATTCATAATGCATCAAGGCTCAATACTTGTTTCATTTATCACCTTTTGTGATAGTTTCCCAGATACTAAAGTTTGTAGACTCTGCAGACCTGGTAAATAAGAGGATAAAAGTTAATGATCCTGAAGGGAGTTCTTGTGCCAGGATGCCCAGTACAAAGAATACAAAGGATCATCGACTGTGAGAGTAACAAAAAAAAGTAATATGGCAAAATAAAGTTAAACAGAATAATAATAATTGAACAGTATGGTAAATATGACCACAATGGCATTAGTTACAGCAGCTCTGACAGGCAGGATCACTTGGGTAGTTGTACACTTAAAGTCTTTAGCAGTTTTGGCTTTCGACAGTTAAGCTTTTACACAAGGCACATGTGTGCTTTGTTTTGGCTGAATCTTTCTGCTCTTGACATACATTTTGACTCAGTAAAGAGCATCAATGGAATGACTGGAAAGAACAACAATCTCCAAACAAGTGACCTGATTCACTGGATAACTGACCCGTGGAACGGCGATTTAAGCATCTGTACAAAAGTGGAGTTTCTCCTCAGCGAGGACCAGCTTAGCTTTAACAGTAAAAGGGCAGATGGGAAGTGTGATTGAACAGTTCCTATCTTGTCTGTGACATATTGTTCTGCTGTGGACGGGTAAACAGACCAAATATGGATCTCTGTCTTTAAATTCCCTTGTCTATTTTGGCTGAAATTCACACAACCATGGAAAAAATAGGCCAGCTTCCTACTCTCAGGATTTTCAGCTCAGGAGTTGCGTGGGAGACGTTCAGCTCGTGCTGACAGTCTCAGTGCTCTAACTTGTTAACGAGCTCACTGAAAGAACACATGCACATGCCTCTGCTGTCATGCAGCTAAAATGTATTCGGTGTGAAACAGCCATGACACTTGTCCGAGTGGCCCTGTACTGTGCTCAAGCATAGTCGTCCCCCCCTCCCCAGTCCTCTCTGGACCTGCGCTCACGCTGCCCCAGCTGTAACCTGCTCTGAGCAAAGTCACTGCATGTGCATAGACTATTGCGTGAGCTGACACTCCACACAGTTATGAAGTGTCACTTTGGTTTACAAGAAGTTATATTTAACCCTTTCATGCATGAATTACTAAATCACAAGGGAATATTTTTTTAAGTGAACACCATGCATCAACGGTGTAAATAGTTATTTAGTAGACCTTGATAAAGATCCATGTGAAATGTCTTTGCAAAACTTCTATCAAGAGTAAATACAAGAAAAAGCAAAATCTGAAATATGGGCGTTATTGCTGTTTTACTTGTGAATTTCACCAAGATTTGACAGAAAAATTACAAAATTATGTGAAATCTGATTGTAGGTGTAATACCCAGTTTGCTCTTCATTGGCTATTTTGGATTTATGATTCAGTATCTCAGCATGATAAGAAATGTGCAAAGATAATATTTTATGTTACTTAAGACAAGGATTTGAGAATTTTCCACCTGGTAGTTTGACATGGTACTGCAACCAAAAGGGTATAAAATGTATTCAAATATCTGTTTACTATATGAAAGGGTTAAGAGTCAAATAAAAAAGAACACAAAGAATATGGCTGCAGCTCTCCTGAATTTGTGGCTAATTTCAGTTGTTTTGCTTAGTTGCGGCCCTCTTAATACTTATGTGTTGAAGAGGAAACGCCAAAGTCCACGAGCGCTGTGATTGGCCTGCTGGATAATACAATGCTTGTCTCTTAAGTACATCTCAAAAATAGCTTTGTGTCCTGTAATGTGATAAAACAGCAGGAACCAGGATTTTTAATCTACGAGCTGATTTATCGAAACTGTAGTTTGTAAGTCTTTTGATTAATTGAATGCAAAGATAAGGAAAAGACATGTTCAAACTGATAAACTTCATTGTTTTCCTTTGCTTGTGAATGCATGATCCATTCAGGGATTCTTTTTTTAACCCAATCATGAGATTTAGCTTTTTACCATTAACCTGTTCATCTGTAGAAACTGGTGATTTCGAGCCTTCCTCAACTTTCCCAGTGTTTTTTTTTCTCCCATACCAGTTTGTTTGGAACATTTTGCAGGCATTGAATTTAAAATGAGTGAATATTTGTTTTAAAAAACATGAAGCATTTCGGTTTAAGCATTAAATGTCTTTTCTTGCAGTGTATTCAATTCAGTTAGGCTAAAAAAACAAATGCTTTGCACATCATTGCATTCTGTTTATATTTACATTTTACACAACGTCCCAACATCATTTGAATTGGCCATCATATGTTGGCTATAGTTTTAACAGGCCTCAAACATGGCACATGTGATCAACATTTACTATGAATCCATCAAAAAAACATCATCTGGCACAGACACACAGGTAAACTGATTTGGTGTGACAAATCCCATAGCCACAGAAAACACCTCAGAGTTTTAACAGGCTGTACTGTGCAGTACTCCCCGTGAAGAACAAATCGATTTTGACAAGTAGAAGCCCTGGAACAGTTCTTTTTTAATTGCTGCTTTATTGAACGGCTGTCTGTTTTAACCAAAGCAGACTTTAAGGTCTCTGTTCTGACTTGTGAGCATATGTTGGAGACAAAAATAGCTTTGTACAACTTAATAAGGCTTTATGCTCCAAACAAAGTAAACAGAATTAAAAAATACTTCCTGTCTCTTTCATTTCATAATATTAAACAGGAAATTTGTCCTGAGATGCACATGCAGGGGATTGTCTGTCATAATTCACCAGAGCCGCTCGCTTAATGATATTGTAACAGCTGAAGAAAAACCCTTTGACCCTATTTCATGTCAGCATCTCATCTAGCGCAAAATCAAATGTGAAAGTCAAAATGAATCCTTTTAGGGACGTCCCGGTACAAACTGAAAGCCTGATGGTTTGATCATGTACTCTGGGTTAGGAAAATGAATAAGTAATTTTGTGCTTTGTAAACATCTTACTCTGTATCCAATCAAGATTTTAGTGCAAAGATGTTAGTGTGCATATAAATGTGCTCATTAGTTTTGATTTACTTCAACCCCCTCAATCATCAAATGCACTGAGGAGCCAAAGTTCTGTCATAACGCATTTAATGTCTAAATTAATGCATTGATTCTTTTAGTCTATCTCAAGTCACACAGTTGTTAAGCCTCAGCAGCCTTTTCCTGTAATCACACGGATGGAAGTTAACCACATCGCTTCTCCTTCAAATGGGCCATTTCACTTTTAAAAACAACTCACAGGCAGATCATTTGACAAACCAAAAACAATCTGCATCTTGTGATGTCAAACATTTCACTTCTTTCTTGCTCTCTTCTGCTGCTTTTATTTGCTTTTCAATCCCTTACGTGTTCCTTTGTGGCGTTAAGCCAGTGTTGTCACTGTTGTTATATAAAAAGAAAAGAATTTGGTTCAGCTCTGATTTTTTTTTCATCAATATTTGTTATAAATTGACTCTAAAAAACAAGTGGATTGAGACTGAGAATTGACTTTCGATTTACTGGAGGTTCTTTCTGAAGGAGATTTGTGTCCAGACTGGAAATGTTATACCTCAATAAAACAAAAAATCAAAATGGTTGAATATCTTACTCTTTAAAAGGCATAATAACGATATTTTAACTGGCCTTTAAAATGTGATGAATTATAAATATCTGCTGAAATTCAGCTTTTAATCCCAAGTCAAATGTTTTGTTCTCGATAAATAATGTACCTGAAGAACGCATTCGCTTCCTTTTTGTGCTCTGAAGTGTTTCTAATTCCCAAAGCATGACCACTTTTCAGAAAGCTTTTTTTAAGGGTTGCAGATTATGATTACTACATCAGCATCAGCAGACTATACCTTCAGTGGATAATTATCTCTACCTGCTCGATATTGGACAGCTACCAACATTTACAGAAGATGTATCAGCCACACATTTAGCCATATATTGTCTGAAATATGGAAAGAGTGTTCAAATTTGTCAAAATACTCTTCCTGATGAGGTTAATAATAAAAATATTTTATCTAGATGTAGTCCACAGTTGTTTTTTTTTCATTTGAATTTAACCACTGCATGTCTACATTTTATTGGCTTTTAATCAATTTTATTATTTTATTGTGAATGGATGTTGTACAATGTTCAATGTAAATGTTTTCATTTGATTCATTTTCAGCGTAAAGCCAATTAAAATTTGCTGTACCTTGGCAGGTTACAATCAAAGCAAAAAATTAAAAAAAACAAAAAACTGACATAACCTGTAAATCATGGCAGCATAAATATTGACATCACAGACAAACACAGATAGATCTTCCAAGGCAAAAGCAGTAATATAATAAGGAGGACAGTTCAATGGTTACTTAACTGAGGGTCTTCAAGCAACATTTTTACTTTGTTTTTATAACTGCCCATTGAATGTCAGGTCTTCATGTTTTCTGGCTGGGATTTATACTGTGTCGTGACTTTCACTAAAAATGTGGACTGCCCATAAGCAGAATTTCAGAAAACAATAATAAAGTATACATTTTAGTTTGTTTAACTTCCCTCACATTGTTTCTGAAACAAATCTACTGTGATACTGAGATAAACAGGTCAGTCCTGGTAAAGAAGGACAGTGTGGATATTGGTGTCTCAGATTTGGTAAAATGAGATTGAATAATATCCACAGCAAATATCCAATATTCTGCATTCCTGTTGTGATTTTTTCTTTTTCATGTTTGCTGCTAACTTCAGGCGTCCTCAGCGAGCGTAAGAAAGTCACCCTTGGCACCCAGCCAACTGTCCTGAGAACCTTCAGGTCTCTGTCCACCTCCAACGTCTTCGCCTGCTCCGACCGCCCCACTGTCATCTACTCCTCCAACCACAAGCTGGTCTTCTCCAACGTCAACCTCAAGGAAGTCAACTACATGTGCCCGCTCAACTCTGAGGGATACCCTGACAGGTGTGGTACAGAATTTGACTTGACCTGCCTCTGGTGGTTGAATCAGTGCAGATACAGACCTGATCAAAATCTTAAGACCAGTTGAAAAATTACTAGAATATGCATTTTGCACATTTGGACCTTAATGAGGTTTTAAATAGAGCTACAATATGCAAAAGCAAGAAGGGGGAGTGTGACAAAAAGCACTTTGAAAAAGTAATTTATTGAAAACAAGTGAACTGAAATAGGCTGTTTATCAGCTGATCAAAAGTTAAAGACCAAAAAATTACAAAAAAACCTCCAAACTAGAACAAAACATTTTTCTCAGTAGGGCTCCATTATGAGTAGCTCCACCGTTCTTGTTAATCACTTCAAAAATTGGTTTGGACATGCTTGATGCGAGTGTTTCCAGGAAGCTTTTGGGAACATTGCTCCAAGTGGTGAAGATGGCTTTACGAAGGGCATCAACTGTCTGGAACTGATGGCCATTTTTATAAACTTCCCTTGCCATCCATCCCCAAATGTTCTCTATGGGATTTAAATCAGAGGAACATGCAGGATGGTCCAAAAGAGTGATTTTATTCTCCCTGAAGAAGTCCTTGGTCAAGCGAGCATTGTGAACTGCAGCTTTGTCCTGTTGAAAAACCCAGCTGTTACCACACAGACGAGGGCCCTCAGTCATGAGGGACGCCCGCTGCAACATCTGCACGTAACCAGCCGCCGTTTGACGACCCTGCACCACCTGAAGCTCCAGTGTTCCACTGAATGAAAAAGTAGCCCAGATCATGATGGACCCCCTCCACTGTGCTGGGTATAAAACATCTCAGGTGGGATCTCCTTGTCATGCCAGTAACGTTGAAGCCATCTGGACCGTCAAGGTGACATTTTTTCTCATCAGAGAATCAAACTTTTTTCCACCTTTCAATGTCCCATGTTTGATGCTCCCTGGCAAAGCCTTAATGGGCAGTTTTGTGGCGTTGAAGGAGACAAGGTCTTTGAATTTGTTTTTTGTTTTTGAAACCCTTTTCCGGCGGATGCTGTCTGATGGTTATTGCGCTGCAGTCGGCACCAGTAAGGGCCTTAATTTGGGTCGAGGACCGCCCTGTGTCTTGATGGACAGCCAATCGGATCCTCCGGTTCAGTGCAGGTGTAACTTTTTTGGGTCTACCACTTGACTTTTTTGTTCCATAATGCTCAGGATCTTTCACAAAATTTAGAATGACTGTCTTACTGCATCAAACCTCAGCAGCAATGGCACGCTGCGAGAGGCCTTGCTTATGCAGCTAGACGATCCATCCACGTTCAAGAAGAGAAAGCTTCTTAGCTTTAGCCATCAGGATCAAGCCATCAATTGCTTGTTGTCACACATCAAAAACTACCGCTACGTAACTAGAAAGAGATACATTACCTTGTCGCTTTGCATCCTGTAAGTTGTTGAAAAAAGAAGTTATAAAGCGATGCAGAGTTCTGAAGAAGGTCCGAGCTGCATTTGTTAGCAACAAAACAACAAATACGCTTTGGCTTGGGTCACGTCTTACGACAGTCGCCGCGTGTGCTCATGGGTAGCAGAGTCTTTATGTTGCCGGAAATAGATTCTCCTCATAGCACCTTTAATTATAAGTTCCAAATGTTTTTTGGCGCAACCCCCCTTCTTGCTTTTTCATATTGGAGCTTCATTTAAAACCTCATTAAGGTCCAAATGTGCAAAATGCATATTCTGTCATTTATTCAACTGGTCTTAAGATTTTGATCAGGTCTGTATATGATCTGTGTTTGGGACACCAGATTTATGGATCACTTCATAATACAAACAGGGAGTTGATTCAGTCTTTTGAAATCTGTGCACAATTTCATCATGGATGATTCAGCAGCAAAAAGACAGGCACTCATGAATGAATGTTTGTATGTGCTCTGTATGATCAATGCTCATATGAGGCTCAAACTCATGAAGTTTTTAGACAGCATTTTTAAGGTTTTGAAAAAGGTTCAAATAAATACTGATATTTGTTCAGAACATATTAAGATGGAGGTCCTTTAAAAACCAATGTTTTGGGACTAAAGTGTGTGGCATTTAAAATTTGTCATGTTAAAACACAAATACACATGAATGTGTTTGTAATACAAATGTTAAATTAAGGTAATTAATTCTAAATTATATTTAAAAAGACAATTAAAATTCAAACTGCATTTAAAAGTAACAGAATAGGGATGGTCTATTTTTGGCATAATATTGAAAAGAGGATTGGTCTGTTTTCTAATTGGATAGAAGCACTTCAGCAATGTTATAGTCTAAACTGCTTCTATTCTTCTTATCATGTAAATGGTTAATTTGTGTATAACATAGTCCTGCATAGATTGCAGGCTTCCAAATGATATTGATATCAAATCTTGCTAGGCCTTCTAATATTGGAAAATAGAATGAACTTTATATTGTTTCCAATGAAACTGATGACATACACCCGTACTTAATGTAATATAAAACATGACAAGTGTGTAACTGGGCTCTTGAATCTGGGGTTGAAATTGAATTGTAATCTCGATGAACATTCCCAGAACATGAATTAATGTTACTATATCACGGTTTGCTTCACCTCTTGAATGAAAGTTCTTCAGTGTTACTGGTCTAATTGTGGAGTGACTTGATGTGGGGCATCATTTAAGTTCACTGTGATGCATTTTGATGTGTGTCATTCATGAATGGATGAATTAATGTTTATTTCAAACTTAAAATGGAAAAAAAAACAGACGTATTTGTACAACTATACAAATCCAACAAAATAAAATATAATGGTAAACAAATGCAAATAGCTATTACATCATATGTTTTCTACTGTCATTAATCTTTGCAAACAAAATAACAAAAATGTATGTCATACAAGTTATGAATTCATTTATTAGGTCCAAAAATGCTCTGATTAGTGACAAAAATGTGTGATTCCATCCCAGACTGTAAGATTAGTGATTCTCTGCACCACGACCTGCATTTCTGTAACTCTGCAGATAACTGTTGTCCTTTTATGTTTTTCTTCCTCGGGCTTTGAAGTGCTAGAAGCATGCAAGCTTCATCTTCTTTTGTTTCCACCATAAAGTGGACTGTCAGCTCAGATGTGTACTCAAAAATGCATCTAATCAATTTTTCCTTTGATATGTATTACTTCTGTGTCCCTTTTAACCAAGCTGCATCTCTGTTACAGCCTGGCCTTGGCAAACAACAGCACCTTAACCATTGGCACCATCGATGAGATCCAGAAACTCCACATCCGCACTGTTCCTCTCTACGAGTCTCCCAGGTTAGCCTGTCAAAAATGAGTCAGAAATGACCTTTAAGTGAACGTCTCACACTCATCATCTGTGCAAACATGAAGTGTGCTCGTTATATTTGCAATGAGTTTGAGCTATTTTCTCCTGCTGGTTTTCTCACACAGCTGCTGATTAATTTTTGTTCTTGTCCTGATTTACAAAAATTTCTAAGAGAATCATGACTAGACAGTCATATGTTTGCATTATTGGAAAATGTCATGCTTTCATGGGAAGGTGGCTTAGCATATGACTAATGATACATCATGGCAGCATGACGTAAGACAGTCATTTGCACCAAAACAGATGAAAAAGAAAAGCCCTAAATCCCGAGAGGAACATAATGTCTTGTAAACAAACACTTTTCCCAGAGAGTGTAAATGGATGATAATTGGGCTTAAACTTGTTTTTCAGTCGTCCAACTACTCAAGGCACTCATGTATTCCAGGTTACATAACCCATTAACACCCATTCACAACATATTAACACACCAGTGGTGAAGGTTTGCTGTGTAAAAGTCCATCAGTATTAGCCAAACACATTAATACGCCTTTGCACATCACTGTCCAAGGTCGTGATTGTTAAAACTAACAAAGTAACGAAAACTAAAATGCAAGCTATTGTAAACTAATACTTCAATAGATTTTGTATTTTTTTCAATAAAATAAAAAGTAACTTAAATTATGTTTTGTGTTTACAAACCTAAATGAAATAAAAATAGAAATATGGACAAAATTTCTTGGTAAGCGTACTCACACTAGACTTTCAGTGCCCTGCTCCCCGCTAAATTCCTTGCGTTGTGTGATTGCTCTGTGCTTGATTTACTTCTGCACACCTTGAGGAGGTGGGCTTCAAGTCTACTTCGAGCAGTAACCACTTCTCACCTGGGGACCTCTTATCATATGTTATAGCGAGTGTTTGTAGGTTATTTTTTCCCCAAAATCGTTTCTTTATTATTCTAAACCTTTTTTACTCAAAAAATGTAACAGCCCCAACAATCAGTTAACAACATAAATACAGATACATATTTGAATTAAGGTAGCATGAGAAAACATAAATTAATTGATTGAAAATCATATACATAAATCACAGTACATAAAAGTAACTTGGAAAAATAACCAAATTAATGGATAAATATAATTTCATAAGAAAAACAGGGGAGGGGGGAGGCTCACATCATTCAGAAAGCGTAGTACAGGGTCTTCCCTTAGTCAGTTTATACAATGTTGATTCTTCCAAATATCAGGGTGTTAGGGCTGTGCTTGGTGGGTAATAGGATGTCCGTTAAGACTTTCATATGAACAGAAAATATTTCCTTGTCTTTCATGTAGGTGTTTTGCTCAAGTCTTTAAACTGGTTTCCACTGATTCCAGTTTAGAAGGATGTATTTACTTCTGTATGTTATGATGGCGATTCTTTTCATAGATGAAGGAGCTACAGTCTTATTCACATCTATATCAAAAATATGTTATGTTGATGTAATGGCCAGTGGAATTTGACGTGCTTTAACAGTAAGCTTTTGTTTTGTCTGCTAGAATGGTTTGATATGCTTTCATTCCCAGGATGTTTGTGGTGTTAACCCTGTGCAATCAAACCATCTCTAAAAAATATAAAGTGAAAAAAGGTTCCTTGACTCGCAGTCCTCCTCTGATAAAAGTCATCCAGTCCTACAAGCAGCTTGATCATCTGAGGTGGTGATTTTTTTGTTGTTGTTGATGGTCTGTTCATCTTTTTTCTTGAGGAAACTGTTGATGTGTTTTGAGTTTGTAAGGAGAACTAATCTCACTTCATACTCGGGCATATTAAGGTGTTTTTTCCCCAGCTCATATAAGTGATCATCCACAGATTACATTCCAGTTCTTTGGTTTTACCCTCATTGGTCTTCAGCTTTCTGCTGCTGCAGTTTACTTAAGTCTGAATGTTCATCTTCCTAAATGATATATTTTTAATGCACAAATCTACTGTAATTCTGGTTTTCTGACGTGTGCCACTCAATGTTCAGTTGTCATATCAGCTTATCTGTGTGTGGATGAGGATTAATGTTGATGCGTAAAAAAACAGTCAAAAAATACAGAGAGAGGGACAACATCACAATGCCATCAGCCACAGATAACTGAATATGAAAGCTGTAAAGGCTCATATTTAATAGAATAAGTCAACCCTCTGAAGTGAATTAACAGTAGATCCGCAGATGCCGTCCTTTTTTATTTTTCTAAATACAGCTGCTCAGGTGAGATACCACTCACCCTAGTAATAATCCTTTATTGGCGGAGTGTTGGAGGGCTGTGTTTAATAATTTATCTGTGTCGCCCCATGCTGTGCAGACTCTGATAGTGTGTTGTGTGTGTGTGAGACAAACTGTGCTGAAGTGCAATCCAAGCAGGGACCTCGTTTGTGTAGGCCGGCAAGGTTCTTGTGTCTGAGGGCAATTGTGCTTGGGAGCAGCACAGATCAATGGCCCTTGTGTGAGTTCACCCTTAGTCTCCGACAGCATCGTAGACCTTCTGACATCTTTCATTGCCCCAGGCACATCAGTTTTAAATCTGGATGGGCTTGTTAAAAGCAGGAGTTGACATTCTCTTCTCTCTGTAGGCAGTATAAGCCCGTGTTCTTAAGAGTTCTTCAGAGGTATTTGCAGGAGATTTTCTCTTGAACATAAATAAGCTCTCTGTTGCTGCTTTAAATAGCATATTGACTTGTACCCAAGAAAAAGGGCTTAATGATATTATTTTGTGCTATCTTATTGATTTTTTAAAAGGAAACCTACAAGACACATGCTGTGTCTGAATGAATGAATACATTTCTGCAGTCATGTTTTAGACTTGTGTAAAATGAAACTTCTAATAACCCTTTATTAAATGCTAGTAAAGTTTTAATGTATAAATTAACAGAAACAAATTTAACTTTGATGTGAAATGCAATCACCTTTGTTTAAGCTACCTGGCAGAGCATCTCAGTTACAATACCAGAACTGACAACAAACGGTGAACCTGTTCTACATGAATACAGAATTGCTAGAATATGCATTTTGCACATTTGGACCTTAATGTGGTTTTAAATAGAGCTCCAATATGCAAAAGCAAGAAGGAGGAGTGCGACAATAAAACTTTTGGAACTTATTATATATATATATATATATATATATATATATATATATATATATATATATATATATATATACACATATACATATACATATACATATACATATACATATACATATACATACATACATACATAAATACATAAATACATACACATATATATATATATATATATATATATATATAAGATCACAGGCCATTAAAGCCAAAACCTGCTCAAAATTTTCATTTTCTGTCAGGCTGTCCTACTGAGAAAAATTTTTGTTCTGGTTTGGAGACTTTTTTGCCATTTTTTGAGCGATGGTCTTAAACTTTTGATCAGCCGATAAACAGCCCATTTCAGTTTACTTGTTGTTTTCCATAAATTACTTTTTTAAAGTGCTTTTTGTCACACTCCCCCTTCTTGCTTTTGCATATTGTAGCTCTATTTAAAACCTCATTAAGGTCCAAATGTGCAAAGTGCATATTCTAGCAATTTTTCAACTGGTCTTAAGATTTTGATCAGGTCTGTTTATCAATTCATTAAAGGGAGCAGCTTTGATTAGAATGCTCCCCAACTTATCCCACCACCATGAAGCTAAGGCAGCTGTGATTGGATGTTCCTCTTAACTCATCCAACCGTTCCACACAACCAAGCAGCTATTACTGGCTACATTCCTAACTTGTTCTTCTTTCTACATGACCAAATTAGGTCTGATCGGATTAAGTCTCTGCCAAACAATTTAGTCTAGTTTTTATTTTTGATGAAAATGTAAGTTAATTTAGTTTTAGTTTTTGTCCATGTGCACCTGTTTTTTAATTAGCTACTGTCTAGTTTTCGACAGGGTAAAAAAGGCTGTCGATGAAAACTATGATGAAAATAATTAGTCAGCAAAATGAACACTGCACCTGTAGAGAAGTTTCTGTCACTGAGGCCTACCAGGGTGAACATCAGTCCTCTCTCTCCCTGCTGAGCAGAAACCTTCGGTCCATCAGCTGCTGAGTGAATGACATGCATGGCTGTGAGAATAAATGCAGGGCAGATCTTCACTTTTCTGAAGAGGGTCTTTTCAGTGTTCTAGCACTCTTGTTATATTATCACTCTTATAAGGGGGTTGCCTTATTTAATAGACTTGGAATGCAGTCTTTTTTCTTCGATAGCTTACAGCAAGTCCCACCCATTCTATCTGTGTGATGGGATTTCCGGACTGAGAGTTTTTAGTATCAGCGCTCAAAAACGCCAACTCTAAACACAACCTCTGAACATTTTGAGATGTATAATAACTTCAGTTGTTTCCTTTCAAACATGCACATACTGCTGATCTATCCATTTAAAGCAGCTATGCAAAAAATAAGCATACTAATGTTGCATGCAAGACGAGATGCAACATTATGAAAATTTCATATCACGGTTATTGTGACCAAAAGTATCACGGTTATCATTATTATCGCGGTATTGTTGCAGTGTGCTTAGAATGTTTAAACAGTACTTTAACACAGTCTTGAAATCATTTAACCCCTTTAATAATATAATTTTAACAGTTATTTTGTCTTTTTGTCAATAATTGTGTCAGGACATGTCCTATAAGTACATTTGCTTAAACTTTTTCATCAGAAACAAAAGTAAACAATTCTGGCAAGTATTTATCATTATTTTGTTATAAATGATTAAACTGTGTGTAATTACAAGAATGGAAGGAAAGAGATGTTTACTCTAAACAGGTTTCTCTTCAAAAACAATTGTAAATGAACATGTTAAAAGTTTTGAGATGGCCAAAATAAATTTAACCTATTTTACATACACTCACACATTTTTGTTTGCCTTAGCATTAGTGTCCATATTACAGCTTGTTATATTAGACCATGTCCAGGCCCTTTTATTTATTTATTTTTTGTTTTACTAACAACATTCCCTGAGGCAATTAGCCCCCTTCACAACTCTCTTCTGGTCTCCTCTTTCCATGGCAGATCTCCTCGACATGTCCTTGTTTACTATTTCCAAATTACGATTGATTAATTCCATAAAACATGAACTTTGACGGAAAAAGACGATCTATTACGACAAAATACGGCGAATAAACTGCGAATAAACGGCGAAAGAATGGCAGGAACACACTCCAGATTGATACTAATGCATTGCAAGCTGCACATGTGCGCCTCTGTTTGAGAGAGACAGCGTCATCGAGAGGCAGACACACGTAGTTCAGGCTTTTCCAGGTGAATAGCAGCATCACCGTGAGTTATTGACACAGTGTGGTGATCAAACATGGTATAACAGTAATTTTAATAGGGCACGGTAATGATTACCGTCGGAAATTTTACCGCGGTTTACCCTTTTTCCGGTAACCGTTACATCCCTACATGCAAGCTAACTGCAGCCAGAGTGAGTGGCCTTATGATCAAGCCACTATTAAGTTCCCAATAAAGTTTGCCGTGATGTACCTCTCAGGACAGCAATGCTAACTTGCTTTTTTGTATTTAGGAGCCTTTGCAGACAAAAAACTTCCCTCCATGTTTCTAGTTTACCATTTATGTATTTTGATGCATGCATTCATATATTAAACAAGAACAGCGTTTTGGGAGTAGAATATTGGGCATGTTTACAGAAAGATGCACAAAGTGTCACTTTTGAAGTGCTTTTCTCCTTAAATATTTGAAATGGATGCGTGAAGCTAGAAAGGGTGATTACTGACAAGAAGTTACACGTTATGGAGTGCTGCTTTTGTATCAAAAGATCTGTCTGATCAGCTCAGAGAGTTAGCTTCTGAGGGTAGCTCGCCGTGGCGTGTCATGGCAGGGCCAGAGGAAGTGAAGTTGGGCCGCTCCGTTGTGGTGGCGAACCCTTAGCATGCAAACACTGGCCATCTGCTACCAACACGAACAGATTGCAGCCGATAAAGGCCTGTTCTGAGAGCATTTGCAGCATTAGCACATAAGCTAATCAAATAGCAACCTAACTCGCTCCCATGTGAAACTAAATGGCATAAAGAAGTAACAAAATCCATTCTGAGTAATGGTGTAGAAAGTTTCATTTAGTTGCTTTTCGGTCATTGAGACTGAAGGGGCATAGTGCAAAGTTAGCTTTATTTATGACATTATCAACTGGAGGCAAAAAAACATTACTTAATTTGTTTACTTGGCTGGAAGCAGATATGTCACAGTAATGTTCCTGGAAATTTAATTTAAAAAAACCATCCTATCCATGAAAAAATGAAAAATCTATTGTAACAATTTCATTTTTCTTTCACTGTAGTGACATTTGACAAACTGTAAAGTCATTTTTCACTTACAAAACAGATCAATTTTGTCTATTATCGTACAAACTGACTGAGCACAGAAAGTCAGAGGGAGTTCTTGGACCCTTCTTTTAGAAAACAGGCGCTCCTCATGGTAAAAAAACAACAACCCTGAAATAGCTTTATAAAGAAATTCTCCTGACCATATCTTTTCAACTCGAACGTTTGAGGGAAAACTGGAGCAGAATTAGTTAAGTCACCAAAGTGTTGACAAATATTCCATCTCTCAAGACACGTTCTTTTGTTCACTTACTCCTGTTTGCTCATTAAATGTTTGTGTCTTTCTTTCCTGTCCTCCTCTACCTTTTCCTTCCCACCAGACGGATCTGTTACCAGGAGGTTTCTCAGTGTTTTGGGGTTCTGTCCAGCCGGGTGGAGATTCAGGATGTGAGCGGCACCACATCTGCTGTGCGCCCCAGTGCGAGCACTCAGGTACTGTATCCCCATGTTGTGTTTGGGAGGAAAAAAACACCCGAAGGCTTGTTTGTTTAGCACTCTTATCTAACAAGGCATGCTGACTGAGAGCATTATTTATAACATTTACTGGGAGCTCGTCAGGACAGCAAATGTCCTTTTTTGTTACTCACTTTGCATGTGTGCTAGAATTGCATTTAAATCTCAATGTTGCATAATTCATTGAATTTTGTCCTGTAATTGCAGCCCAATTAAAGCTCATGCTGACAGAGAAGTATCACCCAAAAATAAATCAGTAATAAAAACATGAAATTATTTTTTTTAAGGTTTTACTTCTTCTTTTTTTGTGTTACAGTTGTATTTGTGCAACATTATGGCTGTAAAAATGTACAATGAATGAGGAAAGCATGCCATTTTAAGTGTCACATCCATTCAAGCTAAATTTAGCTGCCAGGAGAGTTCAAATCAAGTCCAAATTAAATAAAACATAATCATCTTTTGTCTCATGTGCTGTCAAGGAACAACAACAATGGCTTTAGCTGCCAAGAAAAAGTGAGTAGGAGCAGCATTGAAAGGAGCTTTGTACTTGGAGAGCTAATCAAAAAGTCCTTTCAGGCAGATTTACACTGACAGCATGTGTTGTGTCCACTCAGCTTGGCTCTACAGCTTCCCCAGGGGGACAGGTGTGCACTTTATTTGTGATTGTATTTATTGCTGCAGCACAAAACAAAGCCGAGCCAGAGCCTCTCCCACGTGTCTGACAGAAATATGCTCACCTGATTTTAAATGCTGCACATCTGGTGCCGCAGATGGTGCAGACTGTGCCGTCCAGCTCACGCAGAAGTCGAGATTTTAAATTGCTTTATAGCATTTATTAGATTTCTCTTTGCTTCTGCCTCTCCTTTCTGTCCTTTCTAATAAATCGACTTTGTTGCAGGCTCTCTCCAGCAGCGTGAGCTCCAGCAAGCTCTTCCCCAGCAGCACCTCTCCCCACGAGACCTCCTTCGGAGAGGAGGTGGAGGTTCACAGTCTGCTCGTTGTGGATCAGCACACCTTTGAAGGTGAGACAGCTGGATGAACATTTCTATTTGATCTAACAGAGCTGCTGTTTTATATGGAGCCTCTTACAGTTAAATATGATTGTTCACTGAGCTCAGAGAGCAAGCGGGTCAGTGCAGGAAACTCTTCTCTATTTCTGGTCGCAGTTCTAATTCACAAAAGCCACTCTACACCTTTATCCACACCAAGACCATAAGCAGCATTCACACCTGACACTTGATTTTATTACTGATACACACTTTGTCTTGATATACACAATTAGAGCTCCGGCCTCAATCAATCAGTCAGTCTTCAGTCAATCTTTTGTATAGTGCCAGTTCCTAACAAGTGTTCTCTCAAGACACTTTACAGCAGAGCAGGCTGAAGACAAATGATTCATTTTACAGATACACAATTAAAATACACACATGTACACATATGTCTATCCAAACCCAACATGAATCCATCTTGGGCACAGCACTGGGCCAACCAGACTACAGGAAGGTGTGTCTGTAGGGGGCTTACAGTAACATTGGCGAGAAAAAACCTGTTTAGCGGTTGGAAATCTTGAGTAAATCCAGTCTCATGTTGAACAGCCATCCTCCAAAGATGCCTCAAAGCTAGAGGGGTTGCTGGTTGAACTCCCTGGGCAGTATGGAGTATGCATGCCCCCCTCCACGTATTAGTGGGTTTCTTTCGGCACTCTTGTTCCTCCCACAGACCATAAACCTGCCCATTAGGTAACTGATGACTCTAAGCTGTCTTTTTCTGGTGTGAGTATGTTCCTGATTGATTGATTAAGCCACCATCCTATATTTAAATGGGGAATTGGCATTTCGTGAAGGAAATAGATTGTTTTTTGTGCTGGTTTGTTTGAAAATAACCCAAAGTCAAAGACAACAAACAGAAGTTTGCCTGTCTACCACTATTTAAAGGTCCAGTGTGTAGTTTTTAGCGACATCTAAAGGTGAGGTTTGAGATTGCAGCACTCCGGCGCTCCCCCCTCCCTTTCCGAGAACCCCTGAGCTATGGTGGCCTTCCAAGGGCAAAAGCGTTTTTTCTACATGGCATCGTCAACGAGTGTTTCAAGGTACCAGGCTATCAAATATCTCTGTTGATTCGCCACATTTGAAAATTTAGAGAGTATTTCAGGCGCGAAAGTCACCACGTAGAATACCAAAATGTGGTCATTTGAGCCATAAAACGCACAGATACAAATTTCATTTCGGTATTTCGGACATTCTGTTAAGCGCGCCATTATGCTATCGAAGAAACTTCTGGTCGGCTCCAAAACAAGAGCCTTATTTACAAAAGCGTTAAAGAACTAATAGGAGATAATGAAGAATGCTTTCATTTTGAAAATGGGAAGTTTGCTAGTTGCTGATTTTTAGCTGAATGCCGTCTCAAGACGACTTGACATATATGATATTACGATATATGTAATATATAATATGATATTGTTATGACCTGAGGCTGTTTTTTATTTGAGTCCGTTTTTCCAGTATTTTGTCTGATGACTTTCATTTTGAAGCCTGAGGCCGTATTATCTGATGGAGGTTTTATTGAGGGGGGTTTCTGATGCCGTTTGGTCTGAGAAATGACACAGAGGTTTTCCTGAGACCGAAGTATCCTAAAAAGTACACCTTACCAATGTGTACATGTGCTACTAAATTACAAAGTAGGAGCAAACAATAAAATTTAGGAGTACGGTGAAAATCTTTATATTTGTCTCATCAACAGCGCTGTATAGCTTAGTTATCAGCCTATGTTTTCTGTCCACAGAAAATTGCTTGTGGCCGTGAAGTAAGCCTCTCATAGCAGATACATTCTCTGCGTCTTCCTCCGACTTCTCCCGAAAGTAAACAAATTAATTCGGCTCCATATAAGAGTACAATTCGACACTTAGTCTTACCTGTCCAGCAAAAACCAGGCAACTTCTGCATCTGTCTGCAAACTTATCCTTCAGGGACTCCCATCTGGGAAAGGTCAGCGCCGATGTTGACCCTGTTTTTTTGTCGTAGCCTTTCCCGATTGCGTTTGGCTTCATCCCGTTTTCGTTTCTTCGACAATGATTCATGCTCCACTGATGGCAAATTGTACGTGTGGTCCTCCATGTTTGTTTGTATTAGCACAGCTGCTTGGTAATCACTCTCTTGTTCTTCGTCTATTTCACAACTGTGCATTTCCGGTAGGCGTCGAAAAAAAAAATCTTGAATTATTTTTGTCCGTTCTGGAATTCTGATGAAAAGATGGCGACGCAAGATGGAGGCCCCCATAAACGAGCGACCCACTCCTAGATTGATATAAATGACTTTTTCTAAGGTAACGAAAACAAAACATTAATTATTTGAGGCTGATTAGAAACTACTTTAAATATAATTTTAAATAATATATTCAATTTTTACCAAGTCTGTTATTTTATATTTTGTTTCGTTTAGCATTTAATAATACACACTGTTCCTTTAAGTGCAAGTTTACACTGAAAAAACGGTGGTACCAACAGGAGCTACTCACCCGCACAGAAACTGTGCGCAGTGTACTTAGCTGAGCACAATTTAAATCAACAATAAAAAATATATATTAGTCTAGATTTCCTTGTTGTTTGTCTTTTTTATAGACAGGTGATTTATTTTTCTGTACATAATGACTGTTTACATGGGCTTTAGTTTCATACTGTGGACCATATCATAGTAAACACATAGAAAAACTTTATTAATTTCCTGTTATTTAAGTAAATTGTACTTGTACTTGTTTTAATGGCTGAAATGTATTTGCTAGGCCACCTTTGAGGTTTATCTTTCCCCAACTAAAATAGCAGAAGATGCCTGGCAGAAAATGGGTTGAATTTTACACATGCCACAGTTCCTGTTTTCTGCTGGTCTGAAGAGATCTTGGGTTTACAAAACCAGGTTTCTTTAAACTGGCAGATGGCTTTCCCAGTTTATAGAATTCAGAAAGATTTTACAAGCAAAAAAAATCTGGAAGCTTAAAAAAAGCTATTGTTGCTGCGATACTGCAGCACATTTGAACACAACCCCATTCACGCTGCAAGCTGCCATATTTACGCCCTGTGACGTTTTGCTTGCACTGTGAATGTACCGAGGCAGAAATTTGCTCCATCTCCAGAGGTAATAATCAGAAGCAGTTTGAGAGGATCATGCAGACTCAGCAGGGGATAGTAGCTCCATAAAGTTGTGTGTCTGCCTTTGTGTACATGAAGCAGGTCATGTCATACTCTCCTTCCTCTCCAAAGCAATACCACACTGTGAATTCACAATCATATTACATCCTTGGGGAGTCAGTGTGAATATCTTGAGGTGTAATGATGACCGAGCGTTGTTGTTGATTTTGCATAAAGAGGGCCAAAGGAGTTAAGACTGTGCAGCTTTTGCATCTGGCTCTTAATAAAAGTGCCTGTATATCTTATCCATTGTGCTCACTGACTTTGCTTTTGTATTTTCTGTACAGAAAAATATTTAAGATATGTGTTGTTCATCTCCAAATGTCATGGAATAATTCTGGGTTCATACCACCTCCTCCTGTTTAGCTTCAAACTAGACGTCTCCATCGAAGCCCACTCAGAGTGTGAGGTTTTCCCTCTGTCCTGTTTTGCAATGCAGATTTTGCTGCACCAGGCCTCCCTCTCAAAACCAAGATGTTACCACCCCCGAATATATTACAGTATGTTATATGTTAATGTTATGTAAATGAGGGAGTGGTTCTGCTCTGTGTATCTACAGCTGACTCCACTTTATCAAAATGTGATCAGATAACTGCTCATTAACATGTCATAAGATTTTCATCAATCAGATGTGAACACAGTCTTACGCAGTGGTTTACTGTGTTCCAGTACACTATAGATCCATGTTCTGCATGTAGCTGCACTGGTACTCTGTAATTAACAAAAGCTGCAGGGTTCATAAACATAGGGCAGCCCATTAACTGGTTGATGTTACACCAGAAAAACCCAAAGCTTTTTTCTTAAGAAGGCCCTGTGGCTTCTTTAAAATCCCTTTACCTGCGTCACTAGACTGCTTTTCTTCTCATCTCTTCAGGTAACAGAACTTGGAGTTTGCGGCTGCACCTTTAATAAACATGAGCAAAACCTGGATTAAAATAAAACAAGCAGCAGAGTTGTGGAAGACAACAAAGTAACAGTATAACTTCTGTCCAGATTTAACTTAAGGAGAAACAGTGACTTTAACCACTTGTGAATGTTTACTTTGGTTTGCTTTTGACTCAATACAGTGATTATCTTACTGGCTCAATCTGAGTATGTTTCTTAAAATATATAAACCATCAGATGTGGAATCAAGGGATTAAAATCCAGCTTTGTTTGCGAAAGTGATTGGAAGATGCATTTCTTTTTGACCAGACTCCCTTTGAATATCAATCTAAGTTCACTGATTCATCAAGTTTTTACCCAAAGCAACAAAATGTAACTTTCACACAGTGAACTGTAGCTGCTTTCTCTTTCATAAAGGACAATGGGGTCAATCCCAGTCCACTAGGTGCCCTTATTGCTTCAAGCACTATGTTACTGTTGTTCATGTTTCTCTTTCAAAATGTGCTTGTTGCTGTGACACATAAGTTCACACACAAGCCTTTGGCCTTAAAAAAGCTAGTTAGCTCATTTGAGTACTGTTTGATTTAACTAGCTGAGGGCTACGTGATGGTGTCAGATGAAGTTAAGACAGAAAAAAAGACATAATGACAGCAGTGTTTATATCCCTGCAGATATTTCTCATGACACACTGGCATAATGGATGGTCATTGGTGTCATCATTTCCATGTTGGCAGCTTTACTGGATGCCAGAGAGGAATTTCCCCCATCATGTCTCAGCCTTTCATACAAAAACAACAGCAACTACAGCACATCCTAAGACACAAAGTTGTTTCTGCCCTTGTTATGTTCAAGTGAGCTTTCCAAGCTTTGATTCTTGATTTATGGAATGACCTACTCTGTTCAATATTGTTTTATAACCATGAGCTGTAAATATATTGTATGCAGATATTTCATACAGTGTTGAAGGGGGTGGAGGCACTACAAGAGTCAACCATTCTTTAACTAATGTCATTACTCAGATTATGTTTCCATACCAGTGACATGGTTCTTTGACACCTTTTCTCTGCCAGCTTGTCTGAGAGACTGCAGCATGGGTCAAATGTCTACGTGTTGTTGCTTTCATCACTCTTGGGGTTTTTCACTGTGCAGTAAGGAATTGTTTGAAGTATTTTAGATTTGCACACTTGATGGTTTTGCAGTACTTGGATTTGCTTTCCTAAGATCAGCGGTTCTCAGCACGTGGGTTGGGATCAATAAGGAGGTCACAAATGGGTTTTCAGAGGGCTGCAATTACATGTTCCAGCAAAATATATGGCAACAAGTGTATGGTGTATGAGAGCCCCAAACTGCTGAGCATCTTTTTTTTTTTTTTTTTTGTTTTACCTCCATTTACTTTATTAAAGAAAACTTTTCCATTTTCTTGAGAGCTTAACATATTTATACTGTTACCTTGGTATAACACAGCAAGTTTCCTCTTCAAATGTGTTTGTGTATCAGGAGACAACCAAAATTCACATTTAATCAGTGAAATGACATAAAATTCATGCCAGGTTCAACGGTCTTTATTTATTTTGGTCTGTGTCCTTGTGTTTGTCGCATTTTTTAGCTTTAATATTCCAGCAGGCTGTTTGAAACCCCTTGAATGATAATGGACTAGAATTTGTTTTAAATCACTAACTGGTGTTTAGTCGGTTGAAAATGTGTGTGAGTGGTAATCTCCACATTAGAGACATTCCTGCTTTGTTCTATCTTCTACCCTGACCTGCTGTAAGGTTAGTCTCTAAGCTAGTCTGTCTGATCATCTTATTGATCCTGTTTTTATCATCTGGAACGCCGCACACATAAAAGAGGACATGAACTTAGATTCCCCGGATAAAAACATGAAGGAGCTCCATGCAGATATCAAAGAAGACTGACTTCCTCAGAGAAATGTTCTTTGCTGAGCCTTCTGAACACAGCCTCAGCGCAGCTAAATGATATTTTTATAGCAGGAGAAGGTCTCTGATGATCCTCAAGTGTTTTTGGAAAACCTTCTGCTATTCTTTCCCTAGAAGGTCATATATTCTTTCCATTCTTATTATCAATAAAATTTAAAAGGAACATTTTCAATGGCGAATAAATTGTTTTTCCTTGCTCAATGCCCCGGCTTGATAGACTCACCAGGGTAGTTTCATCAAAAAGTGTTGAAATTCTTTAGACGCTTGACCATGCTCTCATGCACTGAAACCCTGACCCTATCTACACTTTGCCCTCAGGAACTACAAGTGTGAACGCAAGAGTCTGAATCACTTAAAGTGGACGTTCAACAGACCTCGCGCAGTCAGGTTACAAGCGACCTTGTGTCCAATAAACCTGAAGTGAAAGCAGAGCAAATCATGTCAAGAAATGATTCAACAGACCAGAGCATGATGACGTTTCTGTTTCTTTTTTCTTTTTGTTGTGTATTGATATGTTCATTACATCCAAATAAATATAATAAGGTCAAATTAAAATAGTAATTGTCATGGATAAGTCCCGCTCTCACTCAAAATTACTCCCACTCCTGTCCCGTTCCCATTTGAATAAAACCAAACATGTCGAAAAAATGTTCATTTTTTATTTTAGGTAAAAGTGCAGTGCATATAAAAGGCCTTGCCTTTAAGTTTCACATGCCTGACATTCGGTCAGTGTAAGCAGCTCTCTTTTCGACGTGCCGTCTTCTCCCTCCATGTTGTTTTGTTTTGTATGTGTGTTGCTGGCAGCCGCTCGGAGTCGCTTTTCACTTCCAATGGTGACAGGAAGTCAAACCACTTTTGTAGTTCTTTTGTGTTGCTAGCACAGTTAAGAGTGTTGGCTCTCACTGAGAGATGACTACAAAAATGGACGCATCTGTTCATCTGGTTGTTTAACACGGCTGAATATGATCATCTACTAATGTAGCTCCCGTTGCTTTTTTTCCCATCCCGTCCCGATCACGGGACTAATTAAAAAATGACTCCCATCCCTTGGGATTCCCGCAGGAATCATGTGATCCACGGGAATTCCCGAAAAATGTCATCCTCTAGTCTGCAGTGATAATAAAGTGTGATCAAACAGCAACCTGTGATGTTCCTGTAAAAGTGAAAATATAGTCAGAATCAGTTAAAATATGAAGTAAATTATCTCCTTAGAAATCAGAAGCCATCATTTATTGCCTGATGAAATGGCTGGTTGGAGAGAGGGGACATTTCTCTGATGTCCCTGGTAACAAGAAGCAAGCAATACATGATGATGACTTTTAGTTTATAGAGCTTCTCCTTGAAGCAAAGTGCTTTACAAAGGCAGCAATTTCCAACAGAAAAGTCTTAAAATCAACACATACATTAATTTGAAGAGCTGGAGGACCTAAAACTCTTTTTAAAAGAATCTGAGAGACGTTCAGATTCATTTAGAAAATACATTTTAAATTAAAGCAGAAAGATAGGGGAACTCTGGCTTTAAGAAGAACTTTAAAAAGACCATTCATTTAAAGGGAAAAATCAAGTTTTTTATTCAATTGAGGCATTTTGGGGATTTGAAAAGTGTAAATGAAGTGGTATAAAGCAGTAGAAAACGGTTAATTGCAGTGTGAGACATGAATGACAAAAACCTTACACACAGTGCATTCAGCAGAATTGCAAGTGCAGCATCAAAGCTGTGACGTAATTACACCTAAAGATATTCACTTTATTTCTTGTGGGGTGTTATACTTGTGTTATATACATCCACAGTGTGATATAGCTTTTAAAGAGTGAGTTAATGTGTTACAGTGCATGTTTACCACAAATGTGTAGACACACATTTACAGTGCAGCTTTCACATCAGAGTAGACTTGCTTCCCTTTTACCAATATCATGCCTCTGATACTACCTTTGGAGACAAAGCAAATCAGAAACAGCTCCTTTTATCCTCTCTGTCGCAGCAACATTGCCATTCACAGTAGATGTGAAACATCTCAGAATTGTCAGTATTGCAGCTTGATGTGGCAGTAGCCCAATTCACAGTAACTTTGTGGAAAAGCTTGGCCAAGAGGTTCCCCCATTTTTGAATTTGGAGACATTCATATTAATTCCCCAAGACTGCATTATTTGTGTCAATTTTCACTACACATGACATGTCGAGTGCTCCACATAAACACAAAGGTAGAACTCTGTTCATTGAGAAGTGCACTACACTTCTATTATTTACTGCTTTGGATGTATTATGTAATATCTATACAGTCTCCACCTCCATGTGTTTCCTGCTTATCACAGGCAGACTCCATGACCTCCCATCGGACAGCCAATTACTGCAGAGCTCGTTACCACTACCTTCTGTAGCTTCTCCACCCCCTCAGATCCAAGCATTTTCAAAGGGGAGGGAAATATACAAAGTTTTTAATGTTTTTTATTCAACTCAAATCAAATCCTTACGTAAGACATGATGTAAACAGTCAAGCAAACCAGAACATGGGACCTTTAAGGTCTCAAAATGTCTAATTTTTATCCTGTACTAGGTTTTCATTTTGTTTACCAGTTTGACTTTGACCAGTCTTATTAGATTTGTTTGGTCTAGTAAGCATTTTTTTCTCCTTTTTTGTTTCTGGGCTAGTTTAAACCAATTAATCACATTTTCAGTGCATGAAAATTGTATTGAATTGTATCAGTACAGGTCTTTAAAGTTCTGTAAGAAATGGCACATTACTAAGAGCAAAAGACTGTTGTGTTCTGGTATATTAGCAAGTATCATATCCAAGGTTAATATTCTGGTTTCATGTGTGAACTACTGTGTGTGTGAAACCTGTTAATATAGACATGTCAAGCGCTGCCGTCTAACCCTGTTTTTAATGTGTGTGTGTTTTGTATTCCCCTCAGTTCTACACGCCCATCAGTTCCTCTCCAGTGAGTACGCCCTCAGTATGGTGTCATGTCGTCTAGGAAAGGACCCTTCTGTGTATTTTATCGTCGGCACAGCCATGGTGTACCCGGATGAGGCTGAGCCCAAACAAGGGCGCATCATCGTCTTTCACTACACTGATGGTCAGTATCCGAGATTTTTCTCTGTTAACAAAGATAAACTTCAGCGCACACACGAGTTTAGTTTGTCAACCTTATCCTGTTTGTCTTCGTGCCTGGCTCATCTTGCTCTCCCTCCCTCTGTTCTTCACCCTGTTTCATTTTGTCCTCCCCTCCTCTCTGTCCTGTTTGTCCTATGATGCTCTTGTTCTCCTCCTCACTTAATCATTGTCTTATCTCTTCTTATCAGGCGTACCTGCTCTCACCACTACTGATTCCCCTCATTTTCTTTCACACTCTGTCCCTCTCAAGGTGCATGACTTGCCTTTCATTTATCCTCTTTTAGGTCCTCATCCCCCCTTTCGAAGCAAAACACCCTCTTAATTTTTTGGTTGTCCTGGAAGATTATTCATAAATTTTCTATCATACAGAGTTTCACTGGAATAGATGCAAGTGCCACCTTAAAGGGCCAGATTAAGTTGAGCATCAGATCAAACGGTGGCAGTATTTAAAATAGAGTAGGCTATGGCAGCAAAAGAACAGAAAATAATAGATCCTCCCAGAAGCAAGTTTAAGTATATTTAATCAGTATTTACAATTTAAATGTGTTCTTTGTCCTTAAAAAAAGACACTGCCTGGCCAAAAAAAACAGTGGCCATCTGGATTTAACTAAGCAAATGGGTAGGTGCCTCCTATTGGATAACTACTACATGGGTGATTATCTTTCAACTGGCAAAAAGTTACTTAGCCCCAGCTGATGCAATGAGAAGCTTCTCATTTCTTAAACAACCATGTCAAAGACACATCCTGTGGTCATAGAAAAGATGTTAGTCTGTTTCCGAAGGTTCAAATCATTGTCATGCATCAAGCGGGGAAGAAATCTAAGGAGATTGAAGAAACTACTGAAACTGGGTTCAAAACTGTCCAACACATTATTAAACACTGGAAGGATAGTGGGGAACCATCGTCTTTGTGGAAGAAATTTGGTCAGAAAAAAATGAATGATCATGATCGGTTATCACTTAAATGTTTGGCCAAATCAAATCGAAGAAAAACAACAGCAGAACTCAGGGGTGTGTTTAATAGTGAATGAAAGAGAATTTCAACATGTACAATGTAAAGGAAACTCAAGGGATTGGGACTGAACAGCTGTGTAGCCTGAAGAAAACCACTAATCAGTGAGGCCAACTGGAAAAAAAGACTTCAGTGTGTAAGGGAGCATAAAGATTGGACTCTGGAGGACTGGAAGAAAGTCATGTGGTCATGTGGTCTGAGGAGTCCAGATTTACCGTGTTCCAGAGTGATGGGAGAATCAGGGTAAGAAGAGAGGCAGGTGAAGTGATGCACCCATCATGTCCAGTGCCTACTGTCCAAGCCTGTGTGGGCAGCGCTATGATCTGGGACTGCTGCAGTTGGTCAGGTCAAGTTTCAGAGCATTATGGCCCAAAGAATGAGCTCAGCTGACTACCTGAAAATACTGAATGACCAGGTTATTCCATCATTGGATTTTTTCCTCCTTCATGGCACAGCATATTCCAAGACGACAATGCCAGGATTCATCGGGCTCAAATTGTTAAAGAGTGGTTCAGGGAGCATATGACATCATTTTCACACATGGGTTGGCCACCACAGAGTCCAGACCTGAACCACATTGAGAGTCTTTGGGATGTGCTAGAGAAGACTTTGCGCAGTGGTCAGACCCTCCCATCATCAATACAAGAGCTTGGTGAAAAATTAATGCAACACTAGATGAATCTTGTGACATTGCAGAAGCTCATCCAAATGATGCCACAGCAAATGTGTGCTGTAATCAAAGCTAAAGGCAGTCCAATGAAATAATTTAGCATGCTACATTTTTGGGGGGGGGGGGGCTTTTTTTTGGCCAGGCAGTGTATTTAAAAAATATATTTTGGGGGCATTTTGTGCCTTTATTGACAGGAGAAAGACAGTGGATAGGCTTGTGAAAGGGGGAGAGAGAGTAGGGGAAGACACTCTTCAAACTGGCCACAGGCGGGATTCAAACCTGGGCCGGCAGAAGCAAGTACATGGGGTGCCTGGTTGCTAACCACTCCGCCAAACCAGCACCCCAGGCAGTGTATTTAAAATTAAAAATTGGGGTGCTGGTTTGGCAGAGTGGTTAGCAACCAGGCACCCCATGTACTTGCTTCTGCCGGTCCAGGTTCGAATCCCACCTGTGACCAGTTTGCAGAGTGTCTTCCCCTACTCTCTCACCCCCCTTTCACAAGCCTATCCACTGTCTCTCTCCTATCAATAAAGGCACAAAATGCCCAAAAAATACATTAAAAAAAAATAAAAATAATAATTAAAAATTGAAAAAGAAATATGGAAGAGAAAAAGCCCAGCAGCGGCTGATGCAGTTTGCACAATTGGACCATTAACTGTCATGTGGGATGCGCCCCTCTCCTCAGCTGAGCATGTTTGATCAGCTGTAAACGTGTTGTCAAGCTGAGCAGAGACGAGAGAGGGACCCAGGGAGACTCGTTTTAGAATGAGTGTTTCATGAACATAGTTAGGAATAACGATCAACATGAACCACCCCTCTGATTCAGAATGAATTTTCTCTCTAAATGAGCTTCTCCAGATCAGACTTTTTTTTTTGAAACTTTGAATAAGCATTTATTTTGGCCAGAAATGTCTGAAGGATCTGCAGCTTGGTGACTCGTGAGCTGAATTGCTCCTGAGGATGTCCTGATAAAGTCTTAGACAAGAATACATAGGAATGAGCTCTGAAACAAAAAAAAGCCTTACTTTCAGTTTTTCTCTCTCCCCTTCATCCCCCTCACAGTTATTCTCTCTGTGTGTCCTCTCTGAGGTCTTATAGGCACTAGTTAAAGTTGACATTGAGTTTGTAACACTTAAATTGTTGACTGAATGGACAGACTGACAGGCTCTCTACCTGCAGGTAAGCTTCAGACCGTGGCTGAGAAGGAGGTGAAAGGAGCTGTCTATTCAATGGTGGAGTTCAATGGGAAACTGCTGGCCAGCATCAATAGCACAGTAAGTGGTGTTTAAGTTTTTCACAGGAGGCACAGAGAAACTGACTTTTCCTCTCTGAAACTGTGGATTTGTTTTTGTACCATATGTGCAAAAGTGTGAGGAGAAGAGTGCAGCTGGAACATTGAGTTGTTTCAAGGTAACTTTGGTGTTAGTCGATTTGTCAGATAATGTTTTTACTACCCTCACTGTCAGACACGCTGAAGCACTTGAAAGCTTTAGGCTCAGCTGTTTATAAGGAGCTGACCACTCTTCTCTTTCAAGTGCACCTCCTGTCAGTATGTCAAGAGTTCTGTGAGTTGGTGCACGGCTCTGTTTACTCTTGAGCTTTGATATAAATATCTGAACAGTGTATATTTACCAAAGCACAGTTGTTACTTTGATAGGCTCTTAATAGGCTCATAAAAGACAGACTGTATCCACTGGCTTAAGATTTGTAATATGCTTGTGTCATTCATTAGAAGTTTAGCTCACAAAGTAGCTAAATTAAGTTACTAGTTACAGAGCAAGAGCGTGTTTGTTTGATTTTAAAACCCCTTATTTAAACATTTACATTATAATAAAGTTGTGATCTTTATTAATGACCACCCTTCTTTACAAATGTGCTTCAGTAATGGTTGGAGTGTAGATGATAAAATTACAGCAATAAAATGCATGCATTTTACACATTAAAAGAAAAATGTACCAAAAAATCTGATTTAAGGCTTGATGCAGCTAATTATCAAAATAAACCTCAAATGTGCTGTGTTAGAACAAATGTGTGACACACCCAATGGGGTCAGAGCCCCCCACACTAGCCCAGTCTTAAATCAGTCTGTCCTGCTGCCTACAGTGTCATACCTGCGATAGTCACCAAAAAGGAAAAGGACCTGGAGAAACATAGCTATCCCGATATTATGGTTGGTTACCCTCAAGAATGAGAGTGACGGTTTGAGCTCCTTTTCAGACAACTTTTTTTGCCACCGTCGTCTCTCGTGTGTTTGTTGTAAAGCAGAATTTACACTGGGACAGCCAGCCGAAGCATTGATGGTCAGGGCACCGAAGTACAATGTACTACCAGACCACATAAGGCAAATGCAAAGAAGGGACTTTTTTTTAAAGTGAAAACTGGGTGCTGAGCCTCCTCTAAGAGTTTTTATGAGCTTTCCTTTCCAAAGAATTTTCACTGTGAAATTGCTACAAACTAGACGTAAAGCTAAATGTTGGTATTGTGTTTTATTTTCAGCTCAGCATGTGCAAAACAGGCATCTATACTGAGGCCCAAAGTATAGA
Organism: Scarus forsteni; assembly: GCA_036419115.1. Taxonomy (NCBI): domain Eukaryota; kingdom Metazoa; phylum Chordata; class Actinopteri; order Labriformes; family Labridae; genus Scarus; species Scarus forsteni. Next base: position 15,766,517 of record JAZDUH010000443.1, read on the forward strand.
GAATGAAGATGCCTGTGTTGGTTCTTATTCATCCAAGTCATGGTTATCAAGTTATCAAGTTCTTCATTAAAAGGACTTTCTGGAGCAGGTCTTGACTTCCAGTTGCCCTTTTAACAAAGAGTTGGATATTGAGGATATATTTAGAAATGTATAGTGCGATCTTCATGAGTTGTAAAATATGCATTTTATTATAAAAACATAAATAAATGAACATTGTTTTATTTTAGTCCTTCAAATTCTGATAAACTAAACTTCTAAGTCAACAGATTAAGCCTTCAATTTACCTTATTAGAGCCATAAAATAGTACTGTCTATCAAATATTACAATATTATTGTATGATAATATTAAAAGCAGCTGTAATTGTAAAGCACTTTTAAAAGCAAAGATTTTAAAAGTGCTTTTGCAAACAGACAGACAAAGCGCAAGAGCTAAAAAATAAACTAACCCTCCTCGACTGTGTATCTGAGAGATTTTATTTTCTGTTTTGATTCACCCTGTTATTCTGAAGATCTCACTAAATTGTTTAGTTATGTTCATTTGAGGGATCATGTTGTTAAAAATCCATCACAGCTGTCTGCGTGTCTGTCTTCTCCTCTGTGTTCAGAAATATTTGAGTGTATTGCCAGCCTTGGGTATTATTTCTGAGGATCAAATCTTTTCTTGTTATATGTGGTATCATCGACATCAGAGGACAGTGAATTTGACTCTTCTTTGAGCCTTGAGTGGAGATTTTTTTTTACTCATCAGCCAGTCAACCTCTGGATGACTTTCCTTTCCTAGATTCCATCAGAGGCGGGAGGGAAAGTGCCTCCTCAGTCATTTTGAATATCTACATCGAAATAGATTTATCCCACATGGGCCTCTCTGTGAAATCACTTGACATACAGTGTGAAAGAACCGGCTTCCCCCCGACTGTCCTGTAATACCTCGCTCATCCACACTGGGCTATAGATAGATTAAAGGGATTAAAAGCTTGAAAGGGAAGCTCTATCTGAAGATACTGAGAATCAAATAGTCATGGTTTGCAGATTTCTGGAACTAATCTCACCGTCCGGAGAATTATTACATCCTTCCTGGATAATTTTCTACCTTAACTTGGACTTTTGAAATCATAATTTCACTCATAATTGCTCAAAATGCACTTTAAAGCTGCTTCTAAAGGCCGCTATTTACATTTTTTAATGTGGCATCCATGGTGTTTGACGATGGTTCATCAAAAACAACAAACAGAACGTCATTCAAATCCAATCAGTGATAAAGAAGGATTTTCACTCTTGTACTCAACCACAGTTGATTATACTACAATGAGTAGAAAAGATCTGACATCATTTGTCTCTGAAACGTGTGTGAGTAACCTTTACAGTGTATTTGGTGCATAGATTTCTGCAGCCCTCTCTGTGCCCTGACATTTTCCTGGCCAAAAAAAGATAAACCCTCCATCACTGTCACTGTCAAACAATCATATTGATGTCTGAAACTCCAAATCTGAGGATTTAGGATGTGATTTATTTTCTGTCAGTCAATCAGATTTATCTGGGGATTTTAGGTGTCACACATAATATTATTTCAAGAAAAAGTTGGTGGAGAGCAGAACACATCAGCAATCTTTGTGACTCAGCATGATTTTCTGTATGATGTTATTTAATCTGATTCATTAGGTGTTTACTCACAAACTAGATGTTATGATGTAGATTTGAAGGAGGGATGGACTAAATGGGATTTTTTTTCCGTTGCTTTAAATGAGGTGGAGCTCCTGTTTTTCTTTTTTGCCATATACTGTAGGTCTGTTTAATTAGTTGCACTGGTTTATAGGCTGAAGTCTGTTTTTTTGTGTCTTGGATGGAATAATTTGTTGAATCAGTCTTTCCATTTGAAAATGTTGGTTGTGTTAAGCCAAATCCTCCAGCATGCACTTTTGTTCTTCTCTATTGCTCTTTTAGTATCATCTGTTAGCCATCAGGAGTTTACAAAACTGTGAATAATGGTAGAGCCTTGAAGCCCCAGTCACACATTCCTATTTCTTATGGCGGTTGTGCATGCGCTTGGTCGTGTTGCATGTGCTACTTGAACTGGATCAGTGTTGTATAGTCGTGGATGAACAGAGAAGGGTCCTGATTGTTTTGAACTGTTAAAAACTGTCGTGGAGAATTGCTCTCACTGTAGCGGGGTGGAAGCCTAATGCAGTCCTAAAGCGAATGGTATTAGCATGGCTGAATTGGGCTGATCGTGGTTCAATCCTGAAAGCTTTCTGAGGACCACTGACAAGGACATATCTGTCTGTGCCCCGACTGTGTCCCGCTCAAGATGACTCAAGCGACAGGGCTCAATCCGGGCTTACTTGATACAAAGTGGGCTCAAACAGGGCTAACATCGTGTCAGCGGGATGGAATCCTTGCCATATGGGGACATGAGCTCCAACAGAGCTTCTCAGACAAACTGAGAATACAGGTGGATCAGGGGTATTCTTTATGTGAAAACCAATGCTCCTTTTTAACAGTGATTCTGAATATTGTCTAGCAGTCTAAAAACTGAAGCTGTGAACCCCAGATAGGACAAAATATGGGCTTGTTAAGCTTGGAAGAAATATCAACATTAATTAATTTAGTCCCCTTTTATATCAATTACTTTTTTTCCTTGACTGATTCTACTACTAATTTTGCTCCCCCTGAGCAGTCCCGTCATTATCGACCTTCCCCATGTTTCCCATTCAGTAATGATAAGAGAGTTTCATGTTAGTCTCTTGTGAAAATAGGGCAGTATTTAGTGTTGACAAGCCTTTTGACAACAAAATTAAAGCTTATGCTTTAAATCCAACAGAGAATTTCAGATTAGGAAGATATTTCAATGAAGTATCAGCCAAACTTGCTTTTTTCAGTTTCTGCATCATTTGTTTCAAAACTGAAATCAAAACTAATTTGTCTGGTAAAGTCTGAGATTTTATTTGGAGCCGTATGACCCAGCTCTATCAAGACCTGAGTTAAAAGTACCTCTAACGCTGGGGTTTCCAAACTTTTCAGCCCATGATCCACAAAATAACAGAGTTAGAGACTGGGGACCCCTATTTTCCCTGAGGTGGTTAAAGCATTTAATGTTGTTTACAGCCTCACAGACTCCCTAAAAGACCTTTCTAAACACTGACAGAAGAACAACAGAAAAAAACTGTGGAGCCAAAAAGCTACTTTAGTTCTTAACAAAGGGATTTCTTAAAAGAAAAGCAGATTTCAGGTGAACAATATGTATGATCTTCACAGGGTGGACACATTAGGTTTTATATTGCAAAGTAATGTCTTTTTGTGCACTTTAAATAAGCAGCAGACCCTGCTACAACACCCCAATACTGCTGTGCTGTGCAAAACTGGTTTCATGGATATTTTACTCATCACATTTTTTTAGCAAACAAATTTAGTCTTAACTGTGCACCCACTGAAATACCACTGCTCTAAATGTCCAAGATATAATAGATTTGATATTTGAAAATTGTAATATATAAAAAACAAAAGTACAAACATACAGTGGTCACTGAATAAGACAGGAATAGCAGTTTAATAAATAAAGATAGCAATAAAGGAAAAAAAACAATCAAAATCAAGCTTTTATATATTTATGACTTACAGTCCAACTGTTTATTCTGCTGACCACAACATGACCACAGCTTTGAATAGTTTAGCATTAAAAAATCATTAAAATAAAAAAAATGTTTGTTATCTGGTTTTCAGATGTTGTCTCTTGGTTCAGCATTTGTACAAATTACGCATGATTTGCTGTACATACAGCTTTTCAACAGCCAGACACTGACCAGTTTCATCTCCTTTATTAATTATGCACTTCAAATCACTTTTTTATCTTGAATACAAAGAAGAAATTTAAGAATCTAATTTCAGCTGGACTTTATAACTAGAGCTCTGTGTGAGAAAAATCAATAAGAGCATTTGTTCTCTCCTCCTTTGAGAGCAAGGATAGGGTTTCCTGCTGGGCCACTGAAACAACAAACAGAAAGAAAAAAAATAAGAAAGGGGTCAGTAAAAAGGCAAACTTGTTTAACCACTAGTGCCCTCAGATGTATATGTTAATAAGAATAATTAGTTGGAGTAGAAAGGTTTATTCTAACTTAATCTTTTCAAGTGTTTTACTGCCCCAGGGTCTCCACATTAAAGGATTTAGACACAACATTAGATAGAATATCATAAAAAGCCAGAAAATAAACACAAAAAAAATGAAATTTTTTTTCAGAACGAAACACTGGAGGGGAAAATACAAAGTGAGGTGCAACAGCTCTGTATACATTGAACACAGCCTTAAATGAACTTAGTAATGAATAATGACAGAACTACACTCTCTTCTACAAAGGTTGCTTTCAAATGTGTATTTTAAAAAGGCGAACCATGAATGATGATATGACGACCACTGAGGTTTTTCTCACTAAGTTCCTTTCTGAGTAGCTCAACCAAGAATTAAACAGGAGGGGTGCATTGTAGTAACAGTGTGTGTGCAAGATTAGCAGTTCCACCTGCTGAGTGGCTAAAAGCAACTTGTGGTGCAAGGATTCAGAGAAAAGAAAGCGGGAACATGTTTGTGAAAGTGCAGTTTTCAGTTGGACTGATTATTTCTTGATGCTGTTGATCACATCCATTTAGATAATCAGCTAATCAGTTAGAATAAATAATCAAAATGTTTTAAGCTGTGGATAAATGTTTATAATAAGTGGTGTATTTTGCTGCTTTATTAATTATTAAAAAGCATTTAAACAATCAACAAACAGGAAAGAGGGGCTGTTTGTCTTGATTGGAAGTTACAAAGGGGAGTCCACTCACACCAGCCCTTCTCAGAGTGCATTTACGTAAACTACCGCCCCAGAGGCCATATATGTGTCACTTCTCCATGTATAGTGATTGCAGTGGTGTTAGAGAGCGCAACACACAAAGGCAATCACATACAGCACCACTAAACCCTGATTAGCCTGCACTCCCCCCTCTCAACAATATCACGCTTTTGTCACTACCTCTGGAAACAAACAGGGGCCCAACTTGTCCTTCTGTCTCCAGTATGTTCACAGTGGAGGTAAAATTTCACAGAGGCAGAAGCATCAGTGTAAAAGGGGCTACAAACAATCATCTGCCAGTCCTTTGCCCTGCATGGTGACACACTATGTGAGGCGTCCAATCATCAGTTTTTCACCAATGTCTTAACTGCACGTGATGCAAGTGAGGATCAGCAAAAAAATCAGGCTGATTACATGGAATCAGCTCTGAGTGTCTGAACTGACTGTGAGCAGCATTGCATGAAGCTGCTTCACGCAACATTTTCGCCTCAGCGCCTCGTATCTATTTCTCTCTCCAATGCTCTGACAACGCAGACACAGAGCGAGGAGAGAGTGAGATTGACGTGGTGATGGAGGGATTTTCTTGCTTTTCTGTAACTTTTCCCTCTCAGAAGAGCTTGTTAATTTGTAGCAGAGTGGAGGTAGTGAAGCATTCATCTGTTTCAGTGAGTTAAATGATTTAATTTCACTTTCTGCACAGGAAAGAACTTTGTTTTGGGCTCTCAGAGAGCTGTCCACCGACAAGCCTTTGAGTCAACCACCCGTCGAATTAAAGTACCTTGTATCCGCTTCCCCACATGAACTATAAAAGCACTGGATGTACAGTTTACAAGGGAAAACAGGAGGCATTGAGTTGTATTTGTTAACAGGTCCAGTGTTTACAGCAGGCATGCTATGCTGAGTGTTGCGACACGGGATGCCCGTGTTCAGTTTGGACACGGTATTTGTTTGGTTTGGTGATGGCTGGTTTCACTTAAATTCATGGGGGCTGGTTGGTTGCTGGCTCCTGCCTCTGCAAGTCAGCTCTCCGTTATCTTCTCAGTTTGAGACGTTTTACTTTACTTAAAGGAGATGCGTCACGAAATTGGTGTTAAAGACAAGTGTGAAAACTTGTGACCAAACCCATTCTTTATTTTCCTCATGAAACTAGTCCAAAGTAATTAAATCAGAGAAAAGGATGCTGTGTTTCATTAACATCAGAACTGGGTGGAGGGAAGTGGGAATGATGGCATCTCCGAGTTATCAGCGATACAGTTACAAAGTTGAAAAAAACGTGCTGATCTACCAGGCTATTGTTAGCTGTTTTTAGCACGTCCTACATTGTAGTTCACAAATACCACATGAAGAATGTTAATAACACTTAGGCCTGTCACGATAACGAATTTTGCTGGACCATAATTGTCCAAAAAATTATTCCCGATAAACGATATTATTGTCAATATTATTTTGATACATCATTTTTTCATTAATGTAATTATATGTCGTAATAAACTGAGTACACCAAATCAAAGAAATAAACTTTAATTTCTTAAGAGTATTTAACTGTAATTGGAAGGTCAAGAGCTTTAAAATAAAATAAATTCAACAATATAAATTAAACAAACAAAAAAAGAGAAAAAAAACATTGAAAAAGAAAAGGACTCTATTTTGGGAAAAACTGCATTTAAAAAAAATCATTCTAATTATCCAAAATATCAAAAAATAAACCCTATCTCTGTAAAGAAAAAAAAACCCAATAAAAACACACAACAGTAAAATCAATAAATAAAATGTAGTTTATACAGTTCCCAAATTGTTTGTGTCATGTACTTTTCCCAGTCAGTTCATACTGTCTGTCAAACGTTTGTAGCATTTCTGGCTTTTCAACCGTATTGCAGGGCTGCATTTCTTTTGCAATGGGGTGAACGACACTGTCTGTGAGTGCACCATTTTGTGCTGTTTTATTTATATTAACTTTGCCAGCCAAACGCCACAGTAAGCGCTGACTGTCAGGACGAAGGCTGCACCTCCCTTTCTTTGTCGCCACTAGTTTCAAACAAATGTGCCATATCGGCTCTTCAGTGTTCATGGACTCACACCTTGTTCATTCTGGTTAAAACCAAAATAGTCCCGCACTTGGGCTGTGACAGCCAGCTTAGAAAATGTAGCTCTCATGCCTTCATTCATATTAGTGTTTGTTATTCCTCATTACTCCTCAGAACGCTCACTTGCAGCTCTGTGTGTGTATGCGTAAGCAGCCCCGCCTCCCCCTTAAAGATTGAATGAAAGACAGATGCATCACTAAACCTAACCCCGCTCATTCCCCTTTAGATTCAATGCGCCCAAAGAAGAAAGATGGTAGGAGTTAGCCATCTTCTCATCCAGCCTGTTTGTTAGAAAGAGAGGAGGGAAATAAACATGCATGCGCGTCACTTTATCGAGGCTGCAGTTAATTGATTTATTGATTAACACGACAAGCTAGGGGTGGGCGGTATGGCAAAAATATCACATCACGATTTTTTCAAAATAAAACCACAATCACGATTCTATCATGGTTCTTTTTTTTATGTTGATTTTTCTTGACTAATTTGCATGTTTGACCTTTTTTTCCTATGTTTAACATATAAAACATGTAAAACCCTCAAAGAAAAAAAAAAGACAATTTAAGCCAAATAACCTTTCTGAACAGATTTTAATTTAAATAGTGCATGTTTTTATAAAAAATTTGCAATAAATGTAAACAAAAAATGTAATGAACAACAATAAAGTGCACTCTTAAAGTGTAACATAAAAACTAAACACACCAAATAGCTTATTGAAAAGGGTCAAATATAAATGCAAACTTGAGTCACTGATTATCTCTTAAAATGCAACAATTTAGAACAAATGTTTTCTAACTGCTATGTCTATAATCTGAGTGAATAATACAGCTGCTTTAGAACAGATTTTTGTTCAGACATCTTCAAGCTTTTCTTAATGTATTTTTTGGGCATTTTGTGCCTTTATTGATAGCAGAGAGACAGTGGATAGGCTTGTGAAAGGGGGTGAGAGAGTAGAGAAAGACAAGCAATACTGTGTATATGGCTGATTTAGTGCAGCAAACACGAGTCAGAAGTGCTAATAAATGGATCATTACAGGAGCTTAATAACTTTTTACCCTGGGGACAGCCATCTTTGATTGGAAACTCATGGGTGGTGAGGATCCCCCATCAGAAATTCCAACCTCGTGGGTGTTCCAGATGAAATTTCCCACTTGGAACTCAGAAATCCTGACTTCCCAGTACAGCTGGAGCGCACCATAAGAACAAGCAGCCACAGCATCTGAGTGTGGCTGAGGAACGCAAACAGGTTTTTGACCCTGTAACTTGTGGCTGTGTCTATGGACTTCAACATGTGAACATTCTAGTTGAAATATTTTTATTTTTAACAACTCAGTTTGTTTGAAAGTCGCAACCTGCGATTAATAGGATCGACTGAATCAACCTGTACTCCTTGCCTTCGTCTACATGCATCAAGACTTTGTTCTTACTCAGTCACCAGTGGAGTAAACTAACAAAAGGGTTAAATTTCTTCTACACAAACAATGACACAGCTTAAACCAGAGCCTGCCAAGTTTCAATGTAAGGCTAATGCGACACATGATTTATGACATAATTTACACATAGCTGGTGCAATAAGCTACTAAAGGGGAAAGTTGTTCAGAAATATCAAAGCATAATTACACGGCCAGATTAAACACAGCCAGATCATGAAAGTTTCATCATGCATTAAAAAACACCTTTGATTTCCTCTAAAAATGAAATACAACCTGAACTCTTAGATGCAGTTCAAACTTAAACACATTTATCCGTTTCATGACACCACTGAGCTCTGAACTCTGGTATCCTCTGATGGTTTGGTCTCGTAGCACCTTGTTAGACGTTTTTCTCACAATAATGGGAAGGCCAACAGACTCAAGGATCAAACCATCAACACTCCATCACTGTCCCGACCTCAGGACCATTTTTTAAGACTGTTGCAAGGTGCAAACAGTGTGAGACGGTGGGTGTAATTAGCCGTTAGCTGTTGGTGTGATGTAGCAGCTGATGGTTCAGGCGGTTAATCAGCGCTTCAGCTTCACTCGGGCTTGTCTCATCCAGAGCAATCATGACGCTGAGCCAGAGTGTCAGCTAGTTCATCAAACACTGCTGGGGCTAATTGCTGATCCTCTTCCTTCTGGCAGCTGCTTCCAATACAAACGATTACTCACCCTGGATGTTTGTTTCAGGTCCGCCTGTACGAGTGGACGGCTGAGAAAGAGCTGCGGACTGAGTGTAACCACTACAACAACATCATGGCTCTTTACCTGAAGACCAAAGGGGATTTTATCCTGGTGGGAGACCTGATGCGCTCTGTGCTGCTGCTGGCTTACAAGCCCATGGAGGGAAACTTTGAAGAGGTGAGATATGACAATGATTAAGCTGGTTCAGGACCTGCTCAAAGCACTCTCAGTAAAATGTACACACTGATTTAACTGCAATATATTAATTAAACAATATGAAGTCATATGTCACAAATAGAATTCACATATATTTAGCTCATTCTCTACCATATTTATTTCAAACTGTTTTAATCACATGTTTTTTGTTGAAGTTCAAGGTGCTCTAAATGATTAAACACTGATTAATATTGGCTCCATGCTCATCTCTAGGATGTCAACAATCACCCGCCATCTTTTCCACTTGTCTCCTGCTCTGTCATCCTTTTAAGGAAACTTTTGTAGAATCTTCCAAGCTTTGTTTTAGTCCTTTTTTGTCCAAAATTTTAAATAAAAAATATTTGTTGTAATTTGTGATGAGACCAACAGGAAACATAGCAGATCAATTAAGCTAAACCAAGCTGCACACGAGTTCACAACATTGCTTGTTGTGTTTTGTGATGCATTTGAGGTCCAGTCCGCATCATTCGTCACTTTGTCCACCAAGCAGTCCACTTTATTTCAGCTCAACGTGGTGTGTAATTACAGGTGTCTCCACTTTTCAGATGAGGAGAAACGGTACCCAAATAACTGACCAATGCTATCATTTGGGTGTCAAACCAACCCTAAAAGGTGGAGCAGTCTCTTGATAGGTCATAAATATCATTAATTCCCATTTGGCCTTAGCTAAAATAAAATTTCATACCACGCCATGTTCAAATAAGCCAAGACTTCAGGGAAATTTGTTCACTGCTGTTTCTATAAGGCATGTCTACATGAAGCAGTGCCCTGTGGAATCCTGTAGTGCTGTAAGGTCCTTCAATTTGGTCTTTGTTAATGTCACACTCTACTTCAGGATGCTGTGATGCCACACATTTATGGAGATGGTAAGACCCTCTCAACCCACCTCGCATCCCCGTCCTCAAGTGAAGGTACAGCTGGTGATAGAAAAGCAGACTAACCTTGAAAAACAGATCAAGGTTAGCTGCTTCAAACTATACTGAACTGTACCGAACCAAACCATAGCTCTCAGTGTAAGCCACACTATTGCATTGGCTCAGTAAAATGAGTATTTGTTTGAAAATAAGTTGGAGACAGTGGATGCTTCTCATTGCATTGCTATGGCCATCTTCCTTCCTTCATTTGCAGTGTTTACTCGAGTCTTGGCTCTTCCCAGCCTGGACTTTAAAGAGAGGCAGGAGGAAGAGCACAAGGACAGAAGAGGCACAAAAAACCAAATGAGAAATCCTTCACTTTGTCACTCACAGGACTGTCAGGGGTTGATGAAGAGCTGCTCAGCTGGTTCACCCATCAGTCACTCTTTTTTTTATGATTTAAAGCCTTTGCATTACTCTACATGGACCAATATGTAATACAAGCTGGTTTGGTGGAGTGGTAAGCAACAAGGCAAGACCCACATACATGTTTCAGCCGACCAGGGTTCAAATCCAGCCTGCAGCCAATTTGCAGAGTGTGCTCCATTGTCTCTCACGGCCCCTCACAAACCTATCCACTGTCTCTCTCTCCTCATTAAAGCCACAAAATGCCCAAAAGAGTATCTAAACAAAACAAGATGATACATTTATCTGACTTTCCACAAAGCCTATTTTAATGGTGCTGCTGTTTGGTAATATGATTAATTTCATAATATATTAATTTTTTGTCTTTAAGAATAGTTTTGGGGCATTTTTAGGCCTTTATTAACAGGAGAGAGAGACAGTGGATAGGCCTGTAAAAGGAGGTGAGAGGGAGTTGGAGAGGACACTATTCAAGCTGGCCACAGGCTAGATTTGAACCCTGACCAACAGAAGCATGTACATGGTTTGAGCGTGGTTGCTAACCACTCTACCAAACCAACACCCCAATTTATTAATATTTTTGATTTTTTTTAAAGATGATACCACTGTAACCCAGACATGAGTATTTTGGCATAGATTGTGAAGTATATTTAAATACTCTGTCAGAAAAAACCTCTGAATATTGTGTGAATGTGTAGCCTTTCACCAGATGCCATACTACCAAAACAATCATATATACAGCATCTTTGGTATTATGACATTTGTGGATGTATCCTCACTCTGAGCTTCCTCAGAATCTTTCTCTATCCTCCATGCTCATCAGCTCCAGGTGCATTTCAAAAAGATCCTGCATCGTGGCGGAAGAAGAATAATTTCTCGGGGAAGCCAGTGAGGCAGTTATGTAATGCAAAGAACTTGGTGTTTTCAACATGGAGGCTTTAGTAGATGGGACTCGAAAGCCCCTGTCAATAACCAAACGGCGTTTCTCAGGCCTCTGTTAATATTAAAGACGATCAGATATCTCTTTAAATCTTGCTTTGTTATTGTTTGACTGAGGCCCCTTGTGTCGGAGTCAGCATCTTTACAGCTACTGTGCATTTGAGCTCAAAAGTGAGATACAAATGGGTCATGGTATACCTAAAGGGCCTGTACAAACACTAATCTGGGGTTTCAATTTTACTTGTTAGGATTTCTTATTTTTACGTGCCGAGATACCATCACACATCAAACAAATACTTGGTCCATGTCTGTTTATCCGCACTTAACATCTCTTTGGTGTGTAAATGTTTTTCTCCCTCTCTGCCAAGCATTGTGGCAGACGTATACCTCCCAGCCTTTTGGAGAGCCAAGTGTTCAAATTGATTTGTGGCGGAAAGATGAAAAGATTTGTGGACGAGTCACGCACACTGTTGAGCACATGCTGCGGCGCTGCGCTCAGTGTGATAAGTGTGTGTGTGTGTGTGTGTGTGGGGGGGGGGGGGCTGGAAAAGGACTTTCTGAATTGATTCGCAAACAAAACACAACTCAGACTGCCACTATATCTAGGATTAAAAGAGGGAATTTGTAACATAAACACAGTGTCACCTTATGCTAAGATAAGTCATATTTTATCCTGGCTTCAACTCTGTTGTCAACTCCCAGTAAAGAGGGTGGCATTCACTGTAAAAGCAAAAAAAGAGGTTAGTGTTAGCATCAAGGACAACGAAAACTACAGAGAAGTAAAGAAAGGTTGTCCAGCACTGAATTTTGCAGACTGTAAGCAGTCACGTTAACTTCAGTGATTTTACATTGCCCATATTGTAAACAACTGTACAAACATGTCTAACACAAACCAGGTGTTGACATAAAGCTTTGAGTATGAGCATGAATGGTTGCCTTTCTCTCCATGTGGCCCTGCAGTGGGCTGAGGACAAGTCCAGAGTGGACCAAGGCTCTCGCCCAATGTCAGCTTTTCTGACACAAATAGACTGTCACCATTAAAAATCAGATCAGTTTGATTAAAATGGTGTCTTAGTGCTCTTGATAAATATCAGTATTAGTAAGAGTAAGTTTAAGCATGTTGTGATATTAGATATTGGTGAAAAATCTTATTTGGTTAATTCCTAAAGAATTCTGTTTTGTGACTCTCAGGTGACCACAGAGCGCCTATAAATGTATCTGCACAGTCATTTAACACAGTGTTTTCACCTTTTCCTCACAGACAGTCTGTATTTGTTGACAGAGAGAGGATGGTGAATAAAGAAACACTTTTATTATTCTAGATGTGATGGTGTTGCTTTACTCATATCAACAGCCCATTGTTTGCATTCTGCTTGCATGTTTAGTATTTAAATACAGGTTAAGCTGTTGGCACGATGTCTGTTGTCACTTAAAGGCCACGTTAGACTTATTCACAACATGCTAGTTAAAAAAGTGGAATAGATTTACAGTTTAAAGACCTGATTTTCTAATAGCAGATAAAAATAATTGCTTGGTCGCACATTTACTTTTTCACACTTTATCTCTCATCTCCTACTTTTCATTTTGCTTTCAATCTCTTTTTTCCCTCTTTGTGGAACACAGTACGGAAACAGGCAAACCACCTCTTCTCTTGGTTTATTTATGGTGCTTTATAAAACACACAACTAGTTACGTTAGACAGCTTATCAGTAAACATTAAAAACACAATGTATACAGTAAAATGTATGGCATAAGAGACACAGTTAATTCTTTTTTATCCAAAAGTTGCCAGATGCAGTCAATATACCAAAATAAAACAATGAGACATGCACCACTGTGACAACAAGTGAAGCCATTAGTATTTGAAGAGGGACAATGATTGAACAGAAAGTTCTCATTGTGATCTTGTTTGAATACAGCGTAAATCAACATGCTGAAAAACAGAAAAAGCCTGAGTTAGTCCAAGTGACTCCAGAGGTCGGACTACAGCTGATTCACAAGTGCAGCTTATACTCTGAGTTTCTCTTTTCATTAAATGAGATCAATACTGAGGGCATTAATTCCAAAACACGATAATCTAATAATGAGCACAGCCCTGTTTTGCTTTTTAAACATGCATTCAACCTTTGTTGTAAAATGTTTTAAACCTGTGAGACAATCAGGGAGTGAATCACAGTGAAGCAAGCCAGATTAAATATTAAAACGTTTTTAAAACAGTTATACTGAACTATTAATTTTAAGGAGAAGGAATAAAAAAACAGCCCCCCATTTATATGAAATACTGTTTCCAAAAATACTAGAAAAGGAAAATGCAGTTGTTAATGATAGTGAAGATTAATAGCAGCAGCACTCCCTGCAGTGATTAACATTTTCCTCACATAAATAAAACAGAAACTAAGACAATTAAAAATCTCTTAACCAGCCTGCCAAGACTGGTTAATGTTTTTCAACTTTTTGTTGTTATGGTTTTGAATTAAGTTAAAAAAGTTATTTTGTTCACAGGATATGCACATTTGCTAAAATGTGTTTTTTGTGGGGTGTATTTATGTTGGTGTTTGCATTTTCAGAATTTTGCTTTATTTAATGTTTTTTTTATTTCTGAGGTTACTTGGAGCAGCAGGCTTCAGCAGAGTCTGCTGTCTTTCAGAGTATGATCAGTTTCTAAAGCAGTTTGTTTTTTTATGCACCATACTTTCATTAACAGAGCAGGTGTTTCGTGGGTGCAGATCTTATGTGGATGTGCGATTCAACAAGGATTTCCGAAAAGTTTTCTCCTCATGCACTCAAACATGTTGACTGTCTGGATTTTGGCACTTTGTTTGACCCTGGAGCTCCTCCTGCTCATGGATAATACAGTATTTACATGGAGACTGGAACCATCTCAGCCCTGGTCTTGGTGTTGTTGACAGACTTATTCAACACATCTCATGTATTTCTTGGTCAGATCGCACGTGACTTCAATCCCAACTGGATGAGTGCTGTGGAAATCCTGGATGATGACAACTTCCTGGGGGCAGAGAACGCCTTCAATCTGTTTGTCTGCCAGAAGGACAGGTGAGGGGAACATTAAGTTTTTATTGTATGTAAATGAGGCTGCACCAAGCTTCTCTGCACATGAATTGGAACTTGTCTCGTACTTATTCCAGTCCCATCAGCTCCTACCCCGAAGCCATAAAGTCAGAAAGTTTCTGAATCACGTAATAGTATCATCTCAAATCACCATTATGTCATTACACCGAGTCTCAGGATACATTTTTAGAGCAGAGTCACTGATACAAGTGTGGCATAACAGCATTGTCCTTGCATCTGTTTTGGAAATTATGAGTCATCCCGCCAGCGAGCTTTTAACCGCCAGGCTGCTTCTCCCATTTTAGTCATTTTCTATTAGACAAGTGTTGATTTCAGGGAAAAGGAAGAAAGATGTGGTCTGAAAGCAAGTGTGTTGCATTTACGCCACCACTTATTATCCCTCTAATACATCAGGTCGGACCACTCAGTGCTTTTGACCTTTATTTTTGTATCACATCTCTCTTCCTGGTGCGCTCTCTGCTTTTCCTACACTTTTTTCCATTACCTCTCTCTATTACTCACTGACCTTTTCCAGCACTCTTGATGTCCCAGGCCCTCTTGTTTGTCTTTTGCTTAATCGATCTCTCCTGCACCTAGACATCTCTAACTTCACTATTTATTCATGCTCAATTTTGAATCCCTCCACTGCCTTTTTGTTTCTGTATGACCGCTCCTTATCCCCCAATGTTTTTAATCTTTTCCCTCTCCCCTCTTTCTATTTCTCTCCCATCGTCCTCCCTGCGGTCAGTGCCGCCACCACGGACGAAGAGCGGCAGCACCTGCAGGAGGTAGGAGTCTTCCACCTGGGGGAGTTTGTCAATGTCTTCTGCCACGGCTCGCTGGTGCTGCAGAATCTGGGCGAGAGCTCCACGCCCACCCAGGGCTCTGTGCTCTTCGGCACGGTTAACGGCATGATTGGTAGGCACATGGACAATTTAGCACTCGCTCAAGCATCCACACACACACAAATAACACCGAAGGTAAAACGGCTGCTGTTTCTCATCAGCGCCTCGCCAACCACAAAATCAAGATGTAAACCACCCGCAAGTCTCAAATTAACTTTGTAAAGGAATATTGCAAAGGTTTGGGCATGCAGACCTGATCAAAATCTTAAGACCAGTTGAAAAATTGCTGAAAATGCATTTTGCACATTTGGACCTTAATGAGGTTTTAATTAGAGCTACAATATGCAAAAGCAAGAAGGGGGAGTGTGACAAAAAACATTTGGAACTTGTAATTAAAAAAGAAAATGAAATAGGTTTTTTTTCACCTAATCCAAAGTTTAAGACCACAGGCTATTAAAGCCAAAATCTGCTCAAAATGTTCATTTTCTGTCAGGCATTCACACGGTCATGCCCTCCTGATGGCTAGAGCTAAGAAGCTTTCTCTTCTTGAACGTGGTCGGATCGTCAAGCTGCATAAGCAAAGCCTCCCGCAGAGTGCCATTGCTGCTGAGGTTGGATGCAGTAAGACAGTCATTCTACATTTTTTGAAAGATCCTGAGCATTATGGAACAAAAAAGTCAAGTGGTACACCCAAAAAAATTACACCTGCACTGAGCCGGAGGATCCGATTGGCTGTCCGTCAAGACACAGGGCGGTCCTCGATCCAAATTAAGGCCCTTACTGGTGCCGACTGCAGCGCAATAACCATCAGACGGCATCTGCGGGAAAAGGGTTTCAAAAACAAAAAACGAATTCAAAGACCTTGTCTCCTTCAACACCACAAAACTGCCCGTTTAGACTTTGCCAGGGAGCATCAAACATGGAACATTGAAAGGTGGAAAAAAGTTTGATTCACTGATGAGAAAAAATGTAACCTTGACGGTCCAGATGGCTTCAACGTTACTGGCATGACAAGGAGATCCCACCTGAGATGTTTTCTACCCGGCACAGTGGAGGGGAGTCTATCATGATCTGGGCTGCTTTTTCATTCAGTGGAACACTGGAGCTTCAGGTGGTGCAGGGTCGTCAAACGGCGGCTGGTTACGTGCAGATGTTGCAGCGGGCGTCCCTCATGACTGAGGGCCCTCGTCTGTGTGGTAACAGCTGGGTTTTTCAACAGGACAACGCTGCAGTTCACAATGCTCGCTTGACCAAGGACTTCTTCAGGGAGAATAACATCACTCTTTTGGACCATCCTGCATGTTCCCCTGGTTTAAATCCCATGGAGAACATTTGGGGATGGATGGCAAGGGAAGTTTATAAAAATGGCCATCAGTTCCAGACAGTTGATGCCCTTCGTGAAGCCATCTTCACCACTTGGAGCAATGTTCCCAAAAGCTTCCTGGAAACACTCACATCAAGCATGCCCAAACAAATTTTTGAAGTGATTAACAAGAACGGTGGAGTTACTCATTACTGAGTCCTACTGAGAAAATGTTTTGTTCTGGTTTGGAGAGTTTTTTGTCATTTTTTGAGCGATGGTCTTAAACTTTTGATCAGCTGATAAACAGCCTATTTCAGTTTACCTGTTGTATTCAATAAATAACTTTTTTAAAATGCTTTTTGTCACACTCCCCCTTCTTGTTTTTGCATATTGTAGCTCTATTTAAAACCTCATTATGGTCCAAATGTGCAAAATGCATATTCTAGCAATTTTTCAACTGGTCTTAAGATTTTGATCAGGTCTGTACCAGCTGTTTTGCTAAGGTTGTCAATTTAACCTAAGAAACTCTCCAATCTGTTATTTTGTGTATTCTGAAAATGCAGCACTGTCTGAATACCACCAGATTAATTCAAACAGACCTTTCAAACCTTTTTTTTGAAGCCATACCACCCCATGCCCTTCAGTTCTACTAAAGGAAGGTCAACCAGGACCCAAAGAATATAAATGAGACATTACCTCCCCAAATTCATTCATTCTTAATTTTTTGGTACCTAAATCCTGATACAATTGGCTCACACTCATTTTTGGATAGGGACCTTTGAAAACAGTATTCAATAAATGTGCTATCATTGTTTCAGTTAATGTATGTAACATTTAAAAACCTCAAGCTACTAGACCCTCTCGTCCCTTGAGATTTCTCACCCTCTCAGGGACACCCAGACCACAGGCTGCGAACCAAGGAGATACAGAAATAAAAAGAAAAAGGGAAAAACCACTTTGAAGGGTACTAGACAGCTCTTCTCTTGGTGCCAGTAAAGTGTGGTCCACCCATGTCTTGAGTCTTGTCCTTGAGGTCGTCAGCACAAGTACACAAGAAATCAGTGTCTCCTTTCCAGTCTGTCACTTCCTCCACACCCTTTTTGTCCTGGTTTCTGCGCCAAAATAAATCTTAAAAACAAATTAAATTTGCACAACTCTCACTGACAGTGCTTTGAAATAAATAATTAATAATACATTTCAAAAGACTTTCTAAGGAAAAATCCCCAAACACAAGAAGTACAAAAGTTTCAGTGTATGAGCTTCTCAGGTAAGTGCTAGGAAAAAAACATCAAGCTGTGTTCTGTCAAGATCAGAAAATCCATCTGATAGACTTGGTAAATGGGCTTGAGCTTATATAGCTGTTATCTAATCTCCCTGAAGACTCAAAGCTCTTTTCCACTCCAGGTCACATCCACCCATTCACAAGCACATTCACTCACTGATGGTTCTGGGTCTATAACCCCATTCACAGTGCCTTTTTTGAAAAGCACTGCATCAAGCCTCCTATATATTAACAGCTCACATTCACATTAAGTCCATAAGGCTGTGATATCTGTAATATGACTTGGATGCTTGGGACACATTGAGTGCCCTCACATACAAACAAAGACAGAGATGCTTACTCAAGGCATTCCTGTCTCCTGCTGAGTCCGTGTACCCCTCTCTCTTCAATATCATGCCTCTGATTATACCTCAGTAGACCAAGCAAACAGGGGGTCAACACGTTCCCCCTCGTTCCATCTCTGCAGTGTTCAAAGAGGAGATGAAGTGTCAATCCTATGGCTTATGCATGGGGCTTGTGTTAATTAATCATCAGTATTAGCTAACACATTCACGTTCTTACGCTCCAATCGCTGTCGGATGTTCATTGTGTCTTCAGTTTCTAAGAAAAATGGTTCTGTTTTTCTTCTATCTCAGAAATGCTTTATTTCCAAGGCGTATCACTTAGTGGTACCACTTAAACTTAGAGTAAAGTAGATAAATATGTGCTTCGAATGGTTTGCATGTGTTATTATCTGGCCAGAAATAAGGTTTCTGTGATTTTCATACCTGGTTCCAAAGCTTTCAGAAATTACTGCAAGATTGTGAATGTGTCAGTAGTGTTTTTGCCAGAAGATAAGCTGTAGATGCCTGAAGTTTTTTTCCCCTATTCAGAAAAAACAGTTGGATTGTTTGAAACTCCTTTATGGTACTCATAAAATTGAACAATACTAATGCCTGACAACAAAAACAGAGTTCAGGAGCATCTGATTAAAAGTCCCAATAGCGGAGAAAATAACTTAGACTCACAATGTCTAAGATGCATAACAGACATTTTGCAATGCACCATTGTTCACAGCAGTTTAGACAACGTTAACAGTTTTTTTCCCTTTTTTGAGGATGAATTTCTCCACCGTGCATCTGATTTAGAGTGGATGGTTCAGTGTTTAAAAGTGTGGTTGTTGGAAGTAAATACATTACCCGCAGTGATTTTTATAGTCTCTGCTGCTGTAAGAAGAGAACAAATGCAAAAGTTGGTCTACAGGGGTCTTCTGGTTGTTCCTGAGTAGACTAAAATCCAGAGGTAACAGGGCATTTTCAGGTAGGGCTTCAAAAACTATGGAATGATCTGCACAAGGAGATCATCTGTCAGGGATCTCTGTTAAATCTCTGTGGAGCTGTGCTTTTAGCAGTGAACCTGTCCTGTATTTACTATTGAAATGAGCCTCTTATATTCCCACTTCAACAATACTGAAGTATGCCTACATCCTAAAATCTGACATTTTCCTAAATTAAAACACACGAGTTCAGCAGTAACGGCAGAAGCTGCCGTTTAGTCTTTTAACTTAATACAAATATCACCAAGAACTATAGAGGTGACACCAGGTTTTTTGTTAAACAAGTAATTTGGTTTTAAAATTTGGTCTTTGCAGCTGCTAATAAGCAGATTTGTTAATACCAGGCCCGCTCCTTTTCTCCACCTGCAGTCTTTGTGCCTCCCTGAGATGAGCTAACTAGGCTGTAGAGATTCTTCAGATTCTCATCTATCTTTAGGCAAAGTTTCTCCTGAAGGGCCAGTTCACCCCAATCCAGAGTACAACATTTTTCTCCCCCTCCTTTAGTTTGTCCAAACAAACAAAGATCTGGATTTATTTCTTAAGGTTTTGCAATCTCCTCTGACTTCTCAGAGTTTTGCCTCAAGCTTGATTCAGTGAAGATGAAGAGTTTTTGCTTTGAGTTCAATCAAGTGAAGGCCACATTTTAAACAGTGCAGCAGTTTTGTAGTTCAGAAGTAATGATACATACATATTCCTAGAGCAGCAAAATCTCAAAAAGACAAGTTACGTTAAAATGGATTCTTTTATATTTGTCAGCCACCTTATGTTCTAAAATTAAATAAACTCAGTGTTTTGTGTTTGTTGGCATTTAAAAGTGTCACACCTACTGACATTTTGTTGAGAGCTGCAAACCAACAGAAGAGCAAAGAGAGTTTATTTAGTATCACTGATTGTCGTGTATGGTAGCTTTGTATTTTAAACGCATGTTTAATCAGAAGGAGAGAGCAGAGGATGTGAGACTACTGAAAGTGCACGAAAACTTCAAAATGTTTCGCAATTTTGACAGTGAACAGGAGTTGGCAACAGTTTTGGTTAACAGAAAAGTAATTTCCATATTAGAGGTGTCCTAAAATTGATCCTTATACAACAAAATCGTATGTATAAATAGTTACAGTATCTACTTCAAAGCATCCAAGACTTGATTTTTATCCACCTATTACATATCCATTATTTCTTACCTATGGTGGCACTGTGGTGCAGCAGGGTAGTGCGCGTGCCTCTAACACCCGCTTTCGGTCGGGTCCTTTCTGTGTGGAGTTTGCATGTCCTCCCTATGCCTGCATGTCTCCTGGCACTTTGCTTTTCTCCCACAGGCCAAAACATTCCCATAGGTCAGCTAAGATCATAAATTGCCTATCAGTGTGAGTGTGCATGGTTGTCTTTCTCTGGATACGGCACTGTGATTGGCTGGTTCCAGTTTAAGCTGGTGATGTCAGCAAGGTACCTGAATGGTCATAGTATTATTTGGAACTCTTGTCTTGAATTCAGATCTTCAGCCCTCATTCTTTGATCAGACTGCAGCAGTGTTTTTATTCTCTAATTATACACTGTTGCTGAATGTCTGCATCGAGCACTACACCGCTGTCACAGTTTAACAAGTGACAGAGTTTTCTTGTGACTTTCAGAGTGTTTGGATGTCAAATATAAGACATGTTTTATGAAGTCAGGTGTCTTTATGGTGCCTTTTAGTTTAAGCTTTCACTTAAGACAGCTCTAATGAGTATATAAAGAAAGACTGAAAAAGTTAATTCTGCCGATTTGACTTCATCACTCTTAAAATCACAACATTGGTGTGTCTGTCGAGAAGGAAGAGCTGCCTGTGGCTTGAAGGATTTTACATGAAGGGCATCCAGACCCTACACCCACAGTGTTAAGTTCTTGAACTGATGATAGACATAAAAGACTGACTTTTATTAAACTGTTATTTCAACGCCCTTGTAAAGTTTCACCTCCACCGAGAACTCTGCAGAAATTGAACTGACCCTTTGTCCATTCCTGCCCCTGAACAGGAAGTTATCCTCTTTAGCCCCACCCTCCTTCATAACTGATGGAGGGTTCAACAAAATCTGTTATTGCTGTCCTGTCTCCCATTTGAGAAAATTCAAAATATGTCACCTTTTGAGAAAATTTTCTTCATATCGAGTTACTTTCTTCTTTGAAATGTGGCCTTGAGAGAATAAAGACAGAAATACTGTAGGATATATTAAAAAAAAATCTTTATGAATCTATTTGAATAATTAAAACCACAGCTGGTGTTTGCTTCTAATGAGACCATCTTAAATCTGCTGTTTACATCAACAAAATGCATATATTGTCGGTTTCAAATTTTTTTAATTCTTGTGAGTGTAGTTGTGTTTTCTTTGTGATTTCTGATGTTGAGGTAAGAAATTCTTGGCCACAATTTCACTACAATGCATTAAAAAAGACTCTGCCGACAGGAGTTGTCTGACTGGGTAACCTGATCTGACAGCTTTGGAAGATCTCTCTTCCCAACAAAAGGGTCAAATAAGGGGGGCAAGTTGATTCCCTGTTTGCTTCCTCACCAGGAGGAGTATCAAAGTTGTAATGCTGATAAAAGGGGGCTCTCAGAGTAAGCAGAAGATAGCAGTGTGTTTATTTGTAGCACACACCTTGTTCCACTCTCTTCTGCCCTCCTAAAGTTGTATTGGACATTGGCTTGTCATACAGCAGCCCCATTCATGCTGCTGTTTCAAGCTGTAACATTTATGCCCCTGTGGTGCTTCGCCTCCACTGTGAACTTGACAGAGATAGAATGGAGTTGACCCCCTCTTTGCTCGTTCTCCAGAGGTTGTTTCAGAGCTGTAATGTTGGAGGGAGGGACGCACACAGACTCAGTGGGAGACAGGAGCGCCACAAGTGAGCGTCTCTGTCTTTGTGTGTATGTGGGGGCACCTGTTTGTCACAAGCATCCAAGCTGTATTGCAGCATGAATTTATACAAATATTACGGCCTTATGGAATTGATGTGAATGGCTTGAAGTGTAAGTACAACAGAGTCTCATTATAAAGGCACAGTGAATAGGGCTCCTGTGATATGGTGCTTTGTTGGGTAAGTGGGAAAATTGCTCCACCATCAGTCAAAAGGTTGAGGGTTCAAACCCAGCTCTGGCAGTTGCGGTAGCATGTCCTTGGGCAAGACATTTAATCCTAGGTTGCCCTCACTACCATATCAGTGGTTTGTCAAAAGGTAAGAAAGAGCATGGATGTGTTAGCTGATTACTAACATAAAAATTTTAACCATCAGTGAAGGACTGTGGGAGTAAAAGGAAGTGGTTGATCTGCAGCATAAAAGCAGCTGGGATATTCAGAAAGACAAAAAAAGCATTTACAAATGTTACATTCTCAGGGATGAATGTTTATAATTGAAGTTACCATGATGACAGTGCTTCTGCATAAATACACTGTCTCAAGGGATGTAAAAAGCAGAAACTCTTTCTTCAAGCAGACCAATTAAGTTTTTGTTTTTGATATACTGTATGTACTTGTTGAATTATATGGAAAAGCTACCTGAAAACTTTACTTTTATTTAGCAAAAAAAGTAAAACAAACCTGACATATAGTTAAAATTCCCAAAGTGACAAAGCGATAATCATCCTCCTCCATATTTACAGTTTCTGACTGTATCGCTGCACACAGACGGCTCTGCTTCCTCCAATAATCAGCATCCTGCAGAGAGGAGACCTCAGACCAATTACAGAGTACACAAACTTTAGTCAGAACGATTTATTCTGAGCTAATGTTTCCATTCGAGAGAGTGAGAAGGAAAAAAAGAGAATTGATAGTTTTACACCTCATTACTCAGATTTAAACTAGTAAGTTTCAGCATGGCAGTAATGACGGTGGAGATGAAAAGTACAGAGAGAACATCATTTGGACACTGCAGTAATTTACAGTGTGTGCTCGCACAGCGCTGACACACAGCACGCTATTTCACCCAAGCACCTTTTCTGATATTTCTAAAGAGCTTCTGAGAAATCAAACAGGAAATGAGCATGTTCTGTACACCAATAAAAACTTAGAACATTCAAGTAAACAAAAACAGACTTCAAGGAAAGAAGTTCAGAGAGCCTTGCTTTTCTGAATATTGAGAATTTTTTTGGAAGAAGCTGACACACCATTGTTTTCCAAAAATCATACAAATAGGTGGTAGTTTGGTTTGTGGTTAAATGACCAACCTGGTTTAATGAACTGTTGATGAGGCTGATGGAGGAGGAAGAATGCACAGCTGAAAGTTGTTTTGGTTGGTTTTCCATTGGGAATCATGTCTGGTCCCTGGCACATACATTTTTTCCCACAATTTTCCAGCTTGGGATCAGCAACATCCATCCACCCATCCATCTATCAATATGTCTATCTACCTGTCTATCTGTCTGTATGTCTGGTAGCTGGCACTGTTTTTCAGATCACTTCCAGTACTTCCTCTCCTTAGCACTGTATGACTTCCCAAACTTTCACTTGCTTTAGGAACGATGTTGTTTTGCAGCTTTCAACCACCTTTAATACAACATTTATCTCCAGACTGAGACAAAAAGCCACACAGGGGCCATCAGCTCTATCTCCTCTGTTTCCTCTTCTATTGTCAGGATGCCATGGTAGTTTTGCGCAGCCATGTGACAACAACCCTGCCTACCTTAAAGAGATACTGACAAAGTCTACCCTGAAATAGAAAACAAGTGGGAAGTATCCAACTTGTGCAGAGCTGAGCTGAGCTGAGCAGATTCAACAAATGTACAAGCGTCATAGGTGCATTGAAGGAGGAGATAGATGTGTAAATTGGAACTGAAAGGAGATATTTTTAACAAATTGATGCAATTTATAAACACATACTGAAATAAGTCAGAGAATTAAACGCCATAAGTGGCCTAAATGTGTCAAAATCAATTTATTCACAAGATCTGCTCCTCTGTTTTTCTTTGTTTCTTTCCCAGGTGCAAAAAAACATGCATGTAAAGCCAAGAAGGCTGTCAGACCTTTATAAAACCACCCAAAGTTACCAAAATACCAGGCTATTATGACCTCTTTCATTACCTTTTTTTATATATTGTCACCTATTACCTTGTTGTGTGCTGTAATATGGTGGTTGATTTGATTTACAAATGACATAAATAGTGGGTTTGCAGCGCATAAAACGAAAAACATCCTCAGCATTTATGACAAATTATCAAGAAACCATAGGTAATGATAATCCTGTGATAATCCTGTGTTTGGGTTATTATGCTACCTCATATGCACATGAATTCTAAATTAAAACACTATGTCATACATCATTCAAATGTAATGCAGCTTTGAAAGCAACTTTGAGCTCCACAGGTCCTTTCTAACATCTTTCATTTTGTTTATAAAAGCTGCAGGTACACATCAGGTAACGTTAAAGATGAAAAATGAAATCATCAAAGCAGATATACTGCAGCTTGTCAAATTGAATCTTCTCCTGTTTTCATCTGGAGAGTTCAATCTAAAAGAGCATTTCAAGTACAAAGCATTAAGTTGGATGGTGGGTTTCTATGTCTATTATCTGTTTTGTTATGCCCATTTTATTTCTTTCAAACATGGCTTTAAAAGGGATTACTGAAGGCTGACGTGGAAGCCTATGATTATTTTTTATGATCCACCATTTGAGGAATTCAGTAGGATATAAATTCAGAAAGTTGCCATGCTTAAACTGTTTGTCTCTGTTTGTTTTGGATCCATCTACACTTTCATAAGGTCATTCTTAAGGAGTTAAGCTCTGCAGTACAATTCAGTGCAGCCCAAGTGCTCACAAGTTTGTGCCTTTCTGTGTGAGCTGTCAATTGCAGTGCGGAATATTTCCGCAGAGCATCACAATAATGCACTCTCTGTCACAAACACAGCATTTTTAGCACAGAAGAAAGCACAATACAACTCTCAAGCCTTGTGGCTTTTAATGTTAATGCAGAAATGACTTTGAAATACAATCTTTTGGAGTGTTCTTGAATTATTTAAGTATTTAAATCACACCATTTTGCTTCTTACATAGTCCCTGTATATGACTTAAACTTACAGTAGGGGAGTGAGGGTTAAACTGATCATCTTTTTGCTTGTTTATGATTCAGACAAAGCAGAAACTGTCCATAGGCAGAATGATTTTGTGTTGTCTGCCTCTTTCATTTATCCCTTTGCAGTATCTCAGTAGTTCAACCTAACCTAATTTACTGTATTTTCTTTGTTCAAATATTAATGTTGCTGATCCATAGCATCAACTATTAAATGTTTCATGACTACTGTCACTGATTGCATGTGTAATAGCACTGTCACTGTTCCAAAAAAATCAAATTTAAAAGGATTTTGAACATGCACACAAATATTTGAAGCTATTCAAATCCTTCTGAAAAATATGCAATCATACAGGACTGAGCGCTTGACAGAGTGCCACTGGACTGTGGTGCCTCTTCCTCCACTGCTGCATCTGGGTGAAAAGCCAACAAATGAGCCCACAGATTTGTCGTAGATGAGGAGTAAGACAGCTGCTTCGCATGCGATCAACCCACAGATCGGTCTTTATTTTTTTGTCATTCATGGTGTAGAACCCAAAATACTTCCACACAGCACTCAGACGTATCAGTGTAGTTATTGTCCACTCAGAGAGTTTTACTGGATATTCAAATATCGAGTGTAAAGGTGAAAAATGCTCTCAGATCTAAAGCACAAGTGGTTATCATCATGAAGATGTTTAATGTAGGCTTATTGCACCAGCTTGCCCAAAAACAAATCACAAAGCACAAGTGTGAAGTGTTGGCAACCGGAAGATTACAGAATACCGCATAGGTTCCCCCCTGTAACTCTTCATTTGTAGCATTATTAGCAACACACACTTTTTACCTGGGATTGATAATCTAACACAGGCACTCTTGCAATGAAGCACACTTTTAAAATGCTCGGCCTGCCGAGTGCATAATTTGATAAATCTTCAAACAATACAAATGATGTTTGATTTGAGATGCTTGTCACAAGTGTCTTTCAGTGATGTGACAGAAACAGGGCAGCACACCTGTTCAAACTGGATAAAAGAACCATCTGTGGAGTTTTTCAATCAAGAAAACTCATCACTAACTTGTATAATAAATAAGATATTCTCTGCAGTCACTCTCATCATGCTTGCTTATTGCAACTTCACATTTCTGCCACTAAATTCTGTGCCAAAAGAAGTCAAGAAAGTACTTGAATTAAACACTGTCGTAAGTTTAAATATTTGTTGATAAATAATTCATCTGTATGGGGCAGTTGTTAAGGGCTTTTCCATTTGTGGTATCTTAATGTGAAGCTCATGATGGATTGGTAGGAGTGTGAATCCCCTTATAAGCTCCATCTCCAGAGGTAGTGACAGAGGTATAATAGCAGAAAAAGGGAGGAACACAGACGTGAGTATCAGGAGTGTCTCTTCCTTTGTGATATGTTGGGGCACATCTCAAGCACTCAAGCTGAGTCTGCAGATGTTAAGGCCGCACTGAATTAATGTGAATGATTGTGAATCATAATCAGGGTTTTCAGTAATACTGTATGTTAATTTCTGAAGGAAAATGTTCAGAAAAGAGAGAACTGCTTTTCGTTTCGTCACCCCATGAGTTTAATGATGGTTGGAGTCTTGATTATAGCCGTGACCTCAAAGGCAAGTGCACCTAAATCTTGACTGGGAATAAAGATAATAAATGCATAGCTTAAAATTGTATGAATTTACAGAGTCATAACTTTTGAAATAGATAATAGTGGAGATTTTGAGTATGACATTGCCTATAATCCGATCCTTATCTCATATTATTTTCTGTTGCAGATCAGTCTGCTTTATTTATTTATTTTTTTTGCCTACCATTGTGGATGATGTGTTGACCAAATTCACCTACCACTGCACAAAAATACCAGATGCCTGGTGCTTATATTCAGCTCTGCTTCGTATGAACAGCCTGTTAATCAATAACATAATATTGTTGGCTCTTTCATTCAGCCCATAATATTCACCAAAGGAACTGCAGTCTCCTTTTTAATTTCCCATCAGGCCAAATTTCAACACCAGATATTGTCACTTGAAGGACTCAGTGGAATTTAGATGAAGCCACAGCAGTTACTTCCACTGTACTTCAAAATAAGCTTGCTATTTTACTTAACTTGTCCAAAGCCTGTTAATATTATTATAGTGTAGATAGACAGAGATTTAAATGACTAAAACCAGGCTGACATAGAGAATAGTGCAGATTTTATTCATAGAGCTCTATTTCGGATTTTAGTCCTCGAACCTCCTCCTTTAGTTATGCAGACGAGGAATAAAAGTTATTAACCATCTGCTGCAGAGAAGTGCAAGTCTGTTTGAAGTATCACACCGTTAGGGAAATGTGTTGTTGACATATATGTGTGTTTGTGTGTGTTTTAGGCCTGGTGACGTCCCTGTCCGAGGGTTGGTACAGCCTTCTCCTGGACCTGCAGAATCGCCTCAACAAGGTCATCAAGAGTGTGGGCAAGATCGAGCACAGCTTATATCCTTTTTATACCCTGACATGTATTACCATCTGTCACAGAGACGAGCCGAGCTGACAGCTGTGGTTGTCTTTTGGGCAGCGAGCCCAGAGAGTGACGTGACTCAGTGATTATAGTTACTTTAAACGGCTCTGCAGGTGTTTCATAGGCGTCTATGCAGCAAACAGATTGTAAATGGCTGCTCTGCCATATAATGGGCTTATATAATGTGTTTATGAAGCTTAAACTATTAGTCAATTTGTTTTTAAATTGGAATACGGGGAATAAATCAGCAGTGATTATCAGGGCATACATCAGGAAACTGTCAGTGTCAGATTCAGAGTGACACTTGGATGTGAGATACCAAACGGAGCACAACATCAGAAAGCGGAAAATACATTTGTTGAGGTTATTTTTGCTTGTTTTACAAAGCACAAAATGACTTGAGAGAATGCACAAGTCAATCAATCAATCAATCAATCAATCTTTATTTGTATAGCGCCAATTCATAACAAGTGTTATCTCAAGACACTTTACAATAGAGCATAAAGCTCTTCATTTTATGGATACACATATATGCATAGATACATATATACATATAAAATACACATATACATATAAATACAAATATATACATCCAACACCCAACATGAATCCATATAGCCAATCATGAATCCCTCCATCATGGAGGCAAGAGAAAACCTTCTGTTAAGCAGCAGGAAATCTTGAATGTGGACTCCAGTCTCATGATGAACAGCAAATCCAAACTATGCTGTGTTGGGTGTGTGGGCAAAGGAAGGGAGGTAGAAGGAGACAAGTGGACTAGAATAAGAACTGAAGTTAGGGACAGACCCATGAACCATAGACCTGTCGTCTGATTTATTAGAGGTTAGCCTCTTGAGAAGAGGTTAGCCTCTTGAGATGCTACATCTCATTTTCAGGAGGGTCCTCATGTCTGAATGGTTGTGGTGATCATTTTATAGAAGTATAATCAATGATATTCTTACTGAAAATAAGAATTTATGGTAGTGACAAACTCATGGATGCCCAGGCCACAAGTGCATCCCAACCATATTTGTCTCCATTAAGTATGGATGTGTTAAAGGCCTCTTGAGATGTGACATCCCATTTTCAAGAGGGACCTCATGCCTATGTGGTGATAAAAAAAATAGATACTGTAGATGTATCGATCATGGATATGGAGATCATGCTAATACCTACATTAACAGCTATGTTGATAATGGGAATGGAGTGTTCCTAATGAAATGGCCAACTATGTGTCATGTCTATAATTGTAGTTTTGAGGCTTCGTGACTCCACAGCAGCAGGCAGTCTCCACCAAGGATCCCAGGCCACCTACAAGACAAGAGCCAGAGACGAGTACAGGAGCAAACAAAAGGGGCAAAGGCAGATGTGGAGAGAGAGAAAAGTTAAAAACAAAGCTGTTAAAACACATTTATCATCTAAAAAATAAACTAAAGAAGATAAATGCAGTAATCTTACTCAAATCCTAAGCAGGGAAATACAGTAAAAGAGTCATTCAAAAGAAAAATCCACTCATCCCTACCTGGATTTCTATAAAGAACTAATGAAAAATTCAAAAATTCACAGAAACTCTGAATGCCCTTTCTCATGCAGTCATTAACAAAAACATCTGTCCTAACTGCTGTTGCATTGGGAGTTAGGAAGAAAATGGCAGGGTTTCAGCTTTGCATCATAATTTTGGAAGTTTTGCTATTAGCTGTCATCCAATCAAAATCTGAGCCGGCATGCCTGTCATCTCAGAACAATACAATAATGATAATAAAAACTGATGAATGAGAACTATCATCAGCATTTCTGACTCTTTGTCAAAACATCACAACTGCAGTTACTGATGCTGTAATTTGGTCTGATTCTGACTCAATATTGAGGACGTTTTTGCAACAGAAATACAACTTTGGGAGACAAGAAACAGACAAGTCATGCTATCAGTGAAGAGAAAAAGGCAGCAAAAGTTTGACAATGAGTTTGGATAGCTCCAGAAACAAGGATGTCACAGCCTCCCCCCTCCCTTAAACCGCATGCACAAACAGAAACAATGGCAGTATACAGTGTCACCCTCCTGCTGCCGAGGCCACTGAGCTTGTTTTGGCTTTAACAGCAAATCTTCTGCTCCTCTGTTAACACTGTGAGCAACAATAGGACACGGGGAACAAGCCGTGTGTGCTGCCGTTTCTCACGATGTAAGTGCATGCTCCATGTCTTCTTGTCTGCTTTCATGTGGACAGAGGAGAATAAGCTGTGACTCCATGAAAGGAACAGGTCAATTTTACTCAAGTGGAGGCTATGTGCTGTATTTGTGTCCCTATTTTAAACAAGATAAGCTGTAAGTCATGAGTTATTAGGAAAAACAGGCAAATATGTTTAAAATTAAGCTTGAATGGAAATATTTGTTTCATAAGCAGATTTTTGATGGTAAGATTGACAGTCAAATTTTATTTTTCTTGGGTATGTGACTTTTTGGCTCAACAAAACAAAGGAATCAGTTAACGCAGCTCAAAATGTAGTCAGAAATGTTTTCCATGCCACGTTTTTAGTGAGTGAGACGTATTTAGAGAACTGGAGTTGATATGTCCCTGTCAGATTGTCTTATACAAGAAGGTGCTGTGGATGTTTTGCATTTAGATGAGCTGAAGGTTACACACGAGCTCACTGCAGGGTCCGTGGCACCTATACTGGCTCTTGATTGGTTAAAACCCCCAGTTGCCTGTCTCTCCAAGCGCTGCTCTTTTTTATTAGACTTCCTACCTGCTGAATATTTGTTGACTTTCGCTGATATGAAATATGTGATATTGTAGCCAAAGTGCCATCCTCAGGCGAAGCAAGCAGCCTTGAATTGATTTTCCTTGACTCTGTGGCACCTGGAGGTCCTTCCACACCGAGCGCAAGACGGAGCAGGCAACAGGATTCATCGACGGGGATCTGATTGAGAGCTTCCTGGATCTCGGCCGAGCCAAGATGCAGGAGGTTGTCAGCACTCTGCAGGTAGGAGCTTATCTTCGTCCACAGCCACCTTATATAAACTGTATGCTGAAAGAGATGAAATCTAAGCCGGGCCTTCCCTGTGAATCTTTGATGCCTCTGTGTCAGTGATAGCTGTAGCTGGGGGCTTTATTTTTGCTGTGTTTTCATCTATCTGTCCATCCTTCCCATTATTTTGAACAAGACATTAGAGGAATGTCTTGCGGGAAATTCAACTCAACCTTGGCCTCCAGGATAAACTGATATCACTCATCTGGTGGAAGTTTACATGCACTGTGACTTCTTAAACGATGTTTTCACCATAACCCTCTAATCCATACACTACTGCAACATTCATTTTTACCCCCCAAAGGAGAAATTCTGCAGGAAAAAACACCAAACTGACATTTTTTTATTAGAGGGAATCTCAGCAGCTGTGGGACTAAATTAGCAGGGTGCAGGAACAAACTTGTTTCAAATTTTTGGTTTTGAAATTAATAAATACCACCTATAGACATTTGCGATGGCCAACAGTGTTGATAAAAAAGAGGTAAGTCAGTACTATAGAGAGATATTAAGTTTTGCTTAATTGTCAAAAGTAGACTTACTTATTTTTCACCTCAAGCAGTAAAAATGTGTTTGTTCTTCAGCTTTACCTGTCAGTCATACAATTAATCAGGTTACTTTAAAGAGACATGTCATCATTTTCTTTGTTTTTCATGTTTTTCCTCACTCCCCAGTAGGGCTGAACGATTTGAGAAAATAATGTAATTGTGATATTTTTTCCCCAATATTGCAATTGGGATTTACTCTGCGATTGTTTTAATGTTCCTCATCTTATGTATTCTTAAACAAACATAAGCAGTAGATCGTTTTATTGTAAAACCAATATGACATTAAATCAATCTAAGGATAAAAGATTTGAGAAAAAGTGGAGAAGTGAAGAACAGAAGCAAAATAGGTATGAAATTGTAAAAACTGGGTAAGAAAAATGGTAAAAAAAAATTCAGAAGTGATGAAGGAAAATTAATTATAGCAGCAAAATTGGGATTACATTTCAAAAACCATGTAAAAATTCCAAACATAGTCTGACAGTGGCCAAAAAAAAAAGATGAATGGGAGCAAGATAGGCATAAAGTTGTAAAAACTGGGTTAAAAAAAGATTAAAATAGGCATGAAATTGCAAGAAACTACATCACAATGCCAAAATGTTCAACACATTTTGGGTTAAAAATATTGCACAGTCTGCGATTTGAAAATTGCAACAAGTCATATTGTGATTTAATCTAATTTGCAATTAATTGTTCAGCCTCACTCCCCAGTCCATGACAAGCAGATAGACACCATTCTTTCAGCTGCTGTATTAAGGAAAAGACAGCCAAAGCTCGCCCATTGCTAATTAGCATAGCTCAAACACTGGGAGGCGATAGGTATTGCTAGCCTGCCTCTGCCTACAGTCAGATAAACTCTTCAGCACTCTTAACAGTCCTGTGTGCTTGTTGTGACTTTGTTGTTGTTTTTTTTGTCACGTTTGGTTACATCATCTTCTACTATCATCATGTTTTCTTCTACTCCTAAACAGAGATGTGACATTTGCTAATAATTTAAGTCTTTTAAGTGAACGATGAGGACGGATTCGCAGTTATGATTAAGTCGTTCGCTTGTGAGCCACTCTTAAATTTGCAGGCAGTTTGAATTTTATGGTCACAGGACCGTTTAAAGTTGCCGAAGAGGCTAGCTATAAACCCAGTGTTTGAGCTAAGCTAACTAGCTTTGGATGAGCTCTGCCCGTCTCTTCCTTGTTACTGGACGCACAGTGAAAGAGAATGGTGTTTATCTGCTTGTCATGGTCTCTGGACTAAGGCAAAGTACAAAAAAATGTTGGCGTATCCCTTTTAAGGGAAATGTACTGTGGTTCTCCCTAAACTTTTTATTTCCTCATATACATATTTTTTCCCCTGTATGGCCTTCATTGAGGTGAAATCTTTGAGGAGACAGGGCAGTGGCAGCAGGGAGATTCACAAACCGGAAATGATGCACACAAGCTTTGTTTGAATCATTAAGCATGAAGACAAATTAGTTTAGTGGATCAAACTAGATGTAACAGATTTTCAGCCAGACATGGTTCTCAATCCCAATCCTTATAGTAGAATCTGTAAAAAGAGATGAACGCCTCTGTTACCCCTTACCTATCTTATTTTGAAAAGCTCAGCAGAGAGTTGTATTTTCAACACATTTAATTTACTCTTTACCCTAATCAAAGTAAGAGAACTACTCCTTTGTTGATAAGTATGTTAAAAATCTCCCCTCACTCTCTTGTGATATCCAGAGCTGTTGATGCCACTGTTTTGTTCCAAGGTCAATTTATCAAGAAAACAGTTTTCTCTGTATAAAAACATCCTCTGTCCTGGTCACAAGTCCATTGTTATTCTGTTGGAGACTCTGATGGATGTTAACTGGAACTTGAACGGTTGGCTGAGCCATAAAACTACAGGGCAATAATTCTGCTTTATTCCGCGATCATGAAAAGAGTTATTCAGTATTGTGAACACACTGAATGGCTTCATCCTCCAAAGAAGATTAAGCATCGAGGCATTAAGCTAGCCCAACAGCTCTCTTTTGCCAGGCTGTTGGCTCTGCTTGTGTTGACCCGTAATTGACACAGATATGAAAGTGAGTTTAATAACAGCTTGTTATTAGAGCCCAGACCTCTGCTCCAGAAACAAGCTCATTCTGCTCACCCAAAGAAAACATCTGCTGAAAAAGTGAACTGAGAATCTGCTGCCATTTTGTATTTTTGGCTTTCTGCTGTGTTAAACTTTCGGAGACCCTGTAGACAGTTTTATTTGCTGCTCCTTTGCAGTTTGAGAGGGAACTGGGAATTAGTTTCACGGCAGAACAGGTGGCAGAGTCATTTTTGGCAGATGAATTAAAAAGCCTTCTCTGCTTTCTCTCCCTCTTTGCTCACATATTTTTGCTTTTTAAAATCACACCTTTTGCTCATAAACAACAACGCTATTCCCTCTTTCCTTTTCAGTCCAAGATGATATACAGTCCAAAATATTGGAAAGATTTGTTTGGCAGAGACTTCTCGTACAAAAATCTACATAGGCTGGAGATACGGCCGTACTAGTTGCTCATTTGTGCTCGATGACAGTGCACTAAGTCTGGGTGATATGGTCCAAAATTAACATATGGCATTTTTAGCTAATGGCACTATTGAGAATGTACAAGCCTGTGACAAAGTTTTAGGCAGGTCTAGGAAAAATCCTCTGAAGAGTGCTTTTAAAATGTAATATCTTTTTTTATCAAATGTCCAAATGTAGTTCAAGTAAATGAAAGAAAAATGTAAATTAATTCAGTATCTGATGTGATCATCCTTTTCGTTTTAACTACCGTCAGGTCTTCTATGTTCACATTTAAATCAGCAGGGCTTAGAAGGATTATGGTCAGGCGAATTTATAACTAATTATACCCACCAGGTGCTAATGATCATTTTCATATGTTGATTGAAGTGTATTTATAAACTG
This sequence comes from Scarus forsteni, assembly GCA_036419115.1. Lineage (NCBI taxonomy): Eukaryota > Metazoa > Chordata > Actinopteri > Labriformes > Labridae > Scarus > Scarus forsteni. The sequence goes on from JAZDUH010000443.1 coordinate 15,800,842, forward strand.
AGACGGAAACAGTTGTAAAGAAGGCTTGAAACTGGGTGAAAAACAGCCAAACTCTGCTACCAAGGTGTTGTAGAACAAAGTTCAGTGTCAGCGGTCAAATATCTTAGTAAGACAGAGCTAGGCAAAAAGACGAAGGATCACTAAGCGATAGCAGTCATGTCTCCCCAGAAATTTGGAGATGTGCTGGTCAAGGTTTTTTTTTTTTTTTTTTTTTTTTTTTTTTTTTCATTTTTGGAGGCACATACAGGCAGTCGTTGGCCAAAGTCTGTAAATAAAAGACCCAGATGCACCCATCTACTGTTCAGAGTAGAAGAACTGGGTCGATTGTGGTCCCAAGGTCATGCGACTCAACTATGTAAGAAAATCTGGGACCACGGGTGCAGAAAAATAGCAGCCAATAATTTGAACTGATGATCAAATGTCTGGCTGTAGCAGAGGGCACAATAACGAGTGTCCGCAGGCAACAGTGAAGCATAGCGGAGGTTTCTTGCAAGTTCAGGGCTTCATATCTCCAAATAGAGTTGGGGTTTGTTCAGGATTATTGATGTCCTCTGCCGCTGTGAAACACAAGAAGATGCATATCAATCATGCAGTACCATCAGGGAGACATCTGATTGGCCCCACATGTAGTCTACAGCAGGAGAGCAGCATACAACACAAACCTAAAACAACTGCAAAACTCCACCAAGGTAGCTCACATATTTCTGTTACACCAACAAGCAAAAGTTCCTTGATGAAGCAAAACCCTCATGGTGGTCCTTGACCCTGAAAATCTCCCCTCAGTGCTTTGAATCATGTTGACATGATTATTAGCTTGACAGTTGTTAAACAAAAATGATGATCTGCTAATCCCAGTTATCTGGATCACCACAAAAGGATCATTTTTAAGTTGGGCTACTACAAACATCTCCTGAAATTTTCAGAAAATCTGTCCAGTGGTTTTTGTGTAATCTTGCCAGCAAACAAACAGACAAATGCAAGAAAAAAGCAAAACCTTCTGGACAGATGTGACTAGAAGCACTCGGAGAGGGCAAACCTTCGCCAAGGTAGCCCACATGTTGCTGTTACATCAAGAAGCAATAGTTCCATGATGAAGTTACCTTCACAATATGATTCCTTGACCCTGAAAACCTACACCCAGAACTCAGAAACATGTTTTGTAACCTTATTCATTAGACGGTTCTCCAGCATCAAGGAGTCCTGAAGTGATGCTGAGGCCTTCATAGAGCCCTGATCGCAGTGTTATTGAGTGTGTCTGTAGCCAGCCTATATCCACATAAGATCTGTGGATATAAGATCAGAGTTCGCCCAGAAACTGTGTACACATTAACACTGAAGACTTGATGCTGTTTTGAAGGAAAAGGTGATCACAGCAAGGACTGATTTGATTTTGTGTTTACTTCAGTTTATTTTCAGTCTACCTATGGATCTAACCTAGAACTTGGCATGGCACATCATCTCCAGGTTTTGTTTTCACAGTACCATAAATCTTTTATACAATACTGACACCTGTTTGGTACCACAGCAACAAAAAGAAGTTTAACACACCCAGTATTGGTCAATTTGTTGTATTTAATTATCCAAATTTGCAGATAATCTTCAGCACACAGTTTGTCATTTTATGTTCTTAAAATCAAAATGATGACACCTTCAATATTTAAATGAACAGTGGCTACAAAATATAAAATACTGAATTACCTCCAGTTATTAGTCTAGTAAGATGAGTCTGTTTTGTACAAATATTAAGTTAACTTTGGAAAAGTGGGTTAAACTGACAAGAATGGAGGGCTGTAGGACATGTAGCTCCTCACCAGGGGCCAATAATGCCTGAGCACATTGCAAAAGTATAGAGTCCCTTACCTTAAAGCCAGCTTAGAGATATTACAGAATTTCAATCTGAATATGAGTTTGTGAGACTGATTAACTTCATGATTTATAAAACATCAGAAAACTGCTGTGAGAACTGCATGAGGAAAATTTCCTGGAACTCAAAGCGATGCCATCTGTGTGTCCTGAATCCAAAAAGATTCAGTTCATTATCATACCAGAAAATGGAAAGCAGCAAAACCCATTTTTAAGAACCAGAAGCTGTAAAAAAAAAAAAAAGGACCAATCTTACCCTAAAAAAGTTTCTGCTTATTTCTACATTAGTGAAAAGTGCAAAAAGACACATTTGCAAGTATTGACGCATGTGTTTTATATTCAAAATAAAACATGATCATTAAGCCGACTGTGGTCTCTTCTCAAGGACTCACAGCAACAGAGGACATTTTCTGGGCAGCACCTTTAAAGCTAAATTAAAGGACACACACATTTATCACAGCGTCCTGGATAGTCCTTCACAGCGTGTGTCATATGATGCAGTGCTTTTTAACTTTTTTGCTTAAGGTCATGCTAAACTCTCAAGAAACCCAGTGTCTGTTTATTTTCAGTCTATTTATTTTATGAATAAATGGTTTTAAATAAAGGATACTGCTTTTAAAACCAGCAGGTAACACATGCAACATTTAGTGAACCCATGAAAAGGATAACCCAAAATGAACTTGTGCTGCAATTAGCTGCAGAACCTTTAAAGCATTTGTTTAAAAACTAAATTAAATAACCCAAGTAATCGATGGATTACATTGATTTTTTGTTTTGTTTTTTGAATGAATTTACACCTGCCAGCAATCAAATTAATATAATATTCAATGTGTGACAGAATTATCAAATGTAAAAACATCCAAGCAGCCCCCAGTGTAATAAAAGGTCTTACTCCTTTAAAGTTGTTCAATTAAATTTCACTGTGTAAGATATTCTTTTAATGTGGCTTAGGAAACATTGTGAGCAATCAAGTGTCGCACGAAGATACTTTAATTCAGAAACAATTTCAAGTTTCTGTCTTCCCACAAAATACACCTGAATGTTTGATGTCCAATGGTTGATTTGTGACCATCATACAAAGAGTTTTAGGTGCATTAAGTAGTAGGCAAGATTTGCATGCCATTCATTTACAGCAGGGGTGTCCAAACTATGGCCTGGGGGCCAAATACGACCCGCTGCACATTTTACATTGGCCCCTGAAACAGTTGAATGATTTGAGTCATTTTGATTGCAGAAGCAAATACCATCAAAAACGCAAATTTTCAACATTACATACTTCATCACAAGGTCTCATGTACAAAGTATACTGCAATATCCATGTTAAAGCACCAACATTCTTACAGTTTACTCTTGTTTTGTGTCTGACAGTGAAGATGAGCCATCATTGTCTTTCATCTCTGAAGCCCAGAAATCATTCTTGCCCTGACTAGGTGTGAATCCAGTGATAGCCTGGGGTTACAAAGCCCCTTGAGAGGTGATTATCCACCCCTAAACCCTAAAACTTTAACCTAAATACACTAAAAGTGAAGTGACTCAGTCGTCCATGTATTTCTCTTTATGCGGCCTTCGATGTTAACAGTTTGGACACCTCTGATTTACAGGAGCCAGAAGGAGAAAGAATTGTGTCAAACGATGTGAAAAGCTTATTAAATAGTCTAATTTTAAATCTTTTGAAGCAGAGCCTATGACTCAGCAGTGTAGAGGGCTGTCGTCCTTCAAGCAGGCAAACAACATGTACCTTCCTCTCTGTCCTCCTCTCGTTTCTTACTCATTGTGCTCTTCCAGTCAAGATGTCCCTCTTGAAAAAGTCATCCTGTGTTGTGTGTATTCTGCTCTAATATCTCTGACTTAAGCTGAGAATACAAGCCTCCCTCCCAATTCCTGTACCCACCCATCCGTCCATGTCCTGCGGTGCAGCTTCAGCTCTGGTTGGGTCTCTGAATGGTGAAGCCTCACTATTCGATTATGTTCAATTTCAGATCGATGATGGCAGCGGCATGAAGCGTGAAGCCACAGTGGATGAGGTCATTAAGATAGTGGAGGAGCTGACGAGGATCCACTAACCTCCACTGCCGCCCGGACCCCCCGCTGAGTGCTCACTTGATGAAGTTAAAAAAAAGACCACGGCAGGAACGGTTTGGCTTCTGCAGATTTGTAAATAATTATAAATAAACAGTGTGTGCATGTTGGTCCCTCAGACTTCAGTGATTTGTCAACCTGTGAGTTCCTGAAGGTGCTACATGACGGCTGCAGCACCCTTCATGTAGATTTAAATCTCTGGACGACGTGTGAGCATCCTGTTTGGACAACCGATAGACCAAAGTGGAGGCGTTGGTCTGTGTGGGGTGAAGTTTGCGTGTGTGTGTTCTCATGAGTGATTGGGTCAGAGTGGAGTTTTGTGTGACTTTAAATAGGAAGAAAAAGCATCCAGAGGATTTCTTCATCAAAAAGTCTCTCTGGTGTATTTGTGACAGTTAAACACAGGTTTAAGACTTGCAGATCCTCCACACTCATCATTGAAATATCACTGATTTACACTTTTCAAGTTTATTATTGAAGTCTGAAAGAAAACACGCTGTATGGAAACAAATTGAGGAAATGATAGATTTATAGCTATTTTGTCTCTGTGATGTTTTCTTTGTTTATTCTAATAAACTTTGCTTTAGTACTGTTACGTCCTGTGTCTCAGTGTTTGTCTTTCTTGGGAAACAGGAGGGTTAATTAATGATTCACCACAGTTTCAAAACAGCCGTTAGCTTGAAGTGACACGTCTCCCTGTGGCAGGTTAGCACGATGTTGGGGAGGTTTAGCTCACAGCGTCACTGAGCTTGAGGAATAGCCATCAGCATGGCTGTCGACCAAACTATGACCCCCTCCTCAGGCAAGAGGCTGTGTCCATTCAGACTGAAACGCCAGGCCACCTGAAGAGTTTCTTCCTCTCCGCTGTCAGCATCATGAACAGAACCCCAGCTGCCCACCCACACCTCCTCAAACAAGACTGTCATCCAAGCAAATTCTTATTCTATATACGGCACATCATATTTATATCTGTATAATATTTATTCTCTTAAAAAGTTTGAAGCTTCTTCACCACAGCTTCTGTATATTATTGGATTGCATTTTTTCTTTTTGCACATATTTTATATTTAGCATTTTTTTATTCATACCCAAGTCAATTTTTTGCTATTTTTTACCTTTTTTTTGTATTTCCTTTTATTCCTTCTGAACCTTTATTTTCATTCTAATTATATTTTGATTGTTTTTTCAACAGTTTTCCAAGCCAAATTCCTTTTATGTACAAACGTATTTGACAATGACTACAAATGGACTGAAGATGACTTCAGAAAAGCCAAAGTCTTAAATCATTATTGCAGATACAGACCTGATCAAAATCTTAAGACCAGTTGAAAAATTGCTAGCATATGCATTTTGCACATCTGGACCTTAATGAGGTTTTAAGTAGAGCTACAATATGCAAAAGCAAGAAGGGGGAGTGTGACAAAAAGCACTTTTAAAAAGTAATTTATTGAAAAAAGGTACACTGAAATAGGCTGTTTATCAGCTGATCAAAAGTTTAAGACCACAGGCTATTAAAGCCAAAATCTGCTCAAAATTTTCATTTTCTGTCAGGCATTCACACGGTCATGCCCTCCTGATGGCTAAAGCTAAGAAGCTTTCTCTTCTTGAACGTGGTCGGATCGTTGAGCTGCGTAAGCAAGGACTCTCGCAGCGTGCCATTGCTGCTGAGGTTGGACGCAGTAAGACAGTCATTCAAAATGTTTTTGAAAGATCCTGAGCATTATGGAACAAAAAAGTCAAGTGGTAGACCCAAAAAAATTACACCTGCACTGAGCCGGAGGATCTGATTGGCTGTCCATCAAGACACAGGGCGGTCCTCGACCCAAATTAAGGCCCTTACTGGTGCCGACTGCAGCTCAATAACCATCAGACGGCATCTGCGGGTAAAGAGTTTCAAAAAAAATTCAAAGACCTCGTCTCCTTCAACACCACAAAACTGCCCGTTTAGACTTTGTCAGGGAGCATCAAACATGGAACATTGAAAGGTGGAAAAAAGTTTGATTCTCTGATGAGAAAAAATGTCACCTTGACGGTCCAGATGGCTTCCAACCTTACTTGGATTGACAAGGAGATCCCACCTGAGATGTTTTCTACCCGGCACAGTGGAGGGGGGTCCATCATGATCTGGGCTGCTTTTTCATTCAGTGGAACACTGGAGCTTCAGGTGGTGCAGGGTCGTCAAACTGTGGCTGGTTACGTGCAGATGTTGCAGCGGGCGTCCCTCATGACTGAGGGCCCTCGTCTGTGTGGTAACAGCTGGGTTTTTCAACAGGACAACGCTGCAGTTCACAATGCTCGCTTGACCAACGACTTCTTCAGGGAGAATAACATCACTCTTTTGGACCATCCCGCATGTTCCCCTGGTTTAAATCCCATGGAGAACATTTGGGGATGGATGGCAAGGGAAGTTTATAAAAATGTCCATCAGTTCCAGACAGTTGATGCCCTTCGTGAAGCCATCTTCACCACTTGGAGCAACGTTCCCAAAAGCTTCCTGGAAACACTCGCATCAAGCACGCCAACTAATTTTTGAAGTGATTAACAAGAACGGTGGAGCTACTCATTACTGAGTCCTACTGAGAACATTTTTTGTTCTGGTTTGGAGAATTTTTTGTAATTTTTTTAGCGATGGTCTTAAACTTTTGATCAGCTGAAAAACAGCCTATTTCAGTTTACTTGTTTTCAATAAATTACTTTTTCAAAGTGCTTTTTGTCACACTCCCCCTTCCTGCTTTTGCATTTTGTAGCTCTATTTAAAACCTCATTAAGGTCCAAATGTGCAAAATGCATATTCTAGCAATTTTTCAGCTGGCCTGAAGATTTTGATCAGGTCTGTATTAAACCAACACATTAATTTTTTGTCAAGGCCAAAAACCCTCTAAACCAAAAATTGGCCCATCCCTTTCAGGGTGACGTTCTACTTTTGAAGCAAAACAGCAACGTTTTATTCTTAAATGAATCAAATTTTTTAGCCATTAGATTGGGCATTCATGGTAGGTAAACCATTATTAAACAATTTTAATATTCTGAAAATATTACAGCTAATAGATCGCCGGTGCTATTTTTCAGGAAATTAAAAAAAAGGTTTACTTCTGAATGGGGGAATATTGTTTTGTCATGATTACTTTCTGTATTTAATTGGTTAAATGTTTATAAAAACCCACTCGCCAACATGGAGGTTGACCAACAGCACTGTGTTAAGAATGGAGATATAAAAGGAGATTCGAGGTTTGTGCCTGATTCAGATGATTTGAGACAATTTAAAAATTGCACAGATGAAATATTGTCTATGATCTGCTGATGCTGATTACAGACTTTTCGGGCAATTATCTGCAGATGCCGATACTGATCTTGTAATACTGGCATCTCTATCCATAATGCTTGAATATAGCCAGTGAGTGGCGATTTTCTGGTCCAAAATGCTCCATTGATGTCAGAGGTGATACTAGAAGGGAAACAGTAAATCATATAAGCACAGGGTTTGTCGAGAACCACAACAAGTAAAAGCAGGTGGGCTGTAGAAGAAGCAGGAAACCACACAAGCACACAGGCACAATAGAAGACGAGAAAATGTTGCCTGGTCTGAGTCTTGATTTCTGCTGAATTTGGCAGAAATGATATCAGAGTCATCCTGCCTTATATCAGCGGTGATACTGTGGGGGTTATTTTTCAGCCCACTTTGGGCCTCTTTGTTCCAGTTCAGCTTCATTCGAACACCTCAGCCTACCTGAGTGTTGTTACTGGCTACATCCCTTCATAACCACAGCGAACCTGTCTGGATAACACATGTCACAAACCTCAGATAATCTCAAACTGGTTTCTTAAACATGAAATTAGTTCACTGTACTCCTGTGAGCTCCACTGTCACCAGATAACAATCTAACAGAGCACCTTTGGGATGTTTTGGAGATTTGCATTGTTGGAGTACATTCAACAAATCTGCAGCAAGTGTGTGATGCTCTCTTGTCAATTGGACCAAAGTCTGATGAATATTTCCACACCATGGAGAGTTAAGGCAGCTGTACGAGAATAGTGTACCTAATAAACTGTCCGATTTGTATATTTTTAAATACCCTGACATCAATTCCTGCAGGGGCTTTAGACTGATTAGTGAACTTATTTCTAAAGCTGGTGTGGATTTCTTTTATAAACAACACGGAGTAAACCCTGAGCTGTATGTATTAAGACTGAACATTTTCATTTATGCTAAAGAATAAATCCTTTTAATACGTGAACACACATTTGCCTCCACTGTGGCTGTCTTTGACATCATTCATCAAATTAATGCAGCTCTTTGTGGTTCACAGTTAACACCGCCTGTCTCTTTAGAGCCCACACAGTCATAATGAGCGGCAGGCCTCCAAACCAGAGAAACTAAATGGAAGAAAACCTGGTCTCCATGTCTTTGTGTCAGATTATCAATATGCACAAATACAGAACAGCCCTTTCTGTTCTTGTTTCTCTGTCAGACCTGCATGCAACACGCAGAGTAACCGTGCATTGTTTTCTCTCAAGCGACTCATTAATTTCTGTCGTGTTCACTTCTCTTTTCTCTTTTCATCTGCAGAAAATGTAAAATGGAAGGATTGCAGCTCTTTCAGAAGCTCATATGAAAGGTCGCACAGAATGAAATACTGGCAGGGCGACAGTGCGAACTCGCTCCAGTAATAATTCTCTCCGCCTCTTGCCTTTTTAATAGCTGTGGGCGTGAAGCTAACTGGTCAGTAACTGGCAGCACAAGTCGTTTGCCAGTTTTCCAGAGCTATTTCTGTCCTCCTGTCACCTTCTGAGGCATGCAGGCCTTTGTTTATTCTTGCCTGTTTCTGCCTTAATTCCAAATCCACATTTCACTGTTTGAATCCATCCATCTGGATTTACACTTTTCAAGAAATCTGAATGAATGAAGCAGCCACAGAAGAAACTTGAAATATCTGCTGAGCAGAGATAGATTTGTGAATTTAAAAAAATCTAAAACTGTGAACGTTCCCTGACAAATAAGAGACAAATGCATGTATAAAATAAAAGCTTTGATTGTAAAAACTCTGGCAAAATGTCATGAGAAGTGAGGCAAAAGAAAGAGCTGTTGTTATAATCATATAATAAGGAAACATGAAGGGTTGGTCTCTGCACTCGGAACAAATTAAATGATTAGAAAATAAATAGAAACAAAACTAAATTTACCTACACTCACTGAAAAAGTAAAACACAATGCAAACAACATTAGGGGCCACATGAGTGTAAAAGTAACATTAATACACTGCCTGGCCAAAAAAGGTCACCACCTGGATTTGTGTATGAGCCTCTTATTGGATAATTACAGCATAGGTGATTATCTTTCAACTCGTTATTTAACCCCAGCTGATGCAATGAGCAGCTTCTCATTTCTTAAACAACCACGTGGAAAAACATCCTGTGGTTGTGGAAAAGATGTTTGTCTGTTTAAGAAGGGTCGAATCATTGGCATGCATCAAGCAAAGAAAACACCTGAGGAGATTGCAGAAACTACCAAGATTGGGTTAAGAACTGTCTAACGCGTGAAAACTGGAAGGATAGTGGGGAACCATTGTCTTAGAGGAAGGAATGTGGTTGGACAAAAAAATCCTGAGTGATCATCATTGGTGATCACTTGAACATTTGGCCAAATCAAATCAAAGAAAAACAACAGTAGAACACAGGGGTATTTTTAATAGTGAAAGTAAGAGCATGTGACGGGAACTCAAGGGATTGGGACTGAACAGCTGTGTAGCCTTAAGAAAACCACAAATCAGTCAGGCTAACTGGAAAAAAAAGCTTCTGTTTGCTAGAGAACATGAAGATTGGACTGTAGAGGACTGGAAGAAGGTCATGTGGTCTGATGAGTCCAGACTGACCCTGTTCCAGAGTGATGGGAGCATCAGGGTAAGAAGAGAGGCAGGTGAAGTGATGCACCTATCATGCCTAGTGCCTGCTGTGATCTGAGACAGATCTTGTGACATTGCAGAAGCTTATCGAAACAACGCCACAGTTAACGTGAGCTGTAATCAAAGCTATAGAAACAGTCCAATGAAATATGAGAGTGTGTGACCTTTTTGTTGGTGACTTTTTTTGGCCAGACAGTATATATGCTCATCTGTAAACTTGTTTGTGAGGTTTTTTACTTCCCCTCTTAAAACCTCTAAGAAAATGACTTGAAGTTTTTATAGAATGTCGAAGTTCAGTGTCACATTCCTTGGAAATATGAGCGAGAAAGACATCTACAAGTTATAAAGTCTTTTTTAAAAACAGCTTATTTTCCAGTTAAGAGGATTTCTCAGGACTGTGTGGACATGCTTATTGACAGCCAATTAGGCAACAGTAAAGTGGATTTGTTGCCATTGAGTGGGCGGGACTTGTTTAAGTTTTTCCAGTTGTCCAAGGCATTTATTAATTAATTCATTCATTCATTTTCTATACCACTTACACTCACACTTATACTTAAAGTCAATTTGGAATCACCAACTAACCTAATTAACATGTTTTAGGTCTGTGGGAGGAAGCTGGAGAGCCCGTAGAGAGCCCATGCATGCACGGGGAGAACATGCAGGCTTCTCACAGAAACAAAACTGACCCAGGGATCGAACTGGCAACTTTCTTGCTGTCTCCACAACCAGCTGCACCACTGTGCCACCTCATTTGTTGCATCATAAATGATCCTCTAAAGCCGACCCACTTCACCTCCAGTTTCTCAGCATCCCACAAAACTCAGCTGCTGGTACTTTAACAGTTTAAAGATCAGTCCAATTATTATAAGATAGTTGATATTTGATCATAATATCACATGAAAAAAGCTTTTGTTGATTTGTGTCCCCAAGGCCTCTAAACCACAAATCATTTTGTCTGTATTGTTTCCATTTTTAACAATATTTTAGCAAAAAATCTTAGTACTAAGATGTGCCTGGACATTTTTCTTCTATTCGAAGAGTAAATCCACAGAAGCTACCGAACACTGCGATGGAGTAAATCTGAAAATATGTTCTTATAAATACTGAAAGAGGATTTACTGATAAATATGATCTGACTGGAATGTGTTAACTCCCTCATACATAGTAAAATCTTTATCTGTCATTGATGTAAAATGTTTTTTGACTGAACTCTTAAATTGAGATTCAGTGCACACTCAGCACGAGGAGATGCAGTAAACAGTTTTCAGGACAAATGTAGTAACTCCGTCCTCTCACTCACACAGTGGTTCTTTACCAAGGACGCAGCAATAGATAAAGAAACGGAAAGGATGTTTACTATCCATTTATTTAAATATACATTAAAATACTTCTATGTTCAGGCTATTATTAAAAGTCATTTTTCAAGGTAGGAGCTCTGTTCAGCTGTGAGGAGAGCCAGGAATGTAAAGTTAAGATGAGGAACAAGGACGATTATAGCCTTGAACTGGGCATGCTCTGAGCATAAACCTCTCCAAAGGCGTTTCCATTATTGTCAAAGTATTGTAATATTGTGGGGTGCTGGTTTGGCGGAGTGGTTAGCAACCATGCACGTCCCATGTACTTGCTTCTGCCCGTCCTTGCTCAGGTCCAACCTGTGACCAGTTTGCAGAGTGTCTCTCTGTCTCTTTCCTATCAATGAAGACACAAAATGGCCAAAAATACATTTAAAAAAAATATTGTAAAACATGTGTGGAACTACAAAAATAAACGTTGCAGACATGTGAACATCTGAGATGTGATGGACAGTGGAAATGCCTATGAATGCTTCTTCTTTTTTAATGTGTAAATGTTCTTTAAAAGACTGGCTTATTTTCTTTACTTCTTATCTTAGTATGCTATTTAGTTTTCTTCTCTCTTATGATTTATAATCATTTATATCATTGTTAATGCTCTAAAAGGCAACATAAAGTGAATTACAATAAAAGTGTAAAACTGCCCACACTGTTAACAAATCCTTGAAAAAAATCCTGGATTCACGTCCGGATCCAGACAGATCACCACCAAAATCGAATCCCTTCTCTCTTGCACATTGATCTTCATTCACTGACATTTTCGTCCAAATCTGTTCTTTACTTTTTGAGATATCAGCAAAAATGTGGAAAACTACCCTTTCTGCATCGGCGATCAAATTGATTGGTCCTTGGCCCATGTCCGATCTATCCTGAATATTTTATAAAATTTAATTAAAACATTTTCAAGTTATCCTGCCAACAAACAAACTAACAAAGCAGGTGTAAACATGACCATCTTTGTGGAGGTAATGAAACAGAACATGTCTTTTCCTCCACATAACATTATATGGACAGTCTTGTTTCCATCGGTAATGTGACCAGTGGGTCATGTGACTTCATGCTTCAGTTTCAAATAAACAAAAATGGCAGCTTGCTGGGAAACATACTGACTGTGAACTTCTTGTTGTTATTACTTGTCAGTCATAATTAGGGGAATTTTGTATCAGAGAACATTTTCAGGAACATCTACCTGCTTAAATTCCTAAAGTTAATTTCCACAACTTTTATAGATACGTCACCCAAATTTTATTCTTTTAGCTTTAAAATCACAAAATGTACTCCAAAGTCTTATTTGTTTATCCAGTGAGGGGTCTTAAATGTGAGATGGCGGGCTAAGATTGCCTTTATCAAATCTTTTTTGGGTTATTTTAAGGGTAGCTTCATAAAATCATGTGAGAAAGACTGTGCGCACAAAGGTCCACTGGAAGGTTTTCTAACCATGGGCTCATGCACTCTCTCATGTCTGTGTCACTTTCCCTCTTTTTGGAAAGCAAAAGGACATGATATCTCATCGTCATAGCAAAACTTAACATCCTGGGTTGTTATGTTTCCATAATAATAATTTTACCACAAATCACAGTAAAGTTGATGCAGTTTGCTCTGCAGAACAAAATGTTTAATTCTAGCCTGATTGGCTTTTTGAGAGGTCTTGAAAAGTCTTGACCTTGATTACTAAATTAATTAATTTGATAACAAGGACCAGACTTCAGTGTTTACTTTCCATTTTTAACATACCAATTTTTTAAGACTTTGTCTCACTCATACATTTTTTATTCCCACTGGCTGCAAGATCGTAAGACAAATAAATCAAGAGCTCCTGCATATTTCAACTGTGCGTGAACTCATAGTCTGATATAATCATGTGATACAGCAGGAACATTACTGTGAAAATCAAAAGAGCCAACAGAAACTTGCCTTAATAGTGAAGGGTGTAAGTTTACTCCACCCACATCATGATAAAACCTCCAGCTGATTACAGGATCAGAACTCTTCTCTGGTTCCTCCCGAGTACAGTGAATCATTAGAAGAAGTCAATCGTAATGAGGTGGGTTTTATTCAAACTGGATCAAGGATGAAAGGATTTAGAAACTTCCTAAAATAACTCCCAAATAACTCCAAGCATCACAGATGGGGTGTATCTCTGCTGCTCGGGTGGATTTTACTTTAAAGAGGGAAAGCAAGGTCGACTGTGTAGAACCACCCCCGAGAAAAGTCCGGTGCAGCCACAGTGCGGTGGAGATTAAATGGAGCAGCCCCACTGAAGCAGCTGGGAGGCTGAAGCAAATAATCTCCCTGTTTGACGTACAGCTATCTACTGAGTCCATACAGGTGTGACGTACTAGCTCTGATTTCTCTGATTAACCGTTCTGACTGAAGGGTTTATGTTGCACAGGAGACTGTTCAGGATTACAGCTACATCTGACATCTTAAAACCACCCAAAAAGCAGCCAGAGGGACCCCCCAGGCTGGAAACCATCTTCATCTACTTTCAGGGACCACTTGCTGACTGAACCTTAAATCAGAATCAGAGTACTAAGTGGTCTTTGAAACCCACAGGGATTTTGAGCATCAAAATGGCCCAACATCAGCAGAGATCATACACGTATGTGTTGAATTTAGATTTCTACAACAACAACTTGGCTGGTTGTAGTCTATAGTCAGTCCAGCTTTAACAGTTTTAAAGTGAATCCTGCATAATAAAACATATGGGGGGATTAAAATAAGGGTCTTTAATCCAATCTACTTAATTTACAAAGCACATCTTCATAAACATTTAAAACTTACCAAAGTGCTTCACAGTGACTACTAAGTAAAAAAAACTGAATGGGATGAAAATATAAACACATGAGAATCATTAAAACACAAAAACATATGACACAGAAAAGCAGGAGACAATTTGTTGAAAGAAACTCTCATTTAAGAATATAAAAGATGGACGTGAGGTTTAAATACACACACATCAGACACCGATGATGCAGGAGGGAGCACAGGTGTACGGAATCAACAATCAGGGAGACACAGAGAGGGGAGGACAGGAAACAAAACCTGAAACGAGAGACAAGAGTGAGTACTTTCAAAATACAAAAGTAAGATGAGGATGACAAGACATGTCACATGGGAAAGAAACAAAAAAGGGGAACTTAACCTGAGTGATGTGACAAATAGGTAAGGTGGGGGGCACTCTGATTGGAGGAGGTAGTTTACCTCTACGTGTGTAATTTAAATGCAATTTTCCATGCTTGATTACATACATGTATACTAACCAAGTGTAATACTGTGCATGAACTGGTCTGCCTTTGCATAACCTGTGCAGTACAACTGGTGTGGGCAAGTGTGCAATTGTACTTTAGCACTTTTATTATGATGTGCAATGTACCAGCACTTTAAACACAGCATTTTGCACATTAAGCTCACGCACTTTAACCCTGAGGGTCTCTTTGTTGTGGTTCGTCTTGAGCATACCATTTATGATGTTGTGTGTTTGTCCTGTAATTCAATGTAAATTTCATGTTATGTTTATCTGTCATCTTGCTGCTGCTCGTTATCGTTGTTTTGTGGATTGTACGTGTTTTAAGATTGTACATACCTTTACAAATGCATTACATCAACCTGCTGGGGACTACAGATGGAAAATAACCTGTGGCTATAATCTGGCACATTCACATGCCAATGTCCATTAATGTGCACTGTCTATCTAAATAAAATAAATATAAAAATAAAAATAGTTTGTTTAATAATGTATTTGTATGTTGTGCAAAGAAATACATTATTTCCATTATTCTGCATTGCACTCGGGGGTGTAATATGGTTTCATTGCTCTTCTTCCATACATCTTTCTGATTTGATGTATTTTGATATATTTTAAAAATAATTCACTCATTGTTCTTTTCACTAAAACTGCTATAAGGTCAAAATAAAAGCACTTTGAGGAAGACACAGCACAAGAAAAGTGAGAAGGGGGAACAGAGCCCCTGTTAGGCATCGCTATTTGCAGACAGATGAACAATGTGGAAAGAAATAAAAAACTATAGAGTTCAGTAATTTTTAAGAACAGGGGGCTGAATGGGTACCAACAGTCCAGTGCAGTGGTTTCAGAGTCTTTGCTCACAGCACACCTTATCTAATAGAAGAAGAACATACAAAAAAAATAATCAAAGCTTATTAAACCCACAGGCAATTTAAAACCTCGACCGTAATTTGTAAAAAAATAATGAATCAAATTAGAGTTCAGGCTTTTTTTTGGTTAATTTTTTAATGAAACAGTAATTGTAAATAATGTATGTAAAAGTTAATAAGACTTTGATATATTAACATGTGTATTTATTAATACATAAACGAGCCTTACAGAAACAGATTTTTTAATAGGACTAAACAAATTTTAAAAAGGTATTTATTTCTTTGGACAGATTATGCCTTGACTCATTTTCATTAAATTTGTCATAAGTATAAATGTACTCACAGGCCACAGTGAGTGAGCAGAGAGGGTGCAGCTTCTCCTCGTCCAGCTCTGATACAAGCCGTGTCCTAGAGTCAATGATTTCCAAACCCGGTCACCAGCCCACCCGAGCTGACTCACAATGACAATAGTCTTTATCAAAATAATAAAACACAACATTGCTGTCATGCACAAGCGGGTACTTTTCAGGAAATCAAAAAGACTTCTTTGCTGAAAGAATAAAAAGGTATTTCTTGATTCCAAATGACTTTTCTTATGTATTTTAATTTGGTTAAAAGTTAAAAAAAAAAATACTCACCAATATATTGGAAGGTAAAACAAATATATGCATGGCTTTAAATCAAATTGAAAGTTTCATGAGTCACAAATGAGTCCTGAAGTACATGCACCAGAATTATGCCTGGCTTCAATCAATGGAGTTAAAAAAAGACAGAACCAGATTTTCAGAACTAAAAATAAGGATACTTAAATTTTACTGCAAACCAACATCAATACCCTCAGGAAACAACAATTTTTTAAAATTTTCACAGTCTTGTATACCATATCAAGCAGCAGATTATCAATGAAACCATCAAAATCTATAACAATAATTATGACAAAATTTGAACAACATTTTTTGTGTTACAATTATTATAAATATTTTAATTACAATATTTTGTCTTGATTTTTATTTTCTTTCTTATTGTTATTGTTATTAATTTCACATTTTAAGATTGACTATAAAATTGAAAGTCATATTCTTAAAAAAAGATATATGCCAAACCAAGAGTCCTCTGCACTCTATTTACATCATTTACTTAAACATGTTAGTTTTTAGTTCTTTACTTTGTATGTGATTTGAAGTTTAATTTTATCCATAATAATACAGGGTGCATAATTCATCAAACCCTTTCTGTAATTTTACATAATATTATAATATATCATGCAAGAGTTTTGTTATATTTTAGTCGTTTGTATCTAAAAAAAAAAAAAAAGCACTTTAAGTCATAAATCTGTATTGGACTTGTCATCAAAATATTTTTAATATCTAAATACATACAAAGTAGTGCTGCAGGCAAGGTGAAATGTAATAATATTTTATTTTAGTTGGTTAAAATGGGGAAAGATACTTCTTAGTTTTTATTAACATGTTTTTTATTTATGGGGACATGGGACACAAGGCCTGTAAACAGGATGGTCCCAACTTAATTGGCACAGCTGGTCTTATTATGTAATGGGATCTGTTTAAATATAAAGAAATTAAAATAATGTGCAATAGTAGCTCAGCCCTTTAAAAAAGAAGGCTGGCCCACGCTGAGCTCTCAGTCCTTCAGAAGGGATTTTACCTTTTAAAAAAAGAAAAGAAAATACATTGAAATAAATTAAATAACAAAATGAAAAAGGCACGACTCATTATTTCAAAGTGATACTGTATCAATTAAAAGTGACGGTGGTCCGCAGTGCGCAGCTGCGTGGCTCTGCCCTCTGATTGGTTCCTGCTCCGAGTACCTGCTTAGTGAAACAGACTCACCTGAACAGGCTCTGCTGCAAGGCTAGGGAGGACAATTATGTTCAAACTGGGTCTTTTAAATTCACGGAGTGAGTTCGTTATGAAGTTACGCAGCAAAAGATGGAAAACCTCACATGTTAAAGGGGAGAAGGAGAAAAGCGGAGGAGACATTCAGGGACCAACAGGCTAATCCTTAATTGGACGATTCTGCGCCACAAAGACGGAAAACAGAGGACTATTTCGTGACCTGCGAGGAGGATAACTATCCCAACAACCTTCACAAACTCTGTAAGTTTACGTGTTTATCTCACAACAGACATTTGTGCCATGTCCTGTTAAACGCAGGCTGATATTAGCTTGCTTTAGCTGGAACCAAGCAAGCTAGCGGCTAGCGGTAGTCCTGCAGTTGTAACAAAAGTGAGTGAAGACGAAGGGCGCATGCGCAGGACCACACCATGGATTTTTTTTTTCTTATCAGGTTTTTCCTTATGTTCTGACCAACATCCACCGAAAATGTCTTGAAAATCTAAAATCTAATGAACACATTAAGTTATTAGCGATAAATGTGGAAAATTCCTCCATCTTGCAGTGTATAATAAATCATTTGATCGATTCTGATCACCACCAAAACCTTATTAGTTCTTGCCTCATTACCAACATTCCCTGAAAATGTTATTGAAATCTGATGAATAAATTTGAACTGTTCGCACACATATGGAAACCCTTCCTCTATTTAAGTGTTAAGGAATTTAAAAAAAAAAAATCAATTATTCCTTATGAAATGATTAACATTCCCTGAAAATTCAAACATAATCCATTTATACATTTTTGAATTATCCTGCCTCTAAAGTAACAAACTGACATACAATTTACTGACTTTAATTTGGAGCATGAATGACAGCGGTTGTTTTCTACAGTTCATTGCATGTTTTTGCAATTAGCACCTCTGTAAATGAATGTTGTTGTTCTGGTTAAGTGCAGGCATAATAAGATAATGGAGTTTCCCCTCTGTTTCATACTAGAGGTTATTGTTTGAGAAAAATCCAGTTCACCCCGCTTACAGCCTTTGTGATGGTGTGTGTGTTTGTTGTTTTAATGGTGATAAAGTGCTGTAAACTGGTGTGACATTGTGGCTCAATGAAGTGATGTATTAGGTTATGAATGTTGATGAATTGCATTGGCACAGATGACAGACAGGGCAGGCTTTTAGTACATGTGGGATGAAAAATGCAGAAAAGAAACAGATAACCTGTTTAAGCATTCCACTGGTTTGTTAGACTCCTACATTTGCAGATGTAGAATTTACAAGCCTGTACTCCAAACAGCCTTGTTTCCCCTCTGATCTGCATGATTTAACAAACGCTGATAAAAAGTTAAAGGACGTTTGTGCTGAGTGATTTTAGTCCAAAAACAAGCTGAAATTTTGGCATCCTATCATTTTGAAAACAAGATAATCTAGATGAAAAAATGAATGCAGTATGCTTTGTTATATTTTTTTTCTGTTTGTGATGTGATGTAAATGAAGCACATTCTCTTTTCCTTTATCAATCCATAGATCAATCCCATCTTCGTTTATCTTAATTAATCTTTATTTGACCTGTGCACCAGCCCCTCCTCCCATTATTTCAATACCACTACCATCAGTGTCCGGCAGATTATTGCATCGCTCAGTGCTCTCATAGTGACTTTCAAGCTTGCCTGAAAATATGTATGCTGTTCATTTTCATATTTCTGATAATTATATAATTAGGCTTTCGCTTTCCTAAAAATCAAACTCGAACACGCACCCAAATAGTCAAAGATATTCAGTTACGCCCCGTATTTGAAAGGTTATTCAAGTATCGAATATGAGGTGACAGCCCCATAACATAATCAGTTTTTATTTATACATGTTGACCCTGTTTTTGGTTTGGACTGCATCTTGGGCTGAACTTTTAATTTTGGCCCCTCCCATCATTGAATTTGATCCACCTGCTGTAGAGATTAGACCTGTGTGATTTGAGAGAAAGATGCAGTGTGGGCTAGGGCTGTTCAATATTGCAATAGCAGTAATTGTTGTGATGAATTAGCGTGTGAAGTGGAAATTTTAGCTGTTAAGTTTGTTTAAATTCTGTTCAAAGTGTTCCCAAATCACTGCTCTGTGTTCCCTTTCCTCTCTGTAGTAAAAACTACAGCACTGCAGAGAAATGCAGGACAAACCTGTGACGCGTGTTTGAGAACAGAGGAGGTTGACATTTAGGGACAGAGGCAACAGAGAGGTGCCCTCGCGCAAGGTAGAAACACAGCAGGGAAGAGACTCTGTTTTTTTTTTTTTTAATTTATCCCCCCACGGTTTTCCTTTGCAATGGGCTCATAGTGCACTCTTGAAATAATTGCATTCTCAACAAAAAAATAATACACTTGTTTTCAGTGCCGACTCAAAATGTATAAAATCCTAATGACAAAAGAATCTGCTCTCACAGTGAAGTCTTTAACTTTTATTAAAGATTATGCAGCAACAAAACAGATGCATTTCAGCCTGAGGCTTTCATCAGTGTTTGACAAACTCTGATCCTGAATTCAGGCTTCAATATAATGAACAATCACAAGACGCAGCTTATATCAACCAAGTGTAATTTCCATATTATTTCTGTATAATATCTGTTTTTCTGCCTCCCAGCTTGTCAGTCTCCTGACAGAAACCTGAGCTCCTTCTTTTTGACTCAGACTTGTGAATACCCACACTGTCCCAGCATGAACCCTTCATTTCCCCCAAGGACTGAAGTGGACTGTTTTATGGAGCCTAAACAGCATGGTTAATGCATTCGTCCCTGGCAGGGGGCACCCACTCCCTGGCACATAATTTGTTAGTGCCATTCTGGTTGTGCAGCAGCTGAGGGGGAGTCTTGCCCTGGTTGCTGTACCCTTCTCTGATGGAGCCGGGGTAAATCTGGTTCTGGGAGTTTGTTTCTCCCTTTGTTGTTTCTGCTTTTATGTCTCCTTCAGCCTCCACGTTGCTTTGTCTGCAGTCTGTTGTCTTGCTATGTGGGTTACTTCCTATTCTGAGCCGCAGAGATTTTGGGGTATAAAAATATTATGATAATTTTCCATTTCACAGATGAGGACATATCTACAGTAATATGTTTAGAATGTAACACCCTGCAGAACTGTTGTAGAATTGCATTACAAGAAGACTGCAGTACTGCTCGTCCTAAAGCTTGTATCAATTTCCCTTTCAATCCAACAATTGTCGGTAATAACACAGGACGGAGAAGTGCTCTAGAGCTGACACAGTGATGTGTGGATTTAAGGCTTTACTCAAATGCAGCATCACCAGATGGTTTGGCTTAAAAAGAAACACAGGGCTTCATAGGGATAAGAGAAGCAGCCATACTTCTTTGAAATTGGAGGTCAGAGCTCTCTTCAGGAAATCTTACCAAATGATTAACTGATATTCTTAATATGCACTCTGGAATCATTTCATCCCAATTTTGTTAATAATGTAGCTCCTCTTATCGCATTAGTCAGTAGTATTGTGGGATTGATTTTGATACAGCATGAAATATTCAAATGGAGGTGCCCTACATTAGACAGTAAATGTAAATTCTTCTTCTATTGCACATAGGAGGCAAGTGTCTGATAACAGCCTGACTGTGATAGTCCTGTTGAGATGCTAATCTGACAGCCCAAACGTGTAATTATGTAGCACGAGGAGAAACAAAACATTCGCTGGCTTTGTT
Source organism: Scarus forsteni (assembly GCA_036419115.1). Lineage (NCBI taxonomy): Eukaryota > Metazoa > Chordata > Actinopteri > Labriformes > Labridae > Scarus > Scarus forsteni. The sequence goes on from JAZDUH010000443.1 coordinate 15,821,700, forward strand.
TGGTTTCATTATGCAGATGGGATGTGCTTTCTTCAGAACAAAACACTGAGCTGGGAAGCAACACTTTTTAAATCTGCACATAGTGTGCAACTGCGTTTTGTGAAAATTGTTGAACTCCTCTCAATTACTCTTTTCTGCCAAGTATGACTTCATATTGACCTTACATATCAGCCATATACAGCGCATAGCAAATGTAAGGTTTATGCTACAGCTGCCTTAAATTAAACTAATTTAATTATATTTCTCTCATGGTTTATAATCCAGTATGTAGAGCTCTTTACTCAGCATGTTTTTATTGCTAACATAGAATTAATTTAGTTGTCAATGTATTTTCAGCTTTACTTTTTTACACTCCCACCCCCACCCCCCAAAAAAGTGTAAAGCACATATTTTATTCTTCATTAAGATGTAACAATATATTTATTTGCTTTCATTACTGAACATATAAATTAATTTTAATGTTTGAATGTTGTGCTAGATTAATCTCTGTATTCTCAGAGAAGCCCAGTTAGCGGCTCATTTGCCGAGTGTACTGGTGCTGGAGGGAGCGTGGTCCGTCAAAAATGCTCCGTAATATCATAATTAAAGAGCATTTAGATCTGAATAAATAGTGAGCACTGAATTTTGTTCACTTTTTTGGCAATGGAGCACTTTTTCAAACAATACAACTACAACATTCTCAAAAATAAATTAAAATACACTGCATAAAGTATAAAAAGTATTAAAAAAACAGGAAGAATGTAACATTTCATGTAACCATGTAAGCTCAGCAGGTGGAGAGAAGATAAATCATGCTTAATAAAGTTATAGTGACTGACAATAAGGAGAAACTACATGCTGAAAGTCTCCTACACTGCTAGCTGTGCTTCCCTTCTTGGTAAGGGCAGTTGGCTTAAAAAATGCTGAGATTTTTGCTTGGGGAGATTGTTTGGTAAGCTTCTGGTCATCCATTAATGTTTGTTTAAATTGTTTTTTATTTTTTTTACCGTCATAGCCGCTCCTTCGTCCGCCACCTGAGTGTGAGTGTGTGTATGTGTGTCTGTGTGTGTGTGTCTTTATACTCTCCTTCACGCTGCCGCGCAGCAGTGTGCCGCCTCCAGTCATTTCAATGAGGGACAGGCGGCAGACAGCAAGCAGTTTTAACCGCCGCGGTAGGACCCAGAAGCGGTTGCTGCCGAAGAGCCCGTGCACAGATTTTGCCCAGCTGCTCGGAGTCCAGCGTGTTGAACTTTCTGGCTGCAGTCGCCTGGCAGCAGCCAGTCATATCGAACTATCGAAGACTTAATGCAGGACTCTGCTGTGAAGGCAGCGACATGATGCTGCGGTGGTGTATTTGCAGTTTAAAAAAAATTATAATTTGAAGGAGTGGCAGGCCGCCACTCCTAAATGAGTGTAGAGGAAACACTGAGGTAACAAACATACACAGGCAGAAATGTGACCTCCCTGGCAGAGCTAACAAACTGTCACAGTGATGAGAACAAGTCCATATTAATGAAAAGGGGACGAGCTACTTTAGACCAAAACAATATTGGTATCAGTGTCAGCATTTATAAATGTGGAATATCAGCAAAAATCCAAAATGATACATCCCTAGAAGTGCTGAACAACACAGCTTCAAATGCTGTGGTACTTTTGGTAATATCAACCAAGATGCTGTTCACCAAAAAAATTAGAGGCAGTAAAAGCTGAACAGCAGGAGGTGGCATACTTTACAAGTTTGAAACTTCAGAGCATTCTCTGTACATATCTTAATTTTTAGGACTCTGTTGTTTCTGTTAAACCAATAGAATTGTAAGGTATTTTGTGAAAAAAAAAAAGTCAGTGTCCACAGTTCTCACCTATGATGATATGTACCATATCTTGGCCTCCATATCAGATGAGCACTGGAAACACCAGCCTCAGCTCACTGTTTATCTGCAAGTAATTTCTCATACAGGAGGGACTTTGTATATTTTTAACAAAAAGAGTGAATTAGTAGTTAGTAGCATTTGCAAAAATGAGTTTGGAATGATCAAATATTTTACTCCCTGATGTTGTCACGGATTTGAGTTGGTGGACTGTGAATATTCATAATTAATCTATTCCAGTAGCTGTAGAGATATTATAGTCCAGACTTAATAGCAAACCACAGTGCTGTAAGGTCATGACACTTTGGTGAATAACCAAAACTGAAAATATTAGCACAATGATATTTTTAGTACAAAACTGTGACCTCGTCACAATAAAGAACTGATAAAATATTAAAAGTCTGCATGTGCGTCCGTCATATGTCATAGCTGCTACAGGCCCTTTGCTCACTGATGTCCCTGAATCATTAATACCAGACGGGAGGTTGTTCAGGCCTTAAGCCCCCGACATGAACTGTAGGTCATGCTCTACCCTGCTGTTAAAAGTGACAGTCTGAATGTGTTGCAGTAGTATAAAGTATTTATAAATCCATGTTGTTAAAGTGCAGCCTTTGTGATTTTTGCTCTTTTGTTGGATCTCACAGCAGGATTCATTTTTTATTCAGCCTAACACAGATCCTTAATTTACAGCATTTTACAGTGTTTTAGCAAGCTTTGCACAATGATAAATATTTAAGCATCTTGGTACTAAGACAAGAAAGGCCGGCACTTACTTGAGGATAAAATTGAATTTCAAATTTGTTTATAATACTTTGACATATGATAAATATTATTGACAACAGTGACCTTCGCCGATATAAGCAGTCTGAAGACTTCTTATTATACTTTTTTGAGATTATTTTGAGCATTTTCTTACCAAAAAAAGAATATCTATGATAAAATAATAATAATAATAATAATAATAATAATAATAATAATATAAATAAAACATGCAGGCTGAAGCTCAGGGCTGGATGATTTAGATCAGAAATCATGTCTCAGTATTTTAAGTTGGACATTTTAGATGTTTGAACTTGGAGACTAATCAGCCTGGTGGATTCCTGTCCTCTCTGTTAGCTCTGCAGGTTAGCAGCGCTCATGGGGCTGTTAGCTTCAGATGGTTTAGACCAGGGGTGGGCAGCTGTGATGACCAAGAGGGCCATATAACTTTGTTTTTCATGCCTGAAGGCCACTCTGTTACATACTGTCGGACAATGCACATGAAACAGCACATGTAAAGCTTGAAAAAACTAAGCAATCCAAAATTGATGTATTTTAACTCAGCCACAGTAGAAAATGCATGATTTAATAGCACATGACTAAATCCAATTTCAGCTTCCTTTTAATGCAACAAATGAATGAGTGTTGACTAGTTTTTAAACAAAGATCTATTACCTCAAACTCTGTTTTCTAAGTATAATTTTTAATAATAATAATATAAATAAAACATGCAGGCTGAAGCTCAGGGCTGGATGATTTAGATCAGAAATCATGTCTCAGTATTTTTAGTTTCAGGAGAGTGGACTGAACAAAAATCGATGTATTTTTTTTTTATTGCCGTAAAAACATGCCAGGACAATCTGGGAGAACGTGCGCTGTTTTAGGCTGCCACAACAGTAGTGTCTAACATCATCAATCCAACTGTTCATCTTGCTCTCACAGCCAGCCAGGACTGTACTTTACTGTACTACAGCACTACTGTACTTTTGATAGTAGTGACACCGTCCACCACAAGATGTTCGCGCCCACAAACCCAATGCATATGTAAATTGATTGTAATTCTTAATAACACACTTTATTGTTCTTACATTATTTTATATTCATTATAAGTATTTTATATGACCAGCTCTCTTTGTGTAACTATCATGTAGCGATACTCCCTCCTGTTCAGTGCCATCACGTAAGCAGCACATGGCTAATTGAATATGCATGAGTAGGAGCTGGTTAGCTTAAGGCTATCCAGGCTAACAGCAGTGAGGACGTAAAGACGCTGGAGGAATAAACAGCAAAATGACAGCACTAAACTAACAAACGGAGGACAACACGCAACTGTAGCTGAACCAGAGACCCCATTTCTCACGGGTGGATGTTAAAGTTTAAGGGGAACGAAGATCGAAATCGTAAGCCGGTGAGTAACATAGTTCATGTAAAATGTAGACATTATTTTTTAAATATATATTGGACATAAGTAATTTTTTTAGCTGTGAAATATACCAAATGCTTCAGCCCTTACTGGGGGATTCCACTGGATGCGTATCCGGTCCTTCTCCGCTCTGCTCCGTCATCTGACGTGCGTCAACTCCCACTGGATCCATCTGCGGTACGAAGCATTGCGGCTCCGCCTTGCAGCGGGTCAACGAGCTCATAAAGTATTTTGTGGTTTTGCACCTCCAAAATCAAAAGCTCCTCATCCATGGTGAAGTGGGGTGAGACTGAACTTTTGACACCAGGTCTGTCTCCGCCCTAAATGACGTTTTCCATGTACAGTAGGCTACTTTTCCGTTGTTGACACGGTTTATTTTATTTTGAAACATCTACGGATGTTTTATTTTGTGTTTGTGCTCAACTTCCTGTCCTGCACGATATTCTGTGTGCTAAATTGCTGCGCCGTGGTCCGGCATCCGGCAAAAATAGAAGCTCTGCGTATCTGCTCCGTCTGCCGGAGGCTGGCGGAGCAGATGCGCAGCTGTGCCGGAGCCGTGACGCAGCTGGTGGAAGTACACGCATTGCTTATAATGGACACGGATCGGCTCCGCTGCCGCAGCGGAGCGGGGACGGACCGGATACGGACCGGATATGCATGCAGTGGAATTTGGGCTTTAGTTTACAGTACTCTTGTGGTTCTGTAACGTTTCGATTACAAATGTTCATGCCGCTGTGTCAGACAGCAGATGGTAGTAGACGCGCTGTTCCACCACCGCAGTAATGGCAGCCGCTGATAATGGCGGCGCCCACAGATCAGCCGTAGGATTGGTCTACAGTTTAATGCTTCCTAAAACATATCTGGAGATGCAGTCATAGCAGAGTAGGTTCTTTAAGGATTTGCAAAAGACAATAAATGTACTAAAAATCTCCACCTATTCTTATTTGTACATTATGTAGTACTGGCAACTCATGATGAATCATATTTAGTCGTTGTACATTTTTCTTCATGTTTTTTATTTAATTATTGATGAGTCACTTTGAGTGAGGTGGAGGGCCATATGTAGTCCCCGGGCCACCAGTTGCCAACCCTGTGCCTATAAATACGATGCTTAACAAATGAATTAAACCACCACCCAATGTAGGGCTTATGCTCTAAATTAACTGCATTGGTAATTACCAAATCATGTTTTACACCATTGCAAAAAAGCTGCTTAACTGAAATGAAAATATGAAATTTAGAATTAAATTATGATTATCCTCAAGATTTTGAATTTACTGTTTTGAAAGAAATAGAAAAAGTAGTGAAGCACACTATTTCTTCATTAAGATGTCAAATAATAGCTCCTTGCTGGCATTCTTGAACAGAAAAATTAAGTGGTTAAATATATGCCAGATTAATGGGTGAGTTTTGATTACTATTAAGGACTCTATCGCTTGTCTGCCCTGTGGTGTTGAACCTGAGTGGGCTGAATAAACTATTTTTATGAATGGTGGATAAAATGTTTATACCTTTGCGTGGATGAAATGCAGATGTGGGTGTCATATCAGTATTCTGCCGAAGCTGTTTTTTTTTGAAAACATGATTGTCCAGAAAATCTTTATCCTATTACATCGTTCATGAAAATGGTGATTTACACCCCAGTATGCAGGCACATGCTTTTTAAAGTTTGTGTCTCTTTTTTTCTCTTCAAAAGCAAAGTGTCTTGATATTCTCTTAATAGGGAAAAAATCAGCACCCTGGCTTGTTAAGCTTTCATTACTCACATCAATATCACAACCCAGAGGAAAACGGTTCCACAATCTAAACTTTTGTAGCTCTGTTTTTTTCTGCAATGCAAAAATGTTAGTTTTTCACAGTTCATCTCTTTAAGAGTTCTGAAAAGTCTTGAATTTTAACTCAAAAAGTGTTTTGAGGTTTGTTTTTCGGGTCAAGAGAGAAAAGTGTGAGAGGGAGAAAGTGTATGTAGAGAAAATGTGCTGAGACGCATCATTAAAACCTTAAATCGCCTTTTTTTATGTCGTGGCACATCCCTATAAGCTACGTGATCTCAGCCTTTTTAATGTATCTTATTCGTATCTTAATACATAAAGTATATTGTCCAGAGCTACTAAATGTAATATCTTTCATATTCAAGCTTGACAGTTTTCTTTTTCAGATCCCAAAAAGGAGAACTTCACTGATACATGCAGTGTTTTCTGGTATATTTTACTCAAGCATGCTGTGGTCTGTGTAATATTTCCTGTATTTCTTACTGTTATGATGGTGCAGGCAGACAACCTCATGGGAAATTTATTAAGAGTGGCTCCACTGACGTGTTAATGTTTTATGAAACAGCCATGTCGATTCTCTTCCTGCTGTCATCCCCTGTTCAGCTTCAGGGTGTTTTTATTAATGTTGACACCACACTTCAACTTTTAAAGGGCATTAATGGGTTTGAATGATGAATCAATGATTATGATATGCTCAGGGTGAGGAAATTAAAATAGTCAGTAATTTGTCATTTGTGTTTTGTCCCTCTCATCCTGAAAAACATAAACATTTATTCAGGATGAAGTTATTCTCTGCTGCTTACAAATTGGACTGTAATTTGTTGTGTCAGTTGATTGGTGGAGATTTTAACAGACTTCGCCAAGGGCTGATGGATGGCCACCTGCAGGAGAGGCGGCCAGGTGTGACCTTTCAGTTTTACACAGTCGATGCAAAGTCAAACCAGACAAGCACACACACTTTGTGTTGACTTTAAAACTGTGTAGGTGCTCAGCCAGGCACCAGAGCTGTCTGGAAATGTAAAATCTGTCCATGCATACATCCATGCGTAGAAACCACTGATCCTGTTTGGGTTGTGAGGGTTGGAACTGATGTTAATGGTCATCAGGCCTAGTGGCAGCCTCTAAAATGGAAAACTCAATTCAGAGAGGACAAAAAACTTTTATTTCCTGGACTGTGAGCTAAACTAAACCAGCAGTCTCATGCATATTTCATATTTAAATGACCACTTTTAAAACAGGAGCAGATGTATTCACAGGTTGAAACAGTGTTTTTGTTGAAATATTTCAGATCTTTAAACTGAATAGGGAGTGTTATTGTAGCTGTTCATAGTGCTTTGTGTAGACAGGGACATTAAGCACTACATAGTTAGAGGTATGAATTATTGTAATGTAAACCAGTGCAATGTTGCTGTTTCTATGGAGGCTTGAAGACCCACCTCAGGTCCACCTTGTGTTATTCAACAGTTTTAGGCTGGTGATGCTATTTTCTGGGGGACATTGCTGAAAGATCTTAGGTAATGTACAAGAGTAAAATGAACAAATAAACGCCACTAATCAGTGCCATCATCAAAAATATTTTAGCATCTGCTCAATATCTCCCCCACTGCACCGTTGTCACAGCTGTCTAAGTGCTAAGGTCCAATGAGTGGTCGTGTTAACCAATAATAGCTGACAGCACTTATAAATGTCGTAGCTAAAGCACCAGCAAAAATAGAGAAATGCTTTATTGGAGGGGAGGAAGTGAAGCTTGCATTGTCGGCAGTGTCACTGACCCCCTCAGGACACTTTCCCAAGATATATGTTCCTTTTAAGTCTGAAAAAAACACTTGTGCAAAATGTCGGTTATTGCCGTGATATTCTGTGTCTGTATTGAATTCCGTGTTTAATGCTTAATCCCATGCTTCTGTCCGCGAGTCTGTGATTGCAGGTTTTGTAAGACCCTGGGTTTGTGTGTGGGTGTGGTGGGTGGTGATGGTCTGCCTGCTATAGGATGCCAGAGCGCATTGTCCAGCTGCTCTGAGGTGTCATGGGACCAATTGGATGTTAGATGGTGAAGAGAGGTTCCCACTTGACAAGTCCAGTGATGTGCTGGTTATTGCTGCCTATTGGTCCACACAGTTGAGTTGTGAGGGCTAAGAATAAAGAGGATAATTGGATTTTGGTGTTGTTATATCCAGTTTGGATCCTTTCATTAGAGCACGAGTATTTCTTTGTTTCAGATATGTGTCTGACATTCTTAACTGGTGCATCAAATCTACAGCCTGGTGCCTGTTCCCCACCCACAAACTCAAAGACCTTGAGGCATGTCTCCACCAAGTGTTTCAGACTCCAAGTTGAATATTTAAATGGTTGATGGCTTACTTTTCAAAATTTTTGCACCTAATTTTGCCCTTTCTGCTTATCTGCATGCCTGGAAACTTTCTATAAGGAAAAGCTCACCAAACATTTTAGCTCTATATAAGCTGTAGTCTTACCCTCAAACACAGTCCAAAATCTCAACAAGGTTCCTGAAAGAAGATGTTTGGGGGGAACCTGTCACTACTACTGACTGGCTTTACCAAAACTTTCCAAATCAACTCGACTGTGATACTTTTTGCTGTATTCTTTTTCAGTTAATATACTGATACAGATGTCACTCATCTTCTTAAATTCATACATAATTTTCACCAACTTACTTTTTATTAGCGACAGACAACATAAAAAGTAAACCTATAGATCCGACCATCACATCTTAAAAGTGAGTTACATTTTTAGTCTTAATCAACAGATTATTATTAAAGATTAATGGTGTTTATCTCCCAAACTGTCTTCTTCCACAGATCAAATTTTTCAACTTTGGTGACCAAACAATGAGAGACCTCATTAACAGTTAGCTGAAAACGCTGTATATAGAGTCAGGAATCCCACCTCTTCGAATATCATACATAAATAAGAGGATTACAAAGTGCATTCGAGAAATTTTACCAGGCTCTTTCAACCTAGTCCGCACTATTTGATGCCATTAAAGATTAACATTTTCTCGATAAATCAGACCTGTTTTCTTTGGGGAAACTACATGATGATAAGAAATTTCCTCAGACTTTACTTAATAAAGTCTGAGGAAGAGCGGTTTTGCTCGAAACGTCACGATCTAATAAAAATTTTCAAGGGAGCTACTTTTTGGTGTGTGGATCTCCTTACTCATTTTTCATATTTATGAATGTAGACATTGTTTTTAGCTCATAAATTACTATACTTTATAAACTGCACATTGTCACTTTAGTCCTTTGTGTTTTGGTCTTAGTCCCAGGAATGGGTCCATCTTCAATCCTTTTGTAGTCGACATTATGATGAGTCACATTGAAAAAGTCAAAGAGCACCCAGAAAGAGCCAACTTTGTTTAGGATTACTAGGTCTCTTCCAGTGTGCTAATCAGTTTTGCCAATGAGCCAACAGAAGTGCACATCACATCAGGACCCTGGAGCCAGTTAAGAAAAATATTGCAAGCTCCTCTCAATTTATCATCCCTGCCATGAGCCAAAGTGTCTGCTTTGAAGAAAGTCCGCTGACATACATTTGAGAAAGAGTGGGTCATACTGGAAAGCTCAAAACTTTTAATGTCAGACCATCAGAAGATGCCAAGCTGTGAAGCTGAACCTCTCAGCGCTGAAGTGGCAGGGACACTGAAGTAAATACTTTTCATGGTAAACAACTGAGTGAGAAGTTACAGCGAAGCAACCGAGTGACAACTCCATAACTGTCAGGTGAAGAACTTGTGTTTATGAATACTTCAAACCTGGAACAACCTTGAATAGACACTTGAATTGAGATGCACAGGCTTCAATGTGGAGGCCACAACAGTAAGTGTGAGTTATCTGTTGTTTGCTGTATACGAGAATATTCACTGAAACACTGAATAAAGAAAGGACAGAAGCCAATCACTCACATTTGTGAAGCACTGAGATTGTTCTACTTGGGGGAAAAAACAAAGTAAAACCCACTCTTTTGATAAAAACACAACAGCATTACAGTTTGCCACCAACAACAAATGACCTTCAACAGTGAATAAACTCCCAATAACATGCACGATAGAAGGTCAACAAGGGCTGCAGTGCAAAATGGGAATCAAACCCTAAACTAGAAATACCCTGTATAAAAGACACTGAAGACTGGAAGGAAATTAGACAAAAAAACCCGAAAACAAGCTGACTGAATTAATGCTGGACAACATTTTTTTTTTACTATTTTACAATGCACTATCTTCGTATTGCCACAGCTTTTTATTTTTTACCTCGCAGAGTGTTGTTAAATTTGGATTATAAATTAGATTTAAAATCAGGTTTATAGGCCAAGCATTTCAGTCATTCAAGGTATTTGATGCTGTTTACATTACCCTTTAAGTACAGACTAGATACACACTAGAGTGTGTATACATATACAAACCGAACAGAAGTAGGAAACCGAAAAGCAAGAATTAAACTTTTAAATAACAAAGGTAAAGGTAAGGAATAGAATATGTACAAGATAATTTTTAGTAAGAGGTATAGCTAAGAAAGAAAGTCCGTAGGTGTATGTACAACTGGTGGATGTTATCTGCTTAAGGACAGACTGGATTACAGTGGATGATCATATATACAGGTAAATATGTGGTCATTGGCTGTTTTTAAATAAAATAAAAAGCTCTGGTTTGAAGGGATTTTGAGTGGTCACCCAAAGAAACAAAAGGTTGAAACTTTCTACCTGCCCGATTATTTCCACCATGTTCAGTCGGTGTGTTTTGGTAAGAATCTGGTTATGTAGAGTCGGGGGTGATGGTACCATTTATTATCATCAATACCCGATATGAGAAGCAGGGCAATTTGCCGTGCTTTTTTTTTTTTTTTTTTTTTTTTTTTTTTTTAATAAAGAATCCATTTTTATTGTTGTATTAATACGTCTTTTATTATTTTCTTAAAAGATACAGTCTCCAATCCGTGTTAAATATATAAAGCATGGTCCCTGCTACATGGATCTACTGGGTTGTCCATCCCTGCGACAGAAACATTGACTGTTAATGTAACAGAGAGACACAGAGTCAAATGACTGAACGTCTGCTGCCAACGAGCAGCTGAGAGCTTAACTACAATACCAAATAAAAGCCCCACGTTTCTGTGAGCATCACAGACTCATTTAGTAGTTTTATTGGGCAGATTACTGTTCACACAGATGAAACTAAAATACTGTATATCTTACTATCTCTCGCGTTCAGAGATTTTTAAACCTCAATTTATGGCAACGTACCTTAATGCCTTAGCTTGGTGGTGGCAATATATGTTGGGCACGATCCAATCAGAGCTACTCTAGTTATAAATTGATATATTCATGTAGAGCAGGTTCAGATTTTGTTATCAGTTCTGGTATTGTAACTAAGATGCTCTGCCAGGTAGCCTGAATGAAGGTGACTGCATTTCACAAACAAGGCAACTTTGTTTTTGTTGATTTCTACATTCAGACTATACTAGTATTCAATAAAGGATCATTAGATGGCTCATTTAATCCAAGTGTAAAACATGACTTCAGAAATTCAGGGATACATAAAAAATGCCTTTTTTCATTTTTCATGTTTTCAGTCAACTAGTAGATTTCGTCAACAAAAAAGTTGTGAAATTTCATTAACTTACACTAGACTGAAATTAAAACAATTTAGATGACCCAATAATGACTAAAACATAAAGATATTTTAGGCAACAGACTATAGCTGAAACTAAATTAAAAAAGTGCTTTTTAAATTAACACTGGTGATATGACACACGAGCCACCTTGAGACCAGGCCATCCACCACCAAGGACGACAGCCGACACATGGGCTGTGCAATTTAACTATGAGACCATTGACTTTTTTTAAACATTGATATTGACATATCACATCTGAGAGGGCCCCAATCACAAGTCCTTTCAGGAGCCCGGCCATTTTTAGGGCTGGTCTGCTGTGGAGATCTTAATGCTGATAGTAACTGTGCTTGCTTATTCGCACATTTCAAGCACGTGTTGATCTTTAACCCTCCGTCCATCGTCACAACAGCCCAGCTGTTTTATAGTCCTTCTTGGACATGAGTCAGAATTCAGCAGTGTGCTTCCTCTTTACTGAGAAATATTTGCTGATGATCTTCCTGGTGTTTGATCTGCAAACTTGGCCCTTGCCACATCAGGGTGATTGTTTTTCTCTGTGCAGCCAGACCGGAGCATCAGTAAATATGACTGTCGCATTGGAGGTGAATTTAAAGTACAACAATGAAGACATCTTAGTGAGGGGTCTGTGCAAAACATGCAGCTGCATCTCAAAGGGATCCCATGTGGAATTGGCATCTTTTTATTTGATATATTTCTGCATTTACCCAGAAACTCCCTCTGAGATAATACCTCATATCATTTGATGTCTAAATATCTTCTTAATTTAGGGCTTCACCCTTTCCTTCAAACACATTAAGAATTTGTCTTCAAATGCATTAATGAAAAAAAGACAAGAACACATGGCAGATACTGGTTTGAAACAGTGAAACTCCTGGATACAATGATTTGTAACTAATTTAAACTGCTCAAGGGAACAATGATATTAATGTTTCTGGTATGATTTAGCAAAAGTTGTCCAAAAAATATCGGAAGTTTTTCTAAATTTAGTAAAGCTATCGTCCAGCATTTTTTTTTAATGTCTCACCTCACTCCGGAGTCCATGACAAGCAGATAGACACCGTTCTTTCAGCTGTGCGTACAATAACAAGTGGACAAAGGTAACCCACTGCTAGTTGGCTTAGTTCAAATGTCGGGAATTCAATGGGAAATATTACTCTGCCTCTGCCTCTGCCTACAGTCATCAGATAAACTCAACAACTCTGAACTGTCCTGTGTGCTTGCTGTGACTTGTTTTTTTTACAGTTCTGTTCTACGTTATCTACTCCTAAACAGAGGCTTTGCTTTGTTGACCTACTTCCATGGTGGTTTAAGCTAGCCGATGTGACGTTTGCGAACGACTCAAGTCTTTTGAACACCTCCTTTAAGTGAATGATGATCGATTCACAGTTGAGCTTTGCGTTTGTGAGCCGTTCTTAAAGACAAATTACCTGCAAATTTCAGAATGGCTGACAAACGAACGGCCTCTCACAACTGTGAATCTGTTCTTTTTGTTCACTTAAAAGAGCATTTTAAAAGACTAGACTTGTTTGGGAATTTCACTAAGCCACTGTGGAAGTAGATCAACAAAGCAAAGCCTCTGTTAAGATGCAGAAGAAGATAATGCCTAATACAATATACCTTAGACACCTCACATCTAACTCAATCAAGCGAACAGTTCTGTTCCGAGTAATGCGAGACTGGAATTTTTTACCTGCACATGTAAAACTCAACACTAATTTAAAACAATTCAAGAGATTACTAAAATGCCATTTTTTCCATGTATATGAATTCTTTACATCTGGAAAGGAAAATTGGCTTTGTTTGATGTTTTTCTGTTGTTTTCTTTTTTGTTTTCTGTTTTCTCTTTAATTGTGTTGCTTTTATAATGTATGTATAATTTTGTTGGACCCCAGGAAGAATACAGCTAATGGGGCTCCAAATAAACAATAAACAAATAAACTATAAACAATACGATGATAGTAAAAGAACGTATCATAACATGGTAAAATAGTGTCACAACAAGAACACTGTTTCGAGTTGCTGAAGAGTTTATCTGATGACTGTAAGCAGAGGCAGGCTAATACTTCCCACAGACTTCCGGCAATTTGAGCTAAGCTAGTTAGCCATGGGTAACCTTTGTCTTTTACTTGTTCCTGAACACAGAGTTGAAATAATAGTGTTTTTTTACTTGTTGAGGATTCAAGAGTAAGGAAAGACACAAAAAACAAGAAACTGTTGGCTTTATGGATGTGGAACCTGAGCAGAAAGAAATTAATTAATGAGGTAATGTCTTAATAAATCCCTGAATGAACCACAGGGAACAGACAGTCCCTGTGCTGCTTTTAAGGCTAATGTGAAGCTCAGAAAACGTTGAGTTGTTTGAGTGTTCAAATCATTCTGTCAGGTAGAACCATTTTTATACTCAAGGGGCTAAAAGATATGCCCCGTCTCATTTCCATGGATTTGTGTTCTTTTTTAAAGGCTGTTGAACTTCCTGAGATATGAGATAATCCTTCTCATATCTCCTCATTGTATGAACATAATCTCTTTTCCCTGTCAGACCAAGAACTTCAAGTGTCTCAAGGACAGAGGAGGACACAAAGGACCATCATATGTGGGGAATTATCGCTCATTAAAACTCTTACCATGTTAAGTACCTCGTCCTACAGGGTGCCTGTGCTCTCCTCACATTATGTAGCTCTTGAGTTACTTTTTGTACTTCGTATATCAGAGGTTTATATACATAGTTAAATTCTACATTTAAAAAAGTTTTGAAAGAAAGAAAGCAAAGACAACACTAAAGTCCACATAGCATTAATGTGGCTCTGTTGCAACAGAAAGAACAAAAGCTCTGGGGAAGCAGATGGATTTAACCAAATTGACCGTATTATTTAATTTGACCAAGGTTTATTAAATCTAGAAAAAGGTTACCACCACTTTGTGTGAGATATGTGTCCCATTGTCCCAGACAGCCCTTTGTTTGTCCGTCTGCAGACTTAAAGTCAGTTGTCCTGTACGTTGGATATTTTTGTACTGGTAAATAGCAGGTGGTTCCTCTCAGGGTCATTGCCTGGTTATGGGCTTTTGCTTGCTGCCATAAAGATTCTTTAGCAGCATCTATCAGTTTCAGGTGTTTTATAGCCACGCTGCCTGAGTGGACACACACACAGATGAATGTTGAACAGGGCAGCCCCAGAATCTGTGCACAGTCTGCCACACTGTGACCAAGTCCTCTCCAGGATTTCAGTCATGCACTCGGCTGTCTGGAATTTTATTTTGGAGTAACAAAAAAATCAGATTTTCTAGTAGAAATCCCTCCACAGGTTTGATGCCATAGTGGTACAGAAGCGAGCAGGTTCTGAACTGCCCTGATCACCCTCTGTTTGCTGAATTTGATCTTATCCCTTCTTGGCGATGTTATAAAATGCCTACAGCCAAGACGAGGCGTGCCAGAGCTTCTTTTATTCTGGTTGCCATTTACAGCCTCAATTCACTGTCCTGACCAGTGAAATAATTTTAGATCATTTGTTGATTCCCTTTTCATCTGCTTTACCTTGACTGTTCATCATTACTGTTTATTTCTCTACTGCACAGCACTTTGCTCACTGAATGCACTTCATGGAGATTTGTCTGATTAATTTAGCCTTTGGTTCGAGTGCCTTCTTTCCTTCCTTTTCACTTGTGCTCAGGATTTTCCTGATTTTCCTAATGCCTGTTTGTTGCATGTTTTATCGTGTATTGGTGTGCTGATGCCTTCTGCAAAACAGTTTCCCCTCTGGATAATAATGAATAAGGTTGAAGTTATAGAGTTGCTCCAAATTTTACTCTTTTTTTTTCTCAGTAGTTTTGAGGGCCCTCCTCTTGTTATCTGGAGTCTGCCTGCCCTTAATAAATCCTGATTAATCAGTCAAAAATGCAAAACTTCTCCCATCTTTTTGACCAGATAGCTGCATTTATTTTATAACCCTGTTTTAAAAGTGATAGGTCTAAAAGCCCCACATTCTGTGAGGTCCTGTCCCTCTTTAGGGATCACTGAAACACTATCCTCACTCCATGATGGATAGGGCTCCTGTCCTTGGAGAATAGCTAAAGCTGTTGTGCAATGTTGGTATTAATTCTTCCTGTAGTGTTTTATGCCATTGTCCAGGAAATCTGTCCATCCCTGGAGGCTTACAGGATTTCAGAGAGGAAATTGCAGAACCAGTCTTTGCAGTAGAAATTACTTTGATTAATTTATCATCTTGTAGTTTAACCAAAATAAGCAGGTCTGATTTTATTTAGCATTGTTCAGCTTCAGTGGCATCAAATAGTGTGGACTGTGTTAAAAGAGCCTGGTAAAATTGTTTGAATGCATTTTGTAATCCCTCTTATTTATGTCATTCGTGGAAGTGGGGTGCCTGATTTGATACACCATATTTTTAGCTAACTGTTTTGTGAGGTCAAACTGGTATCTTAGAGGCCTTAAGTCACCTACACACTGAATGCAACTTTAAGACCTCGGTGACCACTCTCCATATAAAGTCATTGTACAGCTGCGATGGGGCAGGGTTAACTCTCCCACGATGCAACTCACACGCTCTGGGTGACCAGAGATCTCCAAGGAGAATGATTTTTTCGTTGTTAAAAAACTCAGTGGTCTCTTCCTCCCAGTTGTCCTTGTGTCTGTCTAGCTCATCCGTGTCATCAGCAGGGCCATCAGTTGCTGTTTTTTGGCTGGTAGGTGAGTGGAAAGGATACAGTTGGAATAATGTCAGCTTATGCATCCTATTATATGATATACGGTATGACCGCGGTGAAACTCAAGTGGAGGTGACATCATTGAGCGACGGCATCAGTGACCTAAATGAGTTGTTTATGGATGCTAGTGGGGTGGGCTACACAGTTTCAGTCGCAAAGTTGCGTTTGGTGTGAACGCACCTTTATTTTTATTTTATTTTTATTGGTTTTAAAGAGGGAACAGCACATGTTTAAACTTTAGAGCCAGCCTCATAACGTCTCTGTTTATATTTGAGCTTTTTTCGCTATTTCATCACAATAATTCAGATCTGTTTCTTGTTCATTTCGTCTCATTTGTTTAAGAAAATGTGGATCCTTATTTTTGCTATTTTGTTTTTTAAGATCTATTCATAGTTCTTGCAGAAGTCTTAACTCACGCTTTTTTAATGAAATTAGCTTCAGATATAACTTTTCCCTATAAAACTGCTTTTGCTGCATCCCATGGTATCACTGGGCTGACATTCTTATCATCACTGTCTTCCTAGTATGGTTGTAACTCATTTATTTTATTTCTTTTACCTGAGCCCAGGCTTGATTAATATCCTAATGCTTCATCTCCACATAATGTTTTGAGGCCTACAATATGAATGTCTTTTTAAATGGACTGTGGATGAGTTGAGTGATCTGATGAATCCCTCTTACTAACTTCACAATCTCTTAGCCTGTGCCTGTCAAAGTTGTGTGCATAAATAAATAACCAATCCTTGAATAGATCGACTGTATACTGCCTCTGAACTTGTAGTTTTATTCCATCATTCACAATATTGGAAAGTCTCTTTTTTATGAGTTGTATCAAGATCTGGGGCCAAGATAATGCTGAAGTCTCTTGCCCAAAGCAATACTCCAGCAGTTTGAGATTGGATTAATTCAGTTATTTTTCTTAAAGAACAAAAAACCTTTTACTGTTTGAAAGTGTGTACACATTTAATACATCTGCCCTCTTTATCTCAAGTGTCTGATATGCTTCAAAAATGAATCTGATTTAAGAAAGTCACACCTTCTGCGTTGTTTTGTTTCTCTTTTCTGTTGTGTTTGACATTATATTATTAACTTAGTTTTCATAGTCTTTGTCAGTAGATATTTTGGAGTTGTCCTTTTTTTACTTTCAATCTTTATTTTTAAACTGCACTGAATCTAAGGGTGCTTTCACACCAGAGCTGTTTGGCTCAGACTAAACCAAAAAAGTCCGTGGTGCGGACCTTTTGGGCTGGTCTGAATACAAACCAGCGAACTCTGGTGCGGAGCAAACAGTCGGTCCGAGACCTCGCCGGAGAGGTGGTCTCGGTTCGCTTCCTAGTGAACCGTGGTGCAGTTCGTTTTATGTGTGAGGGTGTATTCAAACTAGGAAAGTCCATAGTTCGCTTTCTTTGGTCCGGACCAAATCAAGCGAACTATGGACTTTCCTGGTTTGAATACACCCTAAGAGCTACACCTCAGTTTCTTTTTAAATTGTGCAATAACAAAGTGATTCTGAGTGATTATACGTTTGATGTTGTGTGACCTTTCAAGATTATCCTTGGTTTGAACAGATGCCCTATCGCCCCCTTTCATTTTGAATAAATTAATTAATTGAAATTATGTTCTGCAGAATATGTTTAAGATAAAAATTGAGATTTATTTTTATGGACTTACTTCTATTCCACTTGTAAGTTATCTTAGGGTTGGAAAATGTAAATATTTCTCTGTTAATGAAAGGCCTTGTCAGTTGCATTGGCACATTTTTAGATTGGTATTTGTTTTTATGATAAGATTAAATACTGATGAGGGAGTTGCATGTTAATTTAATGTGAATGTAGTACAGTTTCCAGTGTTTTTGTAGACAAGCCTGCCTATATCCAAGCTATATAATCAACATTTTATGACAAAACCACAGCATGCCCTTTAACTCAAAGAGGGAACTGGACTTAAGTTCTGGGGAATATTTTCTGTAAAACTAAGGCAAAACTTGTTTTCTATAATTTCTGTGTTGCATGGAGGATCTTTCTTTGAGAAGTGAGAAAAATCAGGTAAATTATTTCTTGATCATATTGTTCAGCCCTACCGGAAACCCACTTTAGTAAGTGGACATAGCCATCATGCAGACTCTCACCTCTTTTTCATCTGTTTCAGCAAGTGGAAATTGGCATTAAAGTTGCATTATCACACCGGTTGGAGGTTGGAGTGTGAAGCAGAGAAACTCCACCTTTACAAGAACACTCTGATGGCTGTTACCGCACATGAATCCTGCCCTATCAAGCAAATATGTCAGAACCTTGCATCATAATGGATGTGGCTTTTATCACAACCCTGATAATAGCTTGTTTTTTTGCCCAGCTCTAGGTATGATTAAAAAGCAGTGGTTTTTGGTCAGGCTTTCCTGTGCATGAGACAAGATTAAGAGTTGGTGCCCTCACCACCATCTTCCCCAAAATCTGCCTCACCACCAGAGAACAAACCCCTCTATAAAATGCACACACAAAAATAACCCTTTAGGATAGTTATTAATCATAAAATGGCACAAATTATGCTCAGAAATGATAAAACAGCAGATTTCTCTGGCCCAGGGCATAATTATTCCATTGATTGCAGTCCTTTATGCAAAACAGTAATCCAGTCGAGACCTCATTATTGAATTACATATTTCAATTTCATCATAATCTACCACTAAGTACCATGATGTGGGACACTGGGGAGGTGGGGTGATCCTTTTTTTTTTTTACTCTTTTTTTTTTCAGCAAGCTCTATTTTTATGCTGTTGTCTCCAGTCTTAGGCACCTTATTGACATTCATAACATGCCCTATTAATTAGAGAAGAGCTTGGGGAGATATTGATAATTAAAATGTGAATTTCCTAAAGTCTAAAATTAAACATTTTATTCAATGTTACACTCAAGATGTTATGGGCGTAAGCCAGCCCCGATTGGTGACTAGTGCTCAAGGCTGGAACACTTGATGTTTTACACCTCAAGGCAGCCCTGATTATGCGGCAGACTTTTCTGAAGATTTTGAAGGCTGACTGCAGAAGTGTGCAGGTCTGAAACTATTCAAGATAGTACCTGAGAAGAAAGAAAAGGTGCCTTCTAATTATTACAAATGTAACCACCTCACTAGCTTTTTTGGATTTAATGTAACAGTAGCTCTACTTTGAGCTGTTTGGATGTCTTCAGCCATCTCTCAGGCTGAGCTCAGCCACTCTCCTAAACACTCTGTGTTAACTGCATCCTCGTTCTTATGGCCATGATTCCCTCTTTACTGTAGGTGAAGGTTTGTGATGAAGAGGGACCAGTGACTGAAAGCTTAACCTTCTGGCTTGGCTCCTTCTTCACTGAAACAAGGTCTGCAGCGCTGCAGATGACGCACCCATCGGCTTCTGTATCTCTATGCCTCACTTGTTAACAAGACCCCAAGATACTTGAACTCCTTTACTTGAGGCAGAGGCTCACTTCTCTGAGGAAACACGTTTTACACACACCACATTATTCACAAAGACCAGGGATGAGATTCTGAGCTTTCCAAACTCGACATCTCCCTCCATGGCTTTGCCTGGAGATCTGTCCATGTAAATCAAATAAAATCAGTGACCATGATCAGTCACCATGGCTGAGGCCAACATGCACTGATAATGTGTTAAGCTTTGCCTCAAAGATGCTGTCACAACTCCCTCTTTGTTTTACAGGGGCTGGATGGCGGTATCCTTCTGAAGATCCCTGAATGGACGCAGTGGTGGGAACCTCCCATGCTTCTTCAGTACGCCTTGCGAGGGTAAGATGATAGCCCTAGATGAAAACAACATCTGTTTGAAATAATGCCTGTAGTCAGTTATCAATCTTTAATCAGTCAATCAGTCTTTATTTATATAGCTCCAATTCACAAAAAGCTTTATCTCAAGACACTTTAAAATAGAGCAGGCTGAATACATGCTCTTCAATTTATACATATAAAATACACATACAAATACAATCATATAACACCCAACATGAATCCATATAGCCAATCATGAATCCCTCCATCATGGCTGCAAGAAACAACCTCTGTCTTGCAGCAGGAAATCTTGAATGTGGATCCCAGTCTCATGATGAACAGCCACCCACACAATGCTGTGTTGGGGTGTGTGGGCAAGGAAGGCATGTAAGAGGAGACAAGTCGCTGAAAGTAAGACCTAAAGCTTGTGACAGATCCATGGACCAATCATATTCCTGTTGTCATCCTATTTGTTTCTACTGAATACAAATTAATTAAAGGTTAGCCCCATGAGATGAAATATCTTGTTTTCAGGAGGGTCCTCATGTCTGTAGAACTGTAGTGATATTTTTTTATAGAATTCTAAACAATAATAACCATGAAAAGAGTAATAATCGAATATTTACATTAGATACAATCACTAAGTTAACAGTCCATGCAGCGTCTTTGGTTGCAAAACATACTATTTGACTTGTCGACTCACCTCCTGCTCTTTTCTCCACTCAAGGAAAGTTAAAATAACAAAGTTACATTGTAATTTAGCAAAAACTTTTGTACACAGCAATGCATGTCTGAGAGTGAGTACAACAAGCAAGACTCTACACTGGAGGGAGCAAAATTAGTTTTTTTTTTTTTAAAAAAAGCTTCAGTTCTGTTTGGACACATGGGCTGCCATGTAGTGCTGAAACGTAAGCCAGAATTAGAGCTTTGAATTGATGCAAACTACAACTAGAAGCCAATAAAGAGCAATGTAGCAGAGTGACTTGTTGTTTTTGGCTGATTAAAGACCAGTAGTTCTGTTATTCTGGACCTGCTAGAAGGGATTTGCATTAGTCAGTAGGTAGGGTCTGATCCTCCTGCTGTTGCAAAAGGCCCATTGACAGGACCAAGCAATCAAGGAGCACATGAACCTTAAAGGTCAGCTGCTTATCAATCATGACACACAGATTTCTGCCAGAGTTTGTGGGCAGGAGTTTATTGGATCCAAGCTGCACGCTGATCTGTGGCTAAATGGAGGAACTGGCTGGTAGGACAATAAGCTCAGACTGGGACAGATTTAGTTGGAGGTGGCTTTCCTTCATTTCTGTAGAGATGTTAGCAAGAAATCCGAGCTGTTACATCACCAGGTGGGAAATATAGGAGGAGCAGATTCTCATCACCATTGTAAAATCCAAATACCGGTAACTTTGCTCCCTGTTCTGTTAAGAATAATATTACAGTTTTGAAGTTTATGTGGAACATGCAAAAAGACTGGTAGGACAAATGCTTGACCACTAACTAGTCAAGGTGATAATGGTTCATAATGCATTTTAGTGCTTGTCAGTAACATTTTTTTTGCTTTCAAAGTTGGCAATGAAAAATGACTAATATAAAGAGTTTAGGGCATAATATGGTTAAATATAATTTTAGGAAAACAACATTTAGGTTTTGAATTGGAGCATAGATCAGTTGTTTTCAGGTGTTATTTGTTTTCTTCTCGATTCTAAGAAGTTGTAATAAAATAACACCAAACATGATTCATATTGGCTGATATTACTTACTGAGGTTAGGTGTTGGGGGTTGGTAAAGGAAACCAGATCAGGGTAGGCCTGTCACGATAACAAATTTTGCTCAACGATAATTGTCCAAAACATTATTGACGATAAACGATATTATTGTAAAGATTATTTAGATTTTTTTTTTCATTTTTTCATTAATATAATTATAATTTGTCATGATAAAGTGAGTACAACATATCAAAAGCAAGAAACTTTAATTTCTTGAGAGTATTTAACTCTAATTGGAAGATCAAGATCTTTTAAATAACATAAATTAAACAGAAAGTATAATAAATGTAACAAAAAAAAGAGAATAAAAACCAATGAAAATGAAATGGACTGTCTTTTTGGGAAAAATTGCATGTAAATAAAATAGTTATACTAATCAAACAATAAAAAATAGACCCTGTCTCTGTAGTGATGTAATGAAACTCCAGTAAAAACAATAAATAAAAGGGAGTTATACTGGAATTGTTTGTGACATGTACTTTCTCCCAGTCAATTCGTACTGTCTGTCAAATGTTTGTAACATTGCTGGCTTTTTAACCGATTGAAGGCTGCATTTCTTTTGCAATGTAGCAAACGACACTGTCTGTGAGCGTGCGCCATTTTCCGCTTTTATCTGTATTTGCTTTGCCGACCAAATGCCCCAGTAAGCACTGACTGTCAAGGATGAAGACTCCGCTGCACCTCCCCTTCTTCTTCTTTGTCGCCACTACTTTCAAACAAATACGACATATCGGCTCGTCGGTGTTCATGAGTTCACACCTTGTTCATTCTGTTTAAAACCAACACATTTCACACTGGGGCTGTGGCATTCAGCTTATGAACCGTAGCTTTCATGCCATCACTCATATAAGCGTTTGTTCCTGTTACTCCTCAGGACGCTCACTTCAGCCCTCTCCGTGTGTAGGCACGAGTGGCCCCGCCTCCCCCCCAAAGATCGCACGAGGGACAGATGCTCACTCCGCTATAGAACTGATGCACCTCGGTGTTAAGAAAGATAGACGTAGTGATCCATCTTCTCATACAGCGTCTTTGGTAGAAAGAGAGGAGGAAAACAAACACGCATGCACATGTCAGTTTATCGAGGCCAGAAATTTACCGAGGACGTTTTTATTTATCGTTCGGTTAATTGATTTATTGATCATCGTGACAGGCCTAGATCAAGGTATCTCTTTTTATGCTGTATGTTCTTGATCTGTGTCAGTGTAAGTTCCAAGCCAAACTTTTCTTAGTTTGAAGTCCAATCTCATATGCCAAAGTAATGAAGAGTTTTATGTGCCTGCTTTACAAGTGAAGTTTTCATCAAACACCCTCAAGGGTTTCCTTTACTTCAGCCATCAGTAAAGTTCAAACACAAGAGGCCCAATCAGGGACTGTTGAGCATGATCCTGTCTTCTTACGTGATTGCAGAAGTTTAAATAAAGATCTCCTGTATAATTTTTGCTGAAAGTTTTCCCTGAAAGCTTAAGATTAGTTTAGTTATTTTGGTATAAAACACCAGAGGAATCTTACCCTCGCAGAACTTACTGCCATGAATAAGGCAGAAAACTAAGAAGTAAATAATTTAGTTTTGATTTTACTTTAGCACCATAAATGTATCATTATGATACACTTTTTTCTGAGCAAAACATTTTTTTTAATCAATTCCACCTCCTCTCCTGTATTCTTTCTTGTGATGTTTAGATTTAGGTTTATTTAAATTGAAATATGTACTAGGATGATATTTATTGTTTGTCCATCTTGATTATTGTGTGAGCATGCGTAACAGTTGCATTGCAGGACATGTGATATTGGTCTTGTGTCCTGAAGAGGGCCATGCAGCCATTTCAGCATTGGTTTATGGAGACCTAAAGCACCTGTTTTCTCTTTTTGTGAGTCATAACCAATTAAAGTGTGTCTGGTATTAGCCTCAGTAGTAAGAGAACTGAACACTGGGCTTTTAGGATCTGTTTGTCCCCTGCAGACATGTTTGTAGTGACGCTGCTCAAGTCCTAGACACGTTCTAATGGCGATACACAATCATGCAAGCTGGGTCTCCCTTTTTTGTCTCCTGCCATAGACCCTCTGTTTGATACTGCTCTGACTGATCATTTGGTCTGTTCATTGCATGATCATGCCTCTATGATTTTTTTTTATCTGTTGGTGCTTGCTGATGAGTGTGGCAGATCAACACTGTGAGCTTTGTTTCCCTTCAAGTTACCATCATGTTCACAAAATGTAACTTCTAATGTTGTTACAATTGTTTGATGATGTTCTCATGACTCACTAACAAGCTACAAACAACTTGTGAAAGATGAACCCATAAAGACACATCATTTCTCCTTCACTATGCCTGCACTGCTGTTTGAGAGGTGATGGATGGAGGGCAGGCACAATAGGGGAAGGTGGCCTTCACCCAAACTAGAGTCCTGATGCATGATCTCCAATGAATCAAAGTTCAGTGAAGCAGTTACATGCATTATTTTCTCCCATTCTAAACACAAATGCTGAAACATACATTTAAAATGTAAAAAGGGGCAAAAAGATCCTTTTTTCCAACATTAATATCAGTAATTGTTCTCATCATCTAAGACCAATACAGCTGTCAAGATCAATACTTTATGTTCTTATTTTGGGAACAAAACTTGAGGTTGGGCTGTCTGGTGAAATCAGAGTTAGAATTATATTGTAAAAAGCCATTTGACAAAAAAAGTCAGGGCTTAAGCCCTATAGGCCCTCCACTGTTTTTGTTCCTGTAAAGGATATGATTTAGAGGCAACATGAGGCCCTCGTCCCTCAATGTCAATCGGTTTAAAATTTCAAAGATGCATATAAATGAAGGAAAAATTACATAATGGGTAATAAAACCCTATATAAAGCAAAATTGCTAAGAAGATAGAGATGCAATTGTCAGCAGTTGTTTTTGTCAATCTCCCTTTTTAGTAGAGCTGCAACTATCGAGTATTTTTGGAATCGAGTACTCTGTCAATTTTTTCTTCGAGTACTCGAGTACTCTAACAAAATATACTTTTTTGTTTTTAAACAAATAAATCAATTGTATACAATGCAACATATTAGGGCTTCAAAATGAGCAACCAAATGGCGTTTATTCCTCAGAAAAAGGTTTTTATTTGAACAACTTTCAAAGTTTAAACCAGTACTGGCTTAAAACAAAGCCAATACAATACTGATTTACAAAGCAGTAATATAATTCTGCAATTATATTTGTGAAGTGTGTTCTGGAGGGCATTGTGTAGTTTGGATTGAAATCCTTGATCATGTTCCTTTAAATCCTGTGTCCTCCACCATGGAAAGAGGACGCATGTCTGTGATGAGCATATTCAAAATGCTGTAATAGTAATAGTTGCAGCCCTAACGACATGCAATCATGCTAAGCTACGTGCTAAGCTAACTCCGTTTGACATCAGACACACTGCGCTGTGTTTTCTTTTTGTCCCTTCTTGTAGTGACCACACACTTGGGACACTCTCTGCTGTTTCTTCTGTGGACTCTCTCCTTTCTGTCCCTCTCTCTTTTCTCTTCCTTCATGATTTTACAAGCCGCGCAGCAGTGGAGGTAGCAGGCGTGTTGTGCCACAGAAATGACCATCCGTGTCAAACGCCGTGCACTGTATAGTAGTCCAGATATATATTTTTATATGTATAATTATATATTAAACGAGGCTTCGAGGCACAAAATTTAATTCGAGGATATTTTGTAATCGAGTACTCGCGAATATTCGAGGAATCGTTTCAGCCCTACTTTTTAGGCAATGCAAAATGCATTTGCTCAGATAAAAATAAAACTTTTGGTATAATAAACTCTAGTAATAAGTGAATCCTCCAGCTGTTGAGAAAGTGCCCTTTCAATTCCAACAATTTTGACCTCTTGCCCTGTAGTCTGCCTATCCCATTCACTCTTGATTAAGACAATTAAGTAAATTATGGCACAGGTAAGAATAAATGTAACAATAACGTACAAATTTGATTTATGTCCATAAAAATTCAAGAATCACTCAGGTCTCGTGAGGTTTCCTGCTTTTGAAATACTTTGCAATAATTATCATACAAGACAAAGCTATTGCATTGCCAGTTTTTTTAGTATTGTCCAACCTTTGTATGCATGTCATAAATGCAAATGTTTTGTACTCTAAAAAAATCAATTAAAAGAAGCACAAACCAAGAATATAAGTCTCACAAATCTGTTGGTCAAGGTTTTTAAGAGTGTCCCAGAGGTAAAAGTGAGATTAACAGTCTCTCTGCTTTATAACTAATATTGTGTTCAGAAAAGTCTACAAAAGTACAATGTACAGTTTTTGTGCAGCTCTGGTGCTTCTTTAGCACCATTTGCTTGTGCAGCGTGATGTTTGTGCCTCTTCTTCTTCAGAGCCTGTGAGGGTTTCTCTGCCTACCTCTGCTTGTTGTATTTCACTGAGTTGACTCTCAAAAAATCCAGCTTCATACATGGTTTATTTGCTTCATGATATTTTAGTGCTCTTCATAATACTTTATTTATAACTTTACTTATAATGCAGACATACAAGTTGAACAACGATGCATGGCAGCATCACAAAATGCGATGGATAGAAAAGCAAAAACAGAGGCAAGGGACACAGTCATGATGTCCAAAGCTGACAGCAAGAGCTAATTCAAAAAGAGACTGTCCCTCTTTCAAAAAGGGTCCTGGGTAGAAAACAAATGAAACAATGGCAAAAACACACACAGATATGGGTGGAAGTCAGTCAAAATCATCAGTCAGTATGCAGCATAAGGCAGAGTTTGTACATAATATGGACATAACATAGCAGCACAAACCATGATGAATGCGTTTAAGTTTTATCCAACACAAAGGGTTTCCACTCCTTAATGAAATACCTGATGTACTTCTGCTTGCACACCAGATTTAAAACATGCTGATGTGGTCTACTTCCATTTTAGCAGTACCAATTTTTTAGCTGCGACTTTGACTGCATTTAGAGCAAGTGTTCGGTGGGACAGAAGGGGCCGTGTTGAGGCTGGCCTGCCAATAGTTACCAGTTTGAAGTCTGACTAATTGTTTCATATTGTTTATATAAACTCTCCCATGCTTATGTATGTTTCCTTGACAGATTGATTGATTATTTATGTTGCTGACTGAATATATGCATGAATGTTACAAATTAATTGCCGCTTGTGGGATAAGTAATGTTGTCTGAGCTGAACTGAACTGAAAATCATTTAAATGTTTCACTCCAGTAAAAAAAAATAGTGCTGGACAATAACATAACAAGTGTGATAATGAACCTTCTGTATATTAGTGCTAATTGATACGGAAACCTTTAAGGGAGAAATGCTGTTAAAATCAGCCTTTATATGATAGCTTAAAGTCTGCCTTTTTTTTTGCTTGGTTTCCCTGCAAGCAACTCCAAAATAAACAAGAGCAGACTTTCAATAGAACACCAGGTTGTGATCAGTATGAAATGACTTTCGCTAAATCTGTTGCACTTATTCAACAAAAACAGACTGTTTTCCTTTAGGTTTTCCGATGATTCTTGAATACACAAATAATGTATGAGGAGACAGACCATCCATATTCTAATAGTTAAATAATTCTGGTGGTTAAATAAACATGTTCAGTTGTACGTGCAGAACATTTTTCTCTGCAAGGCACCTCTAAAGTTATTCAGTGGGGGTAAAATATTGTGGGCTCAGCTCCCATTTGGAGACCCTCTTGTCTGTGTTCTTAGAGATGACAATGTTTCTGTCTTATGGGAGGGAAACACAAAGCAGGTGACAAACACAGTGAATTCATTTCCCATTCCGTATTACAGACACATGTCACGCAGTGGAGGGAAATGTAGTCATTTTCTTCCAGTTTGAAAAGGCCATCCATCTATGCTGTTTCATCAGCCCAGCATGGGCTCAGGCTGGTTTGGCTTCTGGAGTGAGAAGAGAGGATGGAGAGGTGAGGGAGCAAGCACACAGGTATGTTTTATTGATCAAGCACAAGATGGGAGAAAGCCCGCGAACATGAGAATGAATTATGCATTAGACAAGGAGAAAAGGAAACAGAGATCTGCAGAGACAGTAAGGTGAATTCTGGAGGCAATGGAGGGACAGGAGGGGACATTGTGTTCGGAGAGTTTATTTTGAGAGTGACCGTGTTTCCAAAATGTCAGCAAGAATTGTTATGTCGTGTTTGAGCAAGGAAAGCAATATATACAAGTTATTAATTGGATGAGTATTTGACAAAACTATGTATTGCTGCCAGTGTTAATTTTGACAGCACTTTTTAATCCAGTTCAAGTTATTATCTGTTGTCAATATCTTTTAAGTATTAGTCATAATTTAGTAATTTCAACTGTTTTAATTTAAGTCTAGTTTTAGTTGATGAAATTTCACAGCATTTTAGTTGACTTAATCTACTGTAAATTCACTAAAATATGAAGTGCAAGGCAGTTTTTTACATTTTCTGGACTTTTGAAGTCATGTTTTGCATGTGAATGAAATGAAATTTCTATTAACACTTTATTGAATGCTGGTAAATTTGAATGTCTAAATTAACAAATATTTTTTGCTTATAGCATCTCAGTTACAATACCAGAATTGACAACAGACTATGAACCTGCTCTACGTGAATATATCAATTCATAAAGAGAGCAGCTCTGATTGAATCGCTCCCCAGCTTGTCCTAGCACCACCAAGCTAAGGCAGTTGTGTTTGGATGTCCCTTATGACTCATCCAACCTTTCCACTCAACCAAAGTAGCTGTCAATGGATATATTCCAAACTTGTCTCTACTTTCTACATGACCAAATTATGTCTGATTAGATTAACTCTCTGTCAGACATTTTTGTCTTGTTTTTACTTGTTGACAAAAATGATGGTTTTAGTTTTGTCCATGTGCACTTGTTTTTATAAGTCACCGTCATTTGTCAAGGGAAAAAGGTTGTTAACGACTTAGCTATAATAAAAATAATAAGTCAACAAACTTAAAACTTATTGCTTTTCTATGCTTATGTTGATTAAAGTAGGTGCCAGGTTCAAAAAGGTTCAGGGTTTTTTTTAAGAATCAAAGTTGCTCTATGTTCTTTGAATTTTTCTTTCCTAATTTGATTTATTTAAAAGTCCCCTGTCCAGGTTTTTTTTATTTTTTTTACATATAATTATTTTCATTTTTCAAACAACAAAAATTACACGGTTGACAATAAAGATACACGATTATAATAAGGACAACCAAAACGAGAACACAAAGCAGACTAAAGAACAAACAAAAACCCAGACGTAAACAAAAAACAAAACCAAACAAAACAATTACACAAAAAATAAATACACAACACAAAATTGTAACAAACCCACAATGAAAAACAAACAAGCTCAACCTCCTAATTTCAAGTCCTTTATCATAACAATCTCTATAATCCAGCAAATTAAATATACTCATGTTGAACAGTTCATTAAATGTCCCTTATTTTAAACCATGCTATTTATTTATCCTGCTGAATAAGATAAATATTTCATCAGCACAGATAATTCATACCCAAACCACTGGAGGAACCAGAATACTATATTAATCAAACACACCTATTTGTTAAACATACAACTTTATGAACTCAGCACTTGTAATACTTTTCCCCATATGTTTTCAAATTGAGTCACTTTGTTTTTTTCAGTGGCTATAAGCTTTTCCATGTTCAAATAAAAAGACAGTTCATTTTTCCAGTGTTTAAGAGAGGGAGGATATGTAAATTTCCAACATTGTAGAATAAGTTTCTTTAATATCAAAGATGAGAAAAGAATGATCCATTTTTGCGGAAAATGCATATTATTATTTGAGACATCTTGCAAAATACAAAGCGATGGATGGAAATGAAACTTCGTACCAAGAGCCTCAGATAGCCAGTTCTCTATTTCCAACCAAATCTTCTGAACTTTCTAACATTCCCAGAATGCATGAACCAGAGAGTTTGGGGTTCCGCACTTTAAGCAGTTATTTGAAACCCTTCCATCATACTTATGCATTTTATCCCTGGTGCAATATATTCTATACATTATTTTATACTGAATCAAACGTACATTTTCATTGACTGTAATATCCCTTGTTGTATTCCAACATTGTTCCCACTTGGAATTTATATCCTCCCTTCCTAAATCCTGGTTCCATAAACAGATTCTAGATTTCAACAAATTATCAACCAAATATGATTTCTGCAAAAAATTTTTAAACTTTGCCTGTCAGTCTGTGACATGTTTCCTAATTGAATATAAGTTTTTCTATTTCACTATGTTGTCCTAAAGATTCTAAGTCAAAATTTTGGAATAGCCTGTCCAGGTTTTTTAATTTACATCATGTCTTGGGTGTCTATTAAGGAAGTATTTCATTTAGCTGAAAAAGAAAATGAAATACTGAACCTCTGTAGTGGATCAGATGGAGCTCTTTTTCCCTCCCCTATGGAAATATTTGGATCTGAAGGGACAGTGAGACCACGGGAGGCTATGATAATGAGCTCTGTACCGACAGGAGGATGGAATAAAGGCCACAAAGCAGACTTTCAGAACAGTCATGCTGCCTGTGAGGAGCAGAAAACACTTATGCAAGTAGAGACTGTAAAGCTATTGCATCATAAACCCCAGGAAATCTAAAACAGCATTTTAAGGGGCATTTCTTTAAAAAAAAAAAAAAGGCGTAGCACATCTTACTGAGAGTTTTGTAAAAGCAAGTTGTGCTTGTCAAGCTCCTTCTAACAACATTAATAGCAAGAAAATTTAACTTTGCAGGACATTTAAGGAGTATTTTTACGTTAATTATTTTTTATTCTCAAACAGGTAATTCAGTTTTTACCTTGTTTTTCTGGACATGTGAACATTGTGCAGAAGGCTGTTAATAGAAATGCCTATGTCCATTTTCCATGTGGCTCATGCAGATTTGACTGAGAGCTAACTTTGTTTTCACCTCTTTTATAATAGAGGGCTGATTTAAAGCTCACACCTGTTTATTTTAACCATACAGTCTACATCCTAACCCTCACATAATGTTTGTTAGCCTATCTGTGTTGTTTAATTAGCAGAAATTACCCATGTAGTTAACTTATAATTAATATAATGGGACATTTGTGATGATCTTGACTGCCTGTAAGCTTTTTCACCCGATGTTTTAAACACTTGCAGGTTTACAGGCAGGAGAAAGGATTGTTTCCCCACACTGATAGCCCGCCCTGAGTTATGGTGACACAACGCCACTGTATCCATGAGTCCTCA
Organism: Scarus forsteni; assembly: GCA_036419115.1. Lineage (NCBI taxonomy): Eukaryota > Metazoa > Chordata > Actinopteri > Labriformes > Labridae > Scarus > Scarus forsteni. Next base: position 15,852,602 of record JAZDUH010000443.1, read on the forward strand.
GCAGGGTGGGCCGTATGGGGTCAGGAGACCCAAGGGGATGTTTCCCGGTGGAATTTAATAATGAAGGAGAACGTGAAATTTTAAGTGAAGAGAAACCAAAAAGCTCTGGTTAGAGCCACCTCTCCCTCACATCAAAAGATGCCAGTTGAGGTGGTTCAGGCAGCTGATGAGGAAGCCTCCTGGTTGCCTCTCTTTGCTTCTTTTTTGGTCTTTCATGCACATCCAACTGTTGGGGGGCCCTGGGATAGATTCAGAACTTGCTGGAGGGATTAACTCTGCAGGGACTGGCTGTATTACATTTTTAATAACATTATACTTCCACCAAACTTTCCTCCAGCATACTGTAGTAGAGGATTAAAAATCTCATTAGAACCTACAAGACACAGTTTTACCAAACACTTACCAACAAGTGGATTGTGTCTGACGGTAGAATGTGCACCTTGCATTGTGAAACACTCTGCATGTCAACTGCATGTGTTTGTTGAGTGTCTGAAGCTGCACTCTTTATCAAAAAGTCCATATTTTAGTCCTCTCAGCAAGTTTACACTGGTCCCAGACATCCTGTGAACGTACTTTTTTAACGTTCTTGGCCTGAAATCAACTCCAGATGTATATTTTTGTCATTGCCATTGATTGCTTTGGGGTTTTGCACACAATCATGGGACTCCCTCCTGGTGAGAAATTACGGGGAAGACGAAGGTCTCTATTGCCACCTAAATGCATTTAACAAACTTTAGCTCTCTTTTGAAATACAGTAAGTATTATTCATTTGAACTACAGGTGGAGAAACAAATCAGTACTTTAGAATTTTGTGATATTTGATGTAATGATGTCATGAACAATGGTGTAAACTCTCAAAAAGAGACGATGAAGGCAGAGGCAGAATTCAGAGTTTTTAATGCGGTCCAAAAAGTCGATACACAAAAATCAGGTTCTCACACAGTCCAAAGTTGGTACACAAAAATCAGGTTCTCACACAGTCCAAAGTCGGTACACGAAAACAGGCAAAAGATCAGGGCAGAGGTATCAAAGACGTGAGATGAAAGACGTGGTCCAAAAACAAAGGGGTTTCAAAAAACGAGACTGTGACAGGGAGAAAGAATGCCTAGAAAGAAACTTTGTGAGCTAACAATGCGGCGCAAGACAAAGGAAGACAGGAGGTTAAAAACAAGAGGTAATGAGGGGTAATGAGATACAGCTGGGAAGGGACAATCAGGGGTGACAAGCCGGAACAGGAAGTGAACCTACAGAGACAAGAGAGAAATGTGAGTATCAAAATACTCACACGCCCAGGTTTCGCAACCTGGGCGTTATTTTTGACCCCTCCCTTTCATTCCAGCCGCATATTAAATCCGTCACCAAATCTGCCTTCCATCATCTGAAAAACATTTCCCGTCTCCGTTCCTCACTATCAGACTCTGTCACTGAAACCCTTATCCACGCTTTTGTTACATCCCGGCTGGACTATTGCAATGGAGTCCTGTCCGGGGTTCCAAGCAAAACCCTGGACAGGCTCCAATATGTGCAAAACTCAGCTGCCAGGGTTCTTACTCGCACTAAACCCTGGCAGCACATCACCCCCACTCTCATTCACCTCCACTGGCTCCCGGTCAAGTTCCGCATTCAGTACAAGCTCCTCCTACTCACCTACAAGTCCCTTCACGCACCCAGTACCTGGCTGATCTCCTCCACCAGCACACCCCATCCAGGAGTCTGCGGTCGTCTGACGCTGGTCTCCTCTCCATCCCGCGGACCAAACTGAAAACGTTCGGGGACAGGGCCTTTAGTGTGGCTGCCCCCACCCTCTGGAACTCTCTCCCCTCAGAAATCCGCAATTCTCCCTCTCTTGACTGTTTCAAATCACTTCTCAAAACTCACTTGTTCTCCGTGGCTTTCCCTGTTTAGTTTATGTGTTTGTCCCCTCTTCTGTGGAAAGCGACCTTGGGTTCCTTGAAAGGCGCTATATAAATTTAAGTTATTATTATTATTATTATTATTATTATTATTATAAAACAGGAAGTAACACAAACACATGAACCAGCATAAAACAGAACGACAAAACGGGTAACTTGACAACACAAAAAACAGTGATCATGACAAATGATGTGTCATTTCATGGCTGCAATGTAGGGTTGTCACAATACTAAAATTTCAAACCCGATATCGATATCCAAGAGGATATTTGATACTCCATACTATTTTCGATATAGCAGGGATAAAAAATAACAAATACTTTAAAAAGTATAAATATAAATTCTATTAACATGAAAAACACAACCACAGATGAGTAGTCACTTAAATAAACTAATCAGAAGATGAAAAAAACAAAACAATAAAAAACAACACAAAACTTCCCTTGAAGCTGCTGCATGAGTGTTTATTCTGTTGAATTGTTCAACAGTGTTTTGATGGAAGAACATACTGTGAATTAAGCTGCATGAGAAGTTGTTGGACCTCAGGTTTCTCCACCATGTACATGGGTACTTGATCAACACAGGTGTACTCTGCCACAGTTATGTTTAATTTAAAAGTTTCAGGAGACTTGGGATCATATTTTTGTTGTTTTTCAAACAGCAGTGGTGGAGTTGGCTGTAATTTCTTAGGTATAATGGCAGATCCAGACTGAACTGAATTCTCTCTGGTTCAGTCTACATCTTAAAATGAAAACACAATTGAAATCATGTTAGCGAGCTAAACGGCTGCTAGCTGAAGCTAATGGCTAAAAACAAACAACCAACATTCATTGAGCAACAAGCTAAACGTGTCTTGAGTGGACTACAGTTATGTGCTTGCCGTGAGTAATGGCTAATAACAACCAACCTTCATTGAGCAACAAGCTAAAGGAGGGTAGTGTGGACTACATTAGCGCACTAGCCACAGCTAATCTCAAAACAGCCAACATGAATGGGGGACACCAGCCAGACTAACATCAGTAATCTGTTTAATACAGTAAGATAAACGATGAAAGGAAGCTTTACCACTAACCTGTCGGTATTTGTCATGCAGGTAGGGTGTCGGTTCTTCAGGTGTTTTGCCTAATTACTAGTACTACCCGCAGTGGTTATACATAGGACAGCAAGCGGGATTGCAGTGAGCGCTCTCCCGACTGCCAGACACTATCTGTCTGCCTGCTGCGCTGCCTGCAGAGTGTGCTTGCACCATAGTATCTATATATCTATCTTCAGAGCAGTGAAGCTAGAAGCTGAAAAGAGGCTGAGCACAGCAGAGTGGGCTGAATTAACTGGCCATGATGGAATTATATATATTTTTTCTTTTTTTCTTGCATGATTAAATTGGTACTCAAGTTTCACTATAACATCATATTGTGGAGTCAACATGATTCCCAACTGACCTGTAAGGAAACATGCCTGACCTATATTTCCCCGGAAAGGGGGATGTCTGTGGCAACCTGCTAAGCCTACTGCTATTGCAACCTGTCTCTGAATAAGTGGATGAAAATCAAAATGGATTGATGGCTCTTCTTTACTTATTATTTAGTTGCAAAAAAGAACATTGAGACATATACTGTGTATCCCTGTTAAGCTAATTTGGAGATATGATTGATAGTCCGTTTCACTCATCCTACCTCCATCGTTAAACGTGCACTGAGAAGGTTGCAGCCCTTTGCATGTTAAACAGCTGATTTCAGGTTACAGTTTTATCTACCTTGACATATCCCATTTATTTCCATATAGGTGTTCTACTCTGAATAGCCCTCCCCCTCGTACATTGACATGGACTGTTAAAGACCCCCCAACCACCCGTTTATGAGAAACACCCAGGCAGAAGACAAAAATGTCAAAGAAAAGGAGCTCAGAAATATCATAAAATGTCTATTTTGGATCTATGAGGTTGTTTTGTGTCTTTTTTGTAATTTTGTCTCTGGATGTTTTTCATCCTGTCGTTATTTATATGCATGACTTTTAGGTTACTGCACACTATTTGCATCCTTTTTTAGTTTGTCTTGTGTTATTTGCATGCCTTTTCTCCTTTTTTGAGTCGTTTTACGTGGCATTTTGAGGCTCTTTATGATAACTATACTGTCTGTCTTTCATTCATGTTGGATATCTTGGTTGCTTTGTGGTCTTTACTCCATGTTTGCAGTCATTTTAGATCCTTTAGCTGTCTGCAGTGCCTCTTTTTAATTGCTTATGCTTACTGTTGTGTTACTGCAGTGTTTTTGTGGTCACTTTTTTATTTGTTTTGCAGAAAGTCTCTCTCTGCACTTTGCCATTTCTCAGCAGTACCTGAAAATGTGTGCATGTGTGTTCATGTTCTGACTCTTTGTGGTAATGTTGCAGTCCTTTGGGATACTTGAGGTAATTTAGCAGTAATTTTGTTTCCCTGTGTTGTTGCTTTTGGGCTCTTTGTTGTTGTTTTTGCCAAATTGCGGTCCTTTTATGGCTGTTTGATGTGTCCTTGGTGTCTTTTGCTTATTCTTGGTTGTTTGGCTTTAATTAACTTTTTTCATTCTCCCGACCAGCCTTGCCACAAGCTTTATGTTTCTGGGTTGTCCATCTGTCCACCTGTCTGATTTACTTTCCTTCCACTGATTTGTCCATGAAATAGTGTGAACATGTTTTCAGACACTTTAAGGAATTTTCCTCAGACTTTGCCCAAATGTCCTTTCTGACAGATTAACTGATTGGGCTTTGAGGGTCAAGTTCACCTCTCTCTTGCAGTCTTGAAAGGTGACACTCGTGTGGGGTACAAACTTAGAGCTTTTCTAAATCTGAAGAGGTTTATTTGTTAGAGACCCCACACATGAAGATAAAAAATCAGGCATTGAACAGTTTTGATCGTACTGTGTGTGTGGTCTGATAATCTCAACACAGAACACCACACATGTAACATCTGTCCCACCGCCGATTTAGTATCTAGTCTGCAAAGACAGAAATCTTGCGTGATCAAATGTGATCCAACAAAAATGAAGGAGAAGAAGCGTAGCAACAACCATAGACACCGTCTATGACAACAACCAGAAAACACAACACGCAGCTTGGGAGAGGACATATGAAAAGAGGGATGATGGTGGTCTCTGGACTGTTTTTGACGGAGGATTCGGAAACTAAATAAAAGAAAGATTATGGAAAATCTTGGATACAATGTGAACTCGAGAGCTTGTCCTCCATTTCTTAGCTCCCCTTTATGTTTATATTTCAGGTTGGCTGTTCTTCTTGATATTTACGTCTGCCTCCTTGTTCCTCAGTCCTGCTTCTTGATTGGCTACATTTTGTTCTACGTCACAATTCTTGGAGTCATGATCCGGGAGTCATCGGCTTTCCCCAAAACACATGAAGATTTTTGGTCGTAAATGTTGAACAAGTTTAATATTTATGATTGTCGGCTCCGACCCAATTTGGAGCCGATTATCAAGACAAATTCATTCCTAACACACTTCATACCACAGGATGACCTTTTTTTAAAACTTACTTTGTATTGGATATTTTTTGTAACAGTTACATTGTCAGGGCATAGCAAAGTCCACCTCATTCATCAATCCTCCTGTTATCATTTTCCTTATTGTCCAGTGAAAGTTGTGGTGTCCTCTTCAGTCCTCTTGAAATCAGTCCATTTTTTCCACTTTTCCACAAATACCACAGTATGATCTTATAGGATAATCTTATAAGACTTAAGATAATCGGGCATTTGCAGTCCTTGGTCTGGAGTCTGGGCACAAACAGGCTGATAATCTTTATGTGTACACCTCGCTTTACTTAGAGCCAAATTCTGGTGAAGTTTCTGTCTGGTAGCAGAAATTCAGAGGGTGATGAACTACAAGGCATGTACATGTTTGTGCCCACACAGTTATATATAAACGCATGCTCAGCAAATATGTGATGTCTGAATATCTGATGAAACGTGTAGGGTTTCGTTTAAAAATGTTGCACGCACATAGGCAACATGGGTCCTGAAACTGGTGTATGTCAATTAACACGCATAGTGTGTGATCTATCAAAAACAAACTTGACAGTAAAATGTGTGCTTCAAGTATGTACCTTGTGGATGCTGTGGATTTGTTGATACAGACACTAAGGTGGTCGACTGAAACCCGATTGTGAACTGATGCCTCTGACGCATTTAATTACATAAATGATCACACTTTGCTCCATGAGCCACATCAGCACAATGTAACACTTTGCTTGATGCACACAGCAACTGTGCTATATTGTGCCTCTTTATAGATGTTTGTCTAGAGAAATCTGCAATATTAATCATCAGTAAAGTGCTACCTTCACATTTGTTCATGCAGGGTGCTGAAAAAACTGATTGTGTGTTTGATGTAAAAATCTGAGCAACAAAAAATTCAGAAAAGAGTGCCTGGAGGGACCAATAATTTTTCAGAGTGATATCCTGATTACTGCAGGGTGCAGGATGCAGATTAGTGCCACTCAATCTGCTCCTCACACCGCCCGCCTTTATCACCTTCACTGATTTATTATTGAAATGATTAAATGTGTACAACAATGTCTGAGTTTGCCAAGAAAATTAAGTAATAAATAACCAAATGAGACTAGTGTGTCCGGGTGGACAGTGATTGTTTTAACCCCACAGGAAGTGCACATGAATGCAGCCACCGCACTGCCTCACTTTTTCATTTCTCACTTTTGCTTCCCTGTCTTCTGTAGTGATTAATATGTGCAGTCCAAGCACCTTTTCATTCATAAAAACCTAGATTTCTGAGTTCAGTTGTCCTCATAGTTCTAAGCTAAAATCCTTTGAGCGGTGTCTCATTATTATACATTTATATTCATAGATGCTTTACATTGACTGTTTATAGTTAAATGTGGGCATGGAGAGGTAGGAGCGGTAGTGTAGCACTACTTACAAGGAGCCCATTGTGTGGAAGTTTGTGCTGACTTGTTTGGTGGCATACCAATTTCAGATTCTTGGAGCATGAATATTTTTAGTTTGAATTATACACTCTGTTCTACAAATGAAACTCCAAATCACTGGGACACTGTACAAAATAAAGTCAATTTAGTAGACAGAAACACATTTGTGACACTAAAGCGCAATTTAAAGAAGGTATGCTTCCATTTTTACCTCTTCTGTTTTTATTTGTGTTTGCCCCCTTTGCAAGAGAGCCAGGAAGAACAGTTTAAAATTGTGCTTGCTAGGCCTGTCGCGATAATCAATAAATCAATTAACCGAACGATAAATAAAAACGCCCTCGGTAAGTTTGCCGTCCTCGATAAATTGACGTGCATGCATGTTTCCCTCCTCTTGTTCTACCAAAGAGGCTGGATGAGAAGATGGCTCACTACGTCCATCTTTCTCTACGCCTAAGTGCGTTGGTTCTATAGTGGAATGAGCAGGGTTAGGGTTAGTGATCCATCTGTTATACATTCAGTCTTTGAGGGGGAGATGGGGCCACTCGTGCCTACACACAGAGTAAGCGGAAGTGAGCGTCGTAAGAAGAAACAAGGAAACAAACACTAATATGAATGATGGCATGAAAGCGATTGCTTCCAACCTGAAAGCCACAGTACAAGTGTGGAAATATTTTGGTTTTATACAACATAAACAAGGTTTGAGCCCATAAACACCGACGAGCCGATATGTCGAATTTGTTTGAAAGTAGTAGTAATGAAGAAGGGGGGGTGTAGCGGGGCCTTTGTCTCGACAGTCAGTGCTTACTGAGGCGTTTGGTCAGCAAAGTAAATATAAATAAAGCAGAGTGAAAGGATGTGTGCTCACAGTCAGTGTCGTTCGCTACATTGCAAAAGAAATGCAGCCCTTCAATACAGTTGAAAAGCCAGCAGTGCTACTCGTTTGACAGACAGTACGGATTGACTGGGGGAAAGTACATGTCACAAACAATTCAGGAACCATATAAACTACATTTTATTTATTGTTTTCATTGTTGTATGTGTTTTTATTGGAGTTTTTTTTCGGGACAATTATCGTCCAGCAAAATTTGTTATCGTGACAGGCCTAGTGTATGCGATATCTCAATATTGCTTTGAAGAATTTTCTTTAACTTCTGCATGTATCCCAGCTTTGTATTGACGGATTTATAGGCTTTGGTATCAAGAGCTGGCTCCCAACTTTTTCTTGTTTCTAGTTTTGTGAATTTAATAAGGTGTGCAAGCTTTGGTTCTTCTCTTCTGTTTCTACATAAATCTTTCATAATTAAACCTCAGTGAGGATACTGATGTCCTTAAAAGTTTACCTATACTCGAGGACCTGCTGTGTCACTGAAGCATTTTATCATTTGTATGTAAGGAAAATACTGACGAGGCTCAACTATATAACAAAGAGAGTGACAGCAAGTACAGAAAAGGCATTTCTTACAGTGAAGGATCCAATATGTACAAGAATCTACCTCTACACAATAAATAAATGTGAGGAAATGCACCATATTCAGTTTGTAACAATCTCTTTATCGCAGCCTTAGTGGTATCTCAACATACACAAGTATCACTCAAACAGAACATATTAACTAAACTTCATATACCTTTTAAGATATAATTTCAGAGATCACCACTGCCATTAACATCTGGTTAATATGAAGATACACTAAAGTGCAGAAACTCTGTCCACCCTGTATAAACAGAACATTGTAAAGCATATTTTTTTCTGATTTCATTTAACTTAAAGTATTTTTTGTGGTATTTTTAGCATTTATCAGGTAGATCAGAGATACAGTGGACAGAGTTGTGTAATAGAGTTGGGGCGCTGTGTAAAGGGCACAGGCAGGTTTTGAACTTATGCATGCTGCAGTGTTCTGAATGTGGAGGGCTCTGAATTTCTGCCCAGCTACCAGCACCCCTCGTATGTCTTTATTTAGTAGTTTGGGGTTTTAAATATTTGTCTCAATCTGTCACAACTAATAAGAGAAATGTGTGTTTTTAGGAAAAATGAAGAATATTTTTTTATCACAGCTAATAGCTACTACTGAGATTGCATATTCTCAAACAAAAGAAGTGGAGTCATGTTAATTGTCTAAATATTCTTAACTCCCTTCCCAAATTGTTGCATTGGTTCGAAGAACTGTTGAGAGCTGTATTGATAAGCAGAACTGGAAGAAGAACCAGAATGGACAACATAAAAACAGTATTACCGATGAGCTGAGTCACATCTGGAGGTCAGTGGTCATGGAGACTTATGATATTTCCTTGATGTAAACAAGACATCTGAAGTCAAATCTGGAAAAAAAAAAGGTTTTTTTTAAGATTTGAACCAATATCCTATTTGACACAAGGATGGATTGGTTTTAGATATCCATGGCATCATCAAGGTCCTTAGCCTCATGTTTATCCCTGTGAATGGAGGACCGCAAGAACACTCTGAATCAGACCGAATGACATTAAGGAATATTATATATTGTTATTGCTATATTTTTTTTTTTATTCCTGTCATATATTTTGTATAATTTTCAGACAAATTATTTGTCTTTTAATGGCAAACAATTGAAATTGGAGCTTTTTGAAGTTTTCTGTTTGCACATGCTGCTCACTGCAGCCCTCTGGTAGCAACTCTAATTAAGATAAACAAACAGAGGAAGGAGGGTGTAGTAATATGAGTATTTTTTAGAAGTTAAGAAGATTAAAAAAAGACTACAGGAATAAAAAACAATCTGCTAGTCTTGATTTAAAAATGGTCATACAATGAACTGTAACAGCACTGTATCTGAGACGTGAAGGCTCACACATGCAGGTCACACAACATGTGGTCTGTGTGAGTCAACCCACTGATGATGGTTTTGGACTGATTTGTTTTATTTATTTATTTTTTTCTTGGGATTATTTATTTATGCAGTTGGGATGTTAAAATGATATGTAGCTGTTCTCTTTACAGGGTGCAACTGTCTGCTGTGATTTAAGGATAAACTATTAAACTTTGGAGGTCATAGGCCGAGGTCCTTGGGCCTCATATTGATCCAAGCCTTTAAGGTTTCTCATATCACACCACCATGATAACCACCACAGTCTGTATGCATCACCCATCAGTGTACTTTCTCTGTCTGGCACTCGTGTGCCCTGCAGAGGCATTAAGTTGCCAGACGCTTGTTTTAGTTTATTGCATTTGGTTGGATTGTGCTGTAATTAGGGTTTTCTGGTCATTATATTGTCCAGTTTATGGTCATTTTGTGTCTCTGTGTTGCTGTATATTTTTTGGCTGCTGTGTGTCTTTGTGGCAGCATTGTTTTGATCCATTGTTAGTTCCCCTTATATGTATTTAATCTAGGCTGGCTCTTGCCCCTTATTTTCTGCTTAAGCATGGGTATTTTTGGCTCCTTTTATTCCTGGAAAAGTTTATATCCTTTTTTGTAGCTTCCAGAATGGCTCCAGCTGACCATGTATGCTGGCACTTAAACTGTACAGTTAATGAAAGTACCCCATGAAGAGCTTGTGAACAAGTCTTTTCTCTGTTTTAACAACTTTCAGAGGGGGATAAAACTTTACTGTGGATCTTATTGTCTGAGGGTTTTTTTGTCGTGCTGTAGCTGAAGGCCAGGGGAATGTGAATTGTCATTTTCATTTATCGTTTTCATTTATTGTTTCATAATGCTGGCACAGTGAAGCCGTTCAATGCTCTAACTGCTTTCAAGGACAGAACACATAAAGTTGACTTATACCTTAATAAGATCACTGCATGAAAACAGAGGAAGGTCCATAGGTTATAACTGACCAAACACTCAAAATCACAGAGTGAAATTATGCTGGTTTGCATTTGGCATTAAGTAGGAAATAGTCCACATCCGTCTCTGCATTTCCAGACTACTCTCAGCATGGGGGGTTTACTGTGGAGGCCTGTTATGTAAGAGAAAAGCAGAAATATTTATGAGATTCTGCAGGTCCAAGGGTCCAAGTCCATCAGCCACGCTGACACCTGAGATACCTCTGAAATTAGAAAGATATTCTCCACAGCACAGCCACCTGGGACCTCTCACTGTTAAGAGTAACATTATATAGTTAGAGAAAGTACAATTTTTTGCAACGGATCGCGGATGTTATGGTGCTTGAAATTGTAGCTTACAGTCGGTTAGTTAGGCGGAGATGAGCCTGCTCTCTTGCCTAAAGCTACTGTGACAGGTACGCATGCGCACTAGCGACCGTCACTGCACATAACATTCAGAAGGATTCACAATGGTGGCATCCATGGCAGCATCACTTCGTGAACGACCAAAAACCTCCAAAAGCTGGGAGCATTTCACGCTCAACAAAGCAAAGCAAACAGTCACTTGCAAACATTGCTAAGCGGACTCGCCTGGCATGGGAGCATGACCTCTATGAAAGAGCACTTGCTGAGAAAGCACATTGGCGTGTTGGAGACGAATGAGGACTCGCCTCGGTATAAAGATTATTTTTGTTTGTTACATTCAGCAGCACCTTATTTTGTTGAATACTTTATAGACAAGATTGCTACTACTTTGCCTGCTTTGTTTGAAGAAAAAAAAAGTACGTTTGGGAGCATTTATTTAAACAACATGCAAACAAGTCTATTGTAATGTCCATCGGACGTAAAAATAAAGTTGACTCTGGCTTGCGAATATACCTGCTTTCATTTAACAGTCACTGTGGGCCGCGACCACACCAACAACAATTTCAATTCACAAACAAAACAGTGAGTAGTAATCTCAAGTCCTCCTGTTAGCAGCTCTCTCCCTCCTCGCTCGAACCCACACACCATCTCTCTCCTTCTGAACTCTGACCCGCTCGCCCTGCCTTCCTGGTCCCTTTACTGACCATCAATTTTCAGGAAACATTAACATCCACATTTGAACACAAACAAACAGTAAAACTGCTGCACATTTGATGTACTTACAGTTTTGGACAATGAGTCAAGAAAGAAAAAAGCTGTAATAAAATATTATTACTGAAGGAAAAATACTTTTAATCACCTTTATTGTTGTTCAGAAAATACCTAAAGCAACTTTAAGCTGAATTGTGAAGGAAATTGCAAAAATGTGTCATTATCGGATTAAGCGATTAATAGTTTAATCGTTTAAATAATCGCCCGATTAATCAATTATGAAAATGATCGGTAGTTGCAGACCTAGACTGCAACTAACGATCTAGACTGCAACTTTCTCACCCCTATTGGCTTGTGAAAGGGGTGAGAGAGTAGGGGAGGACAACCTGCAAACTGGCCACAGGCTGGATCCGAACACATTATTTGGGACGTGCCTGGTCGCTAACCACTCTGCCAAACCCGCACCCCAGACTAAAGAATTTTGAATGAATATGATGGGGAACATTTTGCATTTTAAGGTGCTAATTTTATGATGCTCAAGCTTTGTTTCCAACTATGGTGGCATTCTCAGCAAAAAACATCACAAAGATATTCCAGGAGGGACAAACGCAACCCTATGATGGTGGCTATATTCAGCACATCACCAAACAAGGCTGCCTGAATTAGTGTAAAAATATAGAATTTTTGTTTAAATATGGTTTGACAGCATGTTCTTGTATAATAGAGTCGTACATTTTATTATTTAGGGGTCCATGTACTGCCACCACTGGGGTGGCAGAAGGGCACCGAAGGGTGGCTGGTTCAAGTCCTGACCGAACCATGTTTGGAAGTTTATTTGGTAGCTGAAGAGGTGCCAGCTGACTTGCTGGCAAGTCATTTAACCCCAAACTTGCTTGGTAGCACTTCTTCAGGAGCAGAAAAGCCATCAATCTGCCATCTAGTCATTAATGCATGATTGTAGAAGCTGTTTGGATGTAATGTTTGTTTCAGCCTGTGTGACGCAGAGATATCTTTTTATACACTTGGCCTGCAATTTGACAGTTCATTTTCTTGGTAGCGGTCTTCGGTTCAGGCCGGTTTTGACAGTCTTGGCCAGAGGACTTCTTCTTCTTCTTTTCTTTTTATTGTTGTCCATTATGAGGCATGAAAGAACACATTTTGTAGAAACTGCAGGGGCTCATTGCTCTGTTAAGCCGTACCGTACCGTCTTCTCCTGCTTATCCGTGGTCGGGTCGCGGGGGCAGCAGCCTAAGCAGGGAAGCCCAGACTTCCCTCTCCCCGGCCACCTCGTCCAGCTCTTCCTGGGGGATCCCGAGGCGTTCCCAGGCCAGCTGAGAGACATAGTCTCTCCAGCGTGTCCTGGGTGTACCCCGGGGCCACCTACCGGTGGGACGTGCCCGTAACACCTCACCAGGGTGACATCCAGGAGGCATCCTGACCAGATGCCCGAGCCACCTCATCTGGCTCCTCTTAACCGTAGGAGCAGCGGCTCTACTCTGAGCTCCTCCCTAATTACCGAACTTCTCACCCTATCTCTATGGGAGAGCCGAGCCACCCTGTGAAGGAAGCCCATTTCGGCCGCTTGTACTCGCAATCTCGTTTTCCCGGTCACGACCCACAGCTCGGGACCGTATATGAGGATAGGGGTGAAGATCGACCGGTGAACTGAGAGCTTCGTCTTCTGGCTCAGTTCCCTTTTTACCACGACAGACCGGTGCAGAGCCCGCATCACTGCTATCCGCCTATCAATCTCCCGATCCACCCTTCCTCTGCTCGTGAACAAGACCCCGATGTACCCGATCCCCGACCCAGAGAGTGCACTCCACCCTCTCCCGGGCGAGGAGCATGGACTCGGATTTGGAGGTGCTGATTCTCATACCAGCCGCTTCACACTCAGCTGCGAGGTCACAGTTCGATGAAGCCAACAGGACCACATCATCTGCAGAAAGCAGAGACCCAATCCTGAGGTCTCTGTTAAGCATTAAAACAGTTTTCACATTTGTCCTTGACATGTTCAGGGATTTAAATGTGAAAAAAAACATAAAAACAACCCTTTGAATCACTTTAAGTCCTGGTGAACAGTTGTTTTGTCTGTTTTAAAGGCTTTTAATGTCTTTAGATAAAACACAATTTTTCTTTCCCTGACAGTCAATCAGAGCACATCATGTTTGGCTGAACTGTTTCTGTGGTAATTGTTCAGTTCTACACAGTGTGGATTCGAACAAATGGCCTTGAACAGTTGATGAAACCGTTTAAGAGGGAGAAGTCTGGATGCTGATGACTTTAACTTGCATATTGATGACCTCCGTCATGCAGATGAATCATTTGAAACACACAAAGGGACATCCTTGGTATAAACTCTAAGCATAAAATTTAGGGTTTCTTTATATTGTTTGAGCTGGGTTTTTTTTGGTGTTAAGGTTTTTTTTTTCAAGGATCCAAATCCTGAAATGACACACATTAAAATGCACTACAAGGTCCATCCCAGCTTCAGACCTTTAAAGTACACAGTAAGTGGCAAATCCTCTTAGCACAGTAACCAAAAACTGGAAACTTTAATGAATACATATGTTGTCTTTTAGAGATTCCTTGCCCCTTGTGTGTTTCATGTGTCCTCCGTATGAGAGTGGTCTTCAGCATGGAAGTAAACAAAGTCAGCAGCATCCAGACTTCTTCCTCTTCTACAGTATCAGTGCCAACAGCTGCCGAAAATTGCCTGTAGCTCTCCTCAATAGACCTACCAGTGTGTGTGTGAGAGCTCAGCTAAACCAAACTAAATAAAATGTTACAGGCAATTGGAAACTTTGCATTATAATCACTTTCTTTCCTTTACCCTGCACTTTTATCGTGGAACACCTATCACTGTAAAACCTCAACATCTGCACCACAAACAAATGTCAGTCCCTCTTTAGCAGTGGTCCAAGAAGTTATTGAATTGAAACTCCTAAATTACAGTAACATATATACTTTGGGAGCTTGAATCTGCCTTTTTATTTTAAATTGGCTTGTCGTAAATATGTAGGAACATAGATTCATGAAGGATACTCTGGTCGGACCCTTTGTCTGAAGGAAAGGATGCTGCATGTGTAAGTGCATGTGAGAAAGCTTCTGCAAAGGAACCAGCCTTTGATGCCCTGCTTTGACACGCCAGAGCTGTTTGTGGGAACGTTTAAACATGAACACAGTGCGCCGGGGGGGGAAATACTAAAATGTGAGCCTGTGCTTTCCTGGAGGCCGAGTTGGTGAGGGTACAAGATGAGTCATCAACATAGTTTCCCACCTTCCACGAAAGGCGAAATGAAAAACATTATTTAGACTGAACACACAAATCTTCATCGTCAGTGTCAGGCTTACCAGAGGCAAAAGTTCACAAGTGTTTAAAGTTATGAAATCACTTAAGTATCTATTTTATGTAAGGGGAGCTTTTGATCTTGATTTTGTGGGCTCTAAAACTTATTTGTGGTAACTTAATGTTATCACTGTAGCAAGAATATACTGTACGTTTGTGTTACTTCTGTTGAATAACAAAAGCAGTTTACTGTGAAAGTGGAAGAATGATTCCCATCTTAGATGTGCTTTCGAAAAAAGAGGTGCTGCTTTGGAGACTATTTTAAATGTGCAACAAACAGCAACCGTTTTTTATCCAGATGGCAGGGAGAGATGTAGAAAATACACAGAATTCCTTCAGGGCAGAGGTAAGTGTTCCTAAACGACCTTCTGGGTTTCCCCAGAAATAAACAGGTATTCAATTTTCATGGAAACAGATGCTTAGCTCTGTGATTTGATTATATAGGTAACACATCAGAGACACAGACTGAAGCTCTGCAGCAGAAGCAGTCTGATTTTGGTGATGAATCACAATGAGGCTTAAAGACACCAGTGGAGAGCTTCTGATTTGGTTGGTACCTCTGATGATTCATTGTTGTCAGTTCAGTTAAGAGATGTATTGTTTGACCTTTGTGGGCATCTGTTCAGTAAACATCTTGTTGCAGCATCACAGTTTTTTTTTATTTCGGCTGTTGTGTTTGTTCTGTTAGGGAGCTTTCAAAGCTGATTTATTTGGAAGACTTGTTCTGATAGAAGTGGGTGTTCCTTGTTTGGCTCAGTTTGTTTGAATGTATATGAACACAGCAATCGAACTCTGTTTCTGAACACAACAACTGAGCTTAGATCACCTGGAAGAGGTCGTCTCTGCCCGATCGAGTCCTTGAGTGGTTTGTTTGCACTGACAATACAGTCCCAACAACTGGAACAAGCAGGTGAACAGGTTCTCATCACACTGCAGTAGTAAAATAGACAATAAAAAATCATTTTAATTCAGTGGGTTTTCAAGTACTCCTGCACCAGAAAGGATCTGAACACCAACAGGCTGAATTCACTCACCCTCAGGTCAGCAGATTCTTACAGGATCAATACTGTTCAGAGTTTTGACCACCTGTGTGAGCTATGAGAATTTGTCTATTTCATTACTTGAAGGGGAGCTATTATGCTTTTCTGATCTATAAATGTTGTGGCAGTGTCAGATACTTGTGTTCAATGATACTAAAGGGTCAGATAGGGATGAACAATTTATTGTTTTTGGATCTAAATCGCAATTTTAGAAAACGCAATCATGTGATCTCCAAAGCCTCAACTTTTTGCAGCTCTCCTGACTGACCCAGGATCTACCTTGTCAACTATTTACCCATACTATTTTACAAATTTGCAGGCCATTTGCTTACAGAAGTGCTGGTAAGCAGGTCAACAACACAAAAACCTCTGTTTAGAGGTAGAAGTTGGAGTATTCCTTAAATAATGACAACAGATTAATTTTCATCAATATTAGATGATGAATAATGTATCATTCATTTCCTTACTTTTGTCTATACTGTAAACAATGAATGTTGTACTGAAGCTTGATTTGAAGAAAACCATGAATCGAATTGAAATTGCAATATCTGTCAGAAAATCACAAGTAGACCTTTTCCTAAAATCATTCAGCCCCATTCAGTGTCAAATAATGAGGTTCATATATTTGGAACTGAACCCTGCACAATGTTCTGGATTCCTCTGAACTCTGTGTTTTACAGTCTTTTTTTTTTAACAGTTCAGTCCTGTTTACATCAAGTTGTGCCAGACTCTCCTACATGTTCATGTCTGTGCACATACTCTAGGTTTGCCCCTCCCCCACCCTGCTTCAGAAGTTACAACGTTGTGTGCTGCTCTGCTGTCTACGAGTTCACAGCGTTAGCACATGGAGCAATGGCTCCCAGAAAAGGTTTGTTTTGAGTGTGAAGGACAGTTCGTTCCTGTTTACACAACAACATTTTCACGAGAATCAAATATTTTTCCTTTTCTGTTTTCAAAAACGATCCGCGTCCACACGGAGACACGAGAATGACTGTATGCCAGGCCAGTAGACAAAGATGTAGGTTTGCAGAGAAACTGCAGTGTTAAAACACTCGTACAAAGAAGTCAAACTTTTTGCAAACAACTATGGCGAGTGGATGCACAAAGACGCAGGAGTTTCTTGTCTGGACAACCAATCTATCTGGATAGTTTTGTCTGGATAACAAATTGAGCACCTTCATGTGAAAGAGTACTGCACATGTGGTGATGTCAGTGTTTCACCTTAAAACGCTGAACAGCGGTACACTTTAAAAATGCTCCACCCTTTACCCTGGATTCAAAAGTTGATGGATTCAGGTGCTTGCACTGTTCTCATGTAAATGAGAGGCGAAAATGCAATGAAACTCCCCGTTTTCGGCTGAACATGTTGTCCTGTAAACACCACATTAGTTTTGATAGCTTGCCTGAGGAGGTAAACACCGGGCAGAGGTGGATAGAGTTGCCTTTTCACAGCCAGCAAAAGAAAATACCTCCATGTTTATCTGTGGCACTTCACATGGGACTGTTTTGTCAACATGGGCCCATATGGAGCTGGATTAGTAAACTACTGCTGAAAGACGACGCCTTTCTGACTTTACATGGTCGAGGAAGCTGTAAGTAAAAATTTATAGGTGTCTAGCTGTATTTCAAAATATGAACTTGTTAAAAGATAAACATAACAGAAGCCAGTTGTTACACAGTCACCTTTATTTTTACACAATCCCCACCTCTAACATGGTAGATAGCCAATCACAGGCCCCAGCCTGGCTGTGCTCCTGCCTATCCCATGGCCCACTACTCAGGAACCACTGGCCTGTTCATAATACAAAGGACTATCATTTTCATCAAATTTTCTTATTGTCTTTACATTTCCCTTTTCAACAAATGGAGTATGTCAACCGTAGGCTATGATTGGAAACCCAAAGGAAATTATTCAAGCTGTATAATTCCAAAGGGCAGAAACACTTTGCTCAGCAGGCTCAATAGAAATGGAATTCCCCGTCATGGCTCCGCCTCCTGACTGATCTGGGTAATTTCTGCGGCTGTCGACCTCACGGGCTGGCTTGAAACGTGCCCCTGGTTTTGATTGCTCTGGGACTTTTGCTCTCTCAGGTTCAGATAGTTTAAAGGAGTAAAGAAAAGGAAGCAAAGGGAGAAAAAAAACCTTTACAAATGCAAGAGCAGTCTCACCACCTACAGTACTTGAACCTGTGAATGCTGCTCAAACACCCTAGTAAAGCACTTCCCCTATGGGACTGTTTAATCAAAGTGTGTCTCTGGTGTACTTATAGCCTGGATTATTCTTGACGGCCCAAGGTGGGAAGAAAAAGGAAAAATTTAAAGAGTCACAAAAGGGCCAGAGGAGGCTTCAAAAGACTACAGATGAATCTTTGTCATTTGAGCTGTGATTGGTGCTGCGGGGGGATTGCCCCGGGCCAGTCTGGAGGATCCTGCTACTTATTCATGAAGCGTCTTCCAACAGGATCTTTTTTATTGAAGGCTCTGCGATTCTCATCAGCCATGCAAATCAGCGCAGTGAAAAGCACGCATGCATAATGGCCTGCAGCGGCTAATTTCATCAGATATATCTCATTAAAGCCTAATTAGTCAGCTGTCACAAAAAGTTTTTACGACTCTGATGCGTCTCGCAGCATTTTGACAGGCCGGTTCCTTTAAAATCCCCCCCAGTCCCGCCTGTTTGTCATTCTGGGTGTCGGGGGTATGGAAACAGAAGGATTAAATGAGGAACCTTTCAGTGTTTGCACTTTAGAAATGACAAGATAACATGATGTTTTTGTAAGTCGAGCCGTAACATTTAATACACACCATGGCAGGAGACATGCACTTGCAGCACTTTACACTGTGCACCTTCCCAGCTGTAGCTCGCATTTTCATAAACACATACAAACCATAAAATAATTTAAAACAAAACACATATTAAAAAAGAGGGAGGGGTTACACTTTTTTCTTTCTTTTTATACATGTTTATAATACTGCTTCATAAAATGTATCACAGAAATTAGCTTTTACACAGAGCAAACCATAGAAACCAACTCAGGTATTACACTGACACTGTGCTTGTTGATAGTTAGCAGAAAAACCGTGAACGGGCGACATCCGAGAGGGAATGTCACAGAGAGGACAGGCGTTCGGAAAGAAGAGTCTGTTTTCAGGGGGAATGGAGGAGGAGGGTTGGTCTATATCTGTCCCTCTTTGACGATAAACAATCCAAGTGTGCTGAAGGACAGCAGGGTCATTGGCTAGGCGTAAAAGGTCTCCACTTTCACCGACTGACAGAACATCGTCATGGAGAAGACCAGCCCCAGGATCTGTACAAACACAGGAAACGGATCAGACGTTAGAAACCACAGAGCGGGGAGCTCCTCTGACTCTTTGGCCCATCCTCTGTATGATAATGTACATCTGTTTGACAGTGAATGCCAAAAAGATTAACTCTCGTACTATTACATCCAAATCCCATCACTCTTGTTTCTTGGATTGCTGCAGGAAAGACGTCCATACAATCCAATTTAGGCTGCTTGGTAATTAAATACTGCACAGATTGGCATGTGCGAACTCTTAATTTATTCTGGTGGAACACATTTCACTTTAAATTGTTCTCACTTCTTTGACAAATGAGGGGGAAAAAAATGACAGATAAAGCAATCAAATGATCATCAGACGAGGTTTGAGTGCAGTTTAATTCATTCATCACATCTCTGCTGTTACCATTAACACCCTTTTTCTGTTTTTACTGGCAGCAGAGTTGCAGAATTTCTGGTAAAAACGTTCAATAAAGTCTTGAAATCAATTCTAAAACATACAGTAATGATATATAGACTTCATTCAGAATGATCATACATTTATTTGACTTTATTGTAGCATCAGTATGCAGTGTTGTAATATTAACATAGTTGTTTCACAGTTGATGCAACAGTACAGTAACTTTCAGCAGAAAAATGGCATCTATCCGATTGTTTTAATCTTTTGCCATTCTTCTCCTTCTCTTAGCCTTAGCTGGTTTTTAATCGAAATTTAGTCAGACCAGCTGGCTTGCTTTTCGCTGGAGGCTGGTGTGTAAAGTAAAGCTTTAAAGCACAAAAAGCTACTCAAAGAGAACTGTGGCCACAATACTAACAGCAGATAATGGGGCGCTTTGAGGAACTAGGGTGCTACAATTCTTTTTGCAAAAATGTTTTTTTTGTTGTTAGACTGACTTTAAAACAACTATTAAAAGGTGAAAATGTGCAGTTGGCTGCATGCGACATTAAACAATGATTTTTTTTTCTTAAAAGCCAAGATACATATTGTGCATTGATATACAGCTAAAATAGTTCAAGTTTGACCAGAGCTGAGTAATGTGTTTTGTAAATTGCATAAAAAGTTCATTATTACCTTTAGTCTAATTAAGCTTGACCAAGTAAGCTTAAAATAATGAAAAAAAAATCACATCCCTACCTCTAGGGATGTAACGGTTACCGGTTAAATGGTTAACCGCGGTAAAATTTCCCACGGTAATCATTACCGTGTCATATTAAAATTACCGTTTTACCGTGTTTGATTACAACACAGCATCAGTAACATGCATGCGCAGTTTGTACTGTTTGGCCTCTGAGAGCAAAAGTTAGAGACACAGCAGAGATTTCCCTCTCTAAACGGACTCTGGAGTCTGGCTGAATGTTGGATTTTACAAGGATGCTGA
Source organism: Scarus forsteni (assembly GCA_036419115.1). Classification (NCBI taxonomy): domain Eukaryota; kingdom Metazoa; phylum Chordata; class Actinopteri; order Labriformes; family Labridae; genus Scarus; species Scarus forsteni. The sequence continues at coordinate 15,873,375 of JAZDUH010000443.1, forward strand.
GGGGAAACTGATAGAAGACAGTCTCCCTGTTTAAACACGAAGCTGCAGTGAAAGAAAAAGACGTGCGCGGTTAAAACTGATGTAACTCCTCCAGTAAATAAGCTGACCGAGCCGTAGAGGTATAGAGACAGAGAGAAGATTCACTGAGCCATACCTGAGAGAATAACAGGTGGTTTATCAGTGTTCTCTGTCTAAATAATGTATACATCTTGTAAACAATAGCATTAGTATCATCCTGGAGTGTATTCTTGCCGTTCTTTTTCCGTGTATTCGCCGTAATTTTGAAATTGATTGTCTTTTTCTGTCAAAGTTCGTGTTTTATGGATTTAATCAATCATAATTTGGAAATATCAAGGATATCTGCCAGAGAGAGGGGGGACCAGAGGAGAGTCATGAAGGGGGCTAACTGCTTCTGGGACTAACGTCAGTAAAACAAACAAAAAACTCCTGCACATTGTCTAAAATAACGAGCTGTAACATGGACACTAATGCTGTAGGCACACAAAAGTGTGTGAGTGTTTGTGAAATAGAGTATTTGTTGTTCATTTACATTTTTTTATGAAAAGAATTCTGTTTAAAGTTCAAATCTGTTTTTTCTTTTCTTGTAATTACACACAGTTTAAGCATTTATAACATAATAATGACAAATACTTGCTAGAATTGTTTACTTTTATTTCTCATGAAAGAAGGGCAAAAATGTACTAAAAGAGCTTTCTTGACATGTATTGACAAAAAAGACAAAAAAGAACTGTTAAGATTATAATATTAAAGGGATCAAATTATTTCAATTGTGTGTAAAAGTACTTTTTGAACATTTTGAGCACACTGTGACAATACTGTTATAATAATGATAACCGTGATCATTTCGTTCACAATAACCGTGATACAAAATTTTCATATCGTTAGATCCCTACCTGCATCAACAGCATCACCTGGAAATTGTTAAATTTACTTTTATTTTTTTTAAGTATAAAATTTTAAAGTCTGGAGACCCACACTTCTTTACTTTGGCTGTTGAACAGGTAGAAGTGACTTGGTTCACCTTTGCATATAAGATTCACAGTTTTAATGTAGACTGGTTTCCTTTTACACTGTTATTCATTGGGTGGACCAAAGCTTGAATGACGTGACCTGCCACTGGTAGAGGCTGTAGCTGTGGGTCTTGTTCCTGCCATCTGGCCTATCGTTGCACTATGACCTGGAAGCACTTAGCTTGGCTTTGAGGTATAGCATTAATTGGCTTGTTGCAATTTGGCATTATATTGAGTAATTAAATAAATGCATTGTTTATTTTATTACAAAGACAAGTTACATTTATAAATCAGAGAAATGCGTTGCCATATTCCACATGAACCGGGGACATTGACCTTTAAAGAGGACAGTGCTCGTAATGCTAATGTTAGCCACTCTCTGCTTGATATGGTGTGTAAACATGTTAGCTCACACATTGTTGTGATATTCAGTCAGATTCAGACACTATTTTTACTGTTTTTGGTTTTCTTCCCTTGTTTGGCCCTTCTTTGATTTTGATAGCTTTGGTTTTCTTACAAGTGAACCAAGACTTCCTGTTTTCTCCCTGAGATTAAGCAACTTTCTGCTGCATTTACACCACAACCTGAGGCATGATACTTTTGGATGTCCATTGTGTGTTTGAGTGTGCAGATTTTGTTGTGAAGTCTTTCCTTTAATCACAGACCAAATGTCCACCTAAGCTCAAGGATGAAGTGATTTGAATTTGGAAGTCAAGGATCACGGTCTGAGAGCATCAGGTTAAGACATTTGTCCTATGACCTCTTTCTGAAATGTAAAGTGCTTTAAAAGAGCATTGTATTTTGCAATGATCCTGGAATTATATTATAATTATAAGAGGAGGACAGACTGTTAAGGTCCATTGTCATATTATCTTTGGTGAAAAATGTATCTGATTATAGAGATAGATTAAAAAGTCGATTGTTTAATCATGTGTGGCATATCTTACAGTTTAAGTTTGAAGGGTACAGGGAGTATAAAGATACGTTTAATGCTCTTTTTAAATGGAATTTAAAGCATTATTGTTAATTTTATATCATATGTTTGCATAAAGTTCTCAAGGTTCACTACCTATTTGTGTGGTGTAGAATTTTCACTTTAAAGCTGTTGATACATTTCACAGTTATGCATTTAAAAAAAAGTATGATAGTCGCGTTAAGAGCTGTGTGATCAGTGATCTGATTGGTCAGGGGGTGATACTTCACATGTTCATATTTGATGCACTTTGGTTGTGAGGATTGAAGCTTTTGATTTGGCTCATTTGGAGTTTCAGTTTTAAGAGTAGCATGAAAAATCTGAGAATAAAGATCTTAGTACTAATTAAATCTTGTATTTTGAATGCAGATTAAGGTAAGAGAGATAATGATACCAGTTAAGAACCAAGGATGCTGAGTGCCCAGAATGCCAAAAAGTGTTGATAAAGTACAGAAAGTGGGTGCTTCAGGTGAAAACAACACAACATAGAGAAAGAACTTTACTGAATTCTGAGGTTGTATGAAGTGAAATCAAGAGATACAATCATAAATCACTGAAAAAACTCTGACATTTTTATCCATGCACTTAAAGCAGAAATACCAAAACAAAGAGTGAAACCCTATGGATTCTTCGTTTCTGCTATTCAAGAGGTCTTGTGGGAGTGTTACATGTAAAGCCATTCCTATGCTTTGCAGTTCATCCAACATCAAACTGCTTGAATTTGACAGAAGCACGGAGTACACAAACCAAATCCTTGATCTGCTCGGTAAATATAAATCAAAATAGAGAGCTTGAAAGATTAATCTGCTGTCAGCTTGTTTCACAGCAGAAGTTCACAGGTCTACGTGAAGGCCAACGAGCTGTCACCTGAAGGATGTATGTGCATAATTCTGAGAAATCTTTCGATGTTGTGTGCAGAGCCTGTTCGCAGGAAAAGTAATAGAAAGACATTCTAAAGGTTACATCTTTCATTTCTTAAATTGAAAACTGCTGCAGTTTGACCACAGCTCGACCTTTTCACTGCTGAATGGACAAATTAAATGTTGTATAAAATTGAAGTTAGAGGTTTTTATTTAAAATGATGTTTTCTCAGCTATAACGTCTATAACTAAATGACATCAAATTTGGGCTCTGCCCTTTGTAAGTAAAAGCTAGTTTGCTCAAGATAGACTTTGTCCAATAAACTAAAATTAGATTGAATGTTTGGTAGCTTCCACCCCATCTGTGAGTAGATATGAAACTTATTATTTGTCTAAAATGTGCTCCTATCAAAAACTTGGAATAGAGGCTGGTCTTTAAATGTACAGCTCACAGGAGAGTGCTGTTGAATGTACCAGGCAACCCTTAATTTAAACAAATGACTTTTGCAGTTTATTTAAGTTTTGGCATTAAAGTACTTGGCTGCGGATGATTGTAAAGTTTAGGATGTGTCAGTAGCCTTTTGGTCCACAGTAGGGCTGTAATGATATCAGATTTTAACCTCATGATTTTAATGATTAGATATTTTCTTGATAGTTTTATTTTTTTTATATATATATAAAATCTGAAAATGATGCATATTGTCAAATAACTTTAGATCCATTGTTTGTGTCTGCTTAGGCAAAGTACTGCCAAAAGGAGCACTTGATGTGGACAGACACACCTGTACAAAAAATATACCATAAAATAATTCCTAAAATTAAAGCTACATAAGAGGTTGTTTTTTTCCTCCTATGTTGTGTGGAATTGCAACCAAAAACACAACAAAACCTGTTTAGATTTTTCAGAATAAATACATTTATCCCATACAACTCAAGAATGAGTCCAAAAGTGCAGAAGTGAGTTCGCATTTAGCACTTTCTGGTTCCCAACCACCCTGAATGGGATTAAGGTTACCGCTTTCGGGCATGAACACATGCACCTGAGATATTCAATGTATAATGTGAAATCTTAAATGTATCTGGTGTTGCCTGCATTTGAATTGTAAACCATTTTGTGTTTAAAAAATGGCAGTTGCTAACTTACTGCTAACAAGGACAAACGGCCATGGACCTGACAGCAGCATTTCTGACTGTTTTTTGATTATCAATCATTCATACACTATTTCCACATCCATGAGGACCAACTTGATCGAGTCACCTTATTATGAGGAAACTCTAAAACTATAGCTAATACTAAGATTTTACAAATTGGAAAATATTAGTTGCTATTTAGTTGAAATGCCATGTTGTAGTTTAATAGTATCTTAGTAACAGCTTTTCACTCATCTTGTTTAATATAAAAATATATTGAAAAGTGGGTTTGTTCATTGAATTGGGAAAGGTCAAAATATGATACAGTACGAAGAAAGTAGATAGTGTGTCACAGAAAAATTGAAACAGTGTAGTTACTGTTCCTGTCTGTTCCTCTTCATGTTACAGCTCTGTTTGCCTCCTCTGTGGAGAATCTTATTTTGGGTCTTAATGAGTTTGACTTTGCGTAATCATAACTTTGTTCTTAAGTGTTACCAATCACTGGCAAACACTACCAACTTTGGTGCAGGGGAATTCAAAATAGCTGTGCTGTGATTGGCCAGTAAACTACAATGAGCATGCTCAGTTACAAATTGAGTAATTATGCATGCATGCATGCATGAAGCAAAAGGTGTTTCGGCATCCAATTGAGAGAGAAAATTGTGTATTTGTTGTGAAGATACTGAAATTTCATTGGTTAAAACTTTGAATAAAGATCATTTTTGTGTTGTCTGAGAGAGTGAGGTTTGGGCAAAATTTGGGTGTGTTATATTTGAGTATGTGTTAAAATTGAGAAATTACTGTAAATCATTGTGATTATTGTTGCATCATAACTACGATCACATTACTGTACCATGATATTATCAAGCAACTTCCCTGTGATTGAAAGCCGAAGTATTTATGATGTACGATTGAGGAAACAACTTCATCTTGGTAATTTTACCAAAAAAAGTCAGGGTAGACAGCTGTAACCTAAGATTGCAAAACCCTATCACATTGAAACAAGTGCAGAGTTTTACTGTCTAAAAGAATGTGTCAACACTTCTTTACCCCGTTCCATGATCATGTTTTAGTTGACCACTTTTTTGCCTGAATTTTAGACCTAATTTTCTCATTCTTTGTATTGGATAACAGCGTGAGTCAGCTGGCACAGATCACAGATATTTGAGATAAGTCTTTCCGGTGTTCACTTTGCAGCATGTAGGATTTTCACAAAGGGCACTGAGAATGTAAAATGAGCCTGCAGCGTCACGGGGGCACTCGTGTGATATTTTCTCTCCCGCATTGTGGAGGCATATCACGTAAGTCTGGGCTGCAAAGCAGGGAAAAGAAATTTTATGGAAAGTCAAAGCGTCCTATGTGGTCTTCAGGGGTAACAGGAGAGGCTTATAAGGGCCCCTGCTGTCACCAGAAACCCTGCTTTCAGCTTTTAATGCAAAGGACGCTGGGAGTATTAGGTGTATTCATCACAAAGTAAGAGCCTCTGTCTGAAGCTACAGATATCAAGGACTCTGCTAATGACTTAGTCTTAAAAAATAATTCACACAACTTAAAAGCACTAATTACCTGAGTAAGTGCTGTGCAAAGAGCAAAGATCCAGAGCGCCACAAGGTTCTCATTAAGCCAGTCCTTCACACGCTCGTAGCAAGGCTATAAAAAATACAAACACAAACACAGGAAGAGAAAAGATTAGATAAATACATGCAGAATCAGTTTAGTATTCCAGTGACATTTGTAACAATTAAGTGTTTGTATGGCAAAGATGCAGCCTCTTTAGAGTAGTGCAGGATAGAAAACTGAAAATATGAAATGTTAGTGTTTACAATATGAGCATCATTGATAAACATGTTACAAATAATAAGATACAGACCAACTGGGGATGTAAGGAAATACTGACTCATCATTTTACTGTGATATTCTTTGACAGATATTTCCCATTTCAGGAATTTATAGAAACTCAGGACATTTGTGTTTAAGTGCAACCTGTGGGGCCAGTTGGCAGCAGATATTCAGTATTTTAACTCCTGTAGCTCCCTCTCTGTTGCTCTTATTCTGTCTCTGGGGCATGTTAAATTCATAAATGCTGAAAGGTCTGTGCTTGATATAAATACTACTAGACTGAGCCTTTACAGTATCAGCGCCGTGAAAAGGAAACAAAAAGATTTGAGTTAAAAAATGAATGCCTAGTTCAAAAATGAATATAAAATATGTCTGTGATGTGTCCAGCAGAGACATCATTTCCCTTCTGGATGGATTTATGGGAACAACAACAACATGAAATTATACATATTTTAATTAGAGATGCACCGAAATGAAAATTTGTGGCCGAAGCCGAATAATAAATAAATGCTGGGCCGAATACCGAATACCAAACCGAATATCCAATGCGGCGGCAAAGTAGTTCACTATATTTTTTGATAGCACATTAATAGTTTAGAGTACATTTTTAGGCATGTTTTTAAAAGAAAGTAATTGTTTATTAAATGTTATGACATTTTTTAACATTCCAGTAGCTTTCGCTTTTCAAAAGAAGCCCAACAAAGTTTTTCATTCATATTAAGCCTTCAAACAAAACAAAACATACATTAAAAAATATTAATGTACACTAATGGATATATAGCAATAGACCAATAATACCAACAATACTGCTTTAAGGCTGTCACTTTATATTCAATATTTGAATAACCGATCAAGTATGGGAATAAATATCCATAATGGAATTGTAAATAAATATTTGAATGTAAAATATTTACTGTGGCGACACATCAGGTCTGGAGCAGTGGACCGTTCCGTCCAACAGAGGGCGCTGTGAGCGCAGCTTGATCGTCAGACACATCCGGTGCTCTCTCGAGCCAAAGAGTTTCCGCTCTGAGTGGAGCGGACGGAGCGGACGTAAACAGCTCTAATCTGGGCTTTAACTGTTCTGTGGAGAGCTGTGTGGAAGTAGTTTTGGTTCTACACCATTGATGGCAAACTTAAATTCAAAGACCAGGCTGTGTGTTCCGTGAAATATAGTTTAGTCTTTCGTCCTTCACTTATTTGCGGGCTCAGCCGTTGGCTTTTCATCCAAGTTATACGGCCGAGTGCAGCGGAGCTTCGTCAAGAGTTTAACCCCGTGTGACTGTGTTGTTTTCGGCAGGGTGGATAAGAGAGTTTCTGACCCTTACTGAGGGGGGGTACTATTCGGCCTTGTTATTAGCTCACTCCACTGAAGGCCGAATATGGCTTTTTTTGCACTATTCGGCCGAAAATATTCGGCCACCGAATGTTCGGTGCACCCTTAATTTTAATTAATGATTGAAGTAAATTTGGTTAAGAAGTAGCTGTTTAGTAATGGTGTTTCATGTTGATATCTGAAATTGTTTTTTTTTTAGATGAGATTAAATGTTGATCAGAGAGTTTTATGTTAATGTACTGTGAAAATAACTCAACCTTCAGTGTTTATGTAGGCAAACCTGCCTATGTTTGAACTCCATAATCAACATTTTATGACATACACTTTAACTTTAACAATTATGTTTGCCTTGGGAATATATTTTGGGAACACAAAGGCAAAACTTGATTCATGCCATTTTTGTGTCTCTCTTTAGAGGGAAAAAATCGATTTAAATTGTGAAAAAAAATCTTGGTTTTTAATTTTAAGACAGTCCTTCCTCAAACTTTTATTTTGTCACCTGTGTAAACCCATTAGTGGAAGATTGCAAGCCCAGTGCAGAGCATGAAATGTGGTTTTGAGAAGGGCAAAACTGACCAGTTAACACAGTCAACAAATCACAGGGGACTGGGCCCACAGGGGGACGGGTGCCCCAGCAGAGCATTTTAGACACTCTGAGAATACAGCTTGATCAGGAGTACTCCGTATGTGAAATTTGTAAAGTTTTTATAAAGATGATTGGTAATTTTTGTATGCAGTGATCACTGAGTAAAGGCAAAACTTGACTTCTTTAAATGCTGTTATGAACCTATCAGTATTAAGTTTCAGAAAGAGCCATGAAGTAGAAAAAAAGAGGGATTTAGTTGCATTTACAGGAAGTGTTCTGCTGCTGTAATAGAAGACTGTGATAGAAAATGTTCGCGGTTGAAAGGTCCCCTGGGCGACATCCTTATCTCCCACTCCCCCTCCTCCTCCTCTGACCTAATATTCTCTGGGGAAACTTTCCAAAATTCAAGCGAGTCCCAGCTGGCCTCATCTCCCTTCAGCTGTACAAACAGGAGGAATGTGGCTATAGGAGCAGCACATAAGCCGCAGGTATCATTCGGGCAGGAGAATAGGTTGAATTTTTCATGTTGACATTGCTTGAATTCATTCTGGAGGCTTTTCAAAAATCGACAAAAAACGGGAAAAATATCCACCCTCTCACTGCTTGCCCATTTTTTTTGTCCCCGGGACACTTTGAGCAGCAAAAGCACATTTTAAACTCTCTTTTCAAACTCTGCAAAATGGCCCTGAACCTTGTAGTGCTGAACAGTCAGAAGAAAAGACAGATAATTACTATTAATAGCAGGAATAGAGCAATGCCCTTCTAGGTCAGCCATGTGTGAAAAGAATAAAATGGTGATGAATCCTGAGAGTGAAGACAGATGCTTTCTAAGAACAGGTGAGAGCTGACATTAAAAGGGACAGACGTGGTGTAAGCCCTTAGGGCCTCACTGCACATGATTCCTCCTCCTCCTGGATGCTCTAAAAATATACAAACCCAAACTATGATGATTTATTTAGCATGTATTAAAGATAAACATACACAGGCCTTGCATTTTGGCATTGCTTTTACCAACATGAGTCACGCATTATTAAATTCCTTCAAGTCTGCCTCCTCTAATGTAAGGAAATATTGCACAAATGTACAATAATGTGAACAATACCCCATGGAAGTCATACAGAAAAGGTTTGCATGGTTGGGCACAGGACCTAACTAGCAGAGGTGCCATGTCAGAATGATCGATTTCAGTCTGGAAAGCAGTATAGCACCAGCTCTGTCCCTCTCTCCTTTTCTCCCTTTCCTCACACACATTCATCCCAGCAGCTTTGCAGTAAATGGTGGAAGCATCCATAACCAATGTAAGTGCACATACATGCATAATGTGTAATTTTTTCAAAAATGAACTTTTTCCAGATTTTAGTTAGATTCTGTTAAAACAACAGACAAATGAAAATCTCACCCGTAGTCATGTAGAATGAAAATATAACACAATCTCTTTAGAATTGTCACCATACAGAAATGTTAGTTTTGAAACACAAAATTAAGCTCAAGTGAAAATACAAACACCATGCTCAATGAATTTGGAATAATGTGTACAGGATAAATATGACCATAATGCAATGATTTTCAAATTCTTCTCAAATTATATTCAATTAAACTACTCAAAAAAAAAAAAAGATATTTAATATTCAAACTGACAGACTTTGTTGTTTTTTTGCAAATAACTCTCTCATTTTGAATTTGATGCCTGTAACAAGTTCCAAAAAATAATCTGGGACAAGGGCAACAAGAGCCTGAGGAAGTTGAGGAATTCTCAAATACTCCTGTTTGGAACATCCAACAGGGGAACAGGTTAATTAGAAACAGTTTCCCCAAAATGGCTTGTATGTTCCCAAGCAGGGATACAGTGAAGTTTACCACTTTGTGAACAACTGTGTGAGAAATTTAGGGACTTTATCATCTACAACCTAATCTATATATCTTCTAAAGATTGAGAGTTTCTGGAGAAATCGCTGAATGTATGCAGCAAGGCAGAAAAACGCACATTTAATGCCTGTGACTTCAATCCTGACCACTTTATTAGTACAGCATTTATTTTTCATGGCATCAATTTAACACTGCTGGTAACTCAGAGATTTTGGTCCATCTTGACATGATAGCATCGCACAGTTGCTGCAGCATCGTCACCTGCACATTTGTGATAACGAATCTCCTGTCCCACCACATCCCACAGGTGCTACATTGCATTGGGATTTGGGGACAGCGAAGCCACTGACATGTTTAAAACACCAGTTTGATATGATTTGAGCTTTGTGACTTGAAACGTTATCCTGCTGGAAGTAGGCATCAAACAGAGGATTGGTACACTGTGATCTTAAAGGGATGATCGTGGTCAGCAGCAATAGTCAGGTGGCATTTAGCCATGCTTAGATCAATCAATCAATCTTTATTTGCATAATACCAATTCATAACAAGTGTTGTCTCAAGACGCATTACAGTAGTGAAGGCTGAAGACAAACTCTTCTTTTTATAGATACACATAAATGCATATATACACATATACACAAACATCTATCCAAAACCCAACATGAATCCATCATGAGTTCAGCACTGGGTGAACCAACAACGGAGAGGTGAGCCTGCAGGGGGCGAGAAAAAACCTGGATAACAGATGGAGGTCTTGAGTAGATCCAGTCTCATGTTGAACAGCTATCATACCAGAGCTGTGTTGGGTGTGTGGATGAAGGAAGTTAGGAAACTAAAGTGAGAATTAAAGGTAGAGGCAGATCCATGGACCAACCATAAATCTGCCGCCATCATATTTGTCTCTGCTGATTTTAAATTCTTTCGAGGTTAGCCTATTTTTTTCAAGAGGATCCTCATGTTTATATGATTACAGTGGCAGTTTTTATAGAGGTATAATCAATAACAATGAAGAAAAGATTAGTTAATGTAATTTTTACACACATATCTATAATGATTATAAGGTAGAGATGACTGGTTATGAATCATACAACAGCTTCAAAATGAGAATTTATGATCAGTAAGTGCAAATGACAATAAAAATGAGCCCAATTTCATCATGTTCGCATATCTAGGTGAATAGAGATGCTGCCATGTGATTGACTTATTAGCAATGTGCAACAATAGGCAGTTGGTGCACATAATAAAGTTGCTAATAGTTTCTGAAAGTATACAGTGTTCCATTCTCCCTCCCTTGCCCTCTCACTGGCAGCAACCAGTCTCTCATCTGTTTCAGCACCATGGACAGAGCTAAATTCAGGCCTCAGCCTGTCATATACCCATTTCAACACAAACATCAACCTCCTTACATAGAGTTCACACTCCCAATTTACTGACCTGACACTCAGATCAGTACCATAGCACTTATCAAAACTGCACCACAGCACAGCAGAGACGAACAACAGAAACCTGCTGCCTCCATGTTTTGGTCTAAACAACCCTCAGAACAGGTTTTCTTCCTTGTCCCATCGTATATGCTTTCCTCGCTGAAATGACTTAAGTCCTCCATCCATTCATCCATTTTCTATACCCAGCTATCCCTTTCGGGGTTGCGGGGGGCTGGAGCCTATCCCAGCTATCATCGGGCGAGAGGCGGGGTACACCCTGAATCGGTCGCCAGTCGATCGCAGGGCCACATAGAGAGACAGACAACCATTCACACTCACACTCATACCTAAGGACAATTTAGAGTCACCAATTAACCTAATGAGCATGTTTTTGGTCTGTGGGAGGAAGCCGGAGTACCCGGAGAGAACCCACGCATGCACGGGAAGAACATGCAAACTTCACACAGAAAGGCCCTCCCGACCCGGAATTGAACCGGGAACCTTCTTGCTGTGAGGCACGCACTCTACCAGCTGTGCCACCGTGCCGCCCGGACTTAAGTCCTCTTTAGATCTAAAAAAAAGTACATTTTCAAGAGGGTGTAACCTGGACTGATAAACCATCAAGTACAGGGCTTGCATATAGAGACGATAAAGCAGGCAGTTTCACACTCAAGAATGCCAGCATCCGTACTTCTGGAGAACTTTTATGTCCCCACCAATGTCAAAATCAAACCTACACCCTTGGAAAGGGTGTAGGTTTGACATCAGTAGCTGAAGTCACAGACATAATCATGTGTTGTTGAATAATAATATTGAGTGGGGATGAAATGTGTTTGTTGGCATTAGTTGTACAATGTAGAACTTAAACGATTCCTTGAATAATCGCGATTATTCGATTACAAAATATCTTCGAGGCAAATTGTGTGCCTCGAAGCCTCGTTTAATATATAATTATACATATAAAATATATATCTGGACTACTATACAGTGTACTGTGTTTGATACGGACGGTCATTTCTGTGGCACACCGCGCCTGCTACCTCCGCTGCTGCGGGGCTTATAAAATCATGAAGGAAGAGAAAAGAGAGGGACAGAAAGGAGAGAGTCCGCAGAAGAAATGACAGAGAGTGTCCCAAGTGTGTGGTCACTCCAAGAAGGGACGAAAAGAAAACAGTGCAGTGTGTCTGATGTCAAAAGGAGTTGGCTTAGCATGTAGCTTAGCATGATAGCACGTCGTCAATGCTGCAGCACGTCAACAGTAAACATCCGGTCTGTTAGAGTGGACTCAACAGGATGACACTCATGATACATCAACAGAAGCAGCTAATGTGATCAATAACTGAGATATGGGCTAGTAAATAACCTACTTTTATTATGGCTCCACGTAAAGGCTGGTTCAGAACGTAAATCAATGCGGAGGCTACTTGCCCAGAATCATGTGTATTTTGTTCACATACTTTTCACATCCAATAACTTTACATTTAATTTGATTGCAGAGAGTAGAACAGGAAACACTGACAGTGAGTAGATGAAGCAGATGTAGGGAATGCTTTCATATGTTATAGAAATGTACATTAGCTAGTTAAATTATCTTAGTATCTTAGTATGATATTATTTGGTCCTAGAAATAAAGTAAGCAAAATAAGATCATCAATATGGTACAGTAGTAAAGGCAATAATTTAGCAAAAAGATACAAGCATGAACACAAAATAAAAATAACCATCCTTAAAAAAAAATACTGTAAAAAGCAAGATATGGCCCACAGTAAAAATAAAAGTATAATAAGTTGTTAATTTAAGTGACCTGGCTTTTCTGTTTTGTGTGTTACTAATAATAATAATAAGTAGTAATTGGGGATGTAACGATATGAAAATTTTGTATCACGGTTATTGTAACCAAAATTATCACGGTTATAATATCATTATTATCGCGGTATTGTTGCAGTGTGCTCAAAATGTTCTAAAAGTACTTTTACACAGAATTGAAATCGTTTTGCCCCTTTATTATTATATTCATAACAGTTCTTTTGTCTTTTTTGTCAATCAATGTGTCAAACTCAGAGGCCAAACAATGCAAACTGCGCATGTGCACCTCGCGTGAGGCTCCTTAATCAAGGGCAGATACATAGTTCCTGCTTTTCCAGGCAAAGAGCAGCATCACTGTGCGTTACTGAGGCAGAGTGGTGATCAAGCACGATATAACGGTAATTTTAATTGGTCACAGTCACGGAAATTTTATCGCGGTTTACCATTTTACCGGTAACCGTGACATCCCTAGTAGTAATTCAATGTAAAAAAAAAAAATAGCAGTGACTGCAATGTAACTGTTATCTGATTACTTGATAAAAATTTGATAGAGTGATCTATTACAAAAAGATTTGATAGCTGCAGCTCTAGTAAAATGTAAAGAAGTTTATGTTTGTTTTAATTGTACTGCATTTTATTTTATTGACTTTGGCACCATTTAAACTGTTGGATAGGGGTGCTGCTTTGGTGGAGTGGTAAGCAACCAGGCACATCCCATATACATGCTGCTGCCATCCTGGGTTTAAATCCAGGCTGTGACCAGCTTGCAGACTGTCCTCCCCTGCTCTCTCCTCCCCTTTCACAAGCCTGTCCACTTTCTCTGTCTCCTGTGAACAACAGCACAAAAAACTCTTGGATAGGAATATTTTTTCAGTCAGTCAATAATTTGTTATCCCACGTAAACAGATACAGGTAAGAAATGAAAAATCTCATTCTATAATTCATTCATCCTTATTGCAGGCAATAATAACTCACTCACAGGTGGTTGGTGAGCCGTATCTGCCACAAAAAGCCTGAAAGGTCCACCCCTAGCTGCTCTTTATTAGGGATGGGAATCAAAAACCAATTCCTGTTGAGAATTGTTAACAGCTTCATCAAAGAATTTGTTTCATTAATCTTTTTGTTAAACAATTCCCTTATCAATTCCTTCCTTCCACTGACAGGGTTCAGAAGCGATCAGAATTGTGGCTTAATTTTTTACAAAAGGCGCCTACTGCACATCCCTAAGTGAGTGGAAACACCAGCAACTTGCAGAAGCAGTTATCTATGCTGTGACGTATGTTTGACATTGTTGCCACTGAAAATCTTTTCAACTTTTGCCCACACGGAAAATCTGCAGGAATCAATAAGGGAATCGTTAAAGAATTTAATTGATAAGCAGAATCGTTAATAGCACTGGTATCGATAAAATCTTATCAATTCCCATCCCCACTCTTTATGTGACCAGACTGAGTTACAGGACACGCTACCTGATGTTCACTATGTGCCTCTTTTTCAGGTGTAGTTGTTTGTGGGAAATACATAAAGAATAAATATTATGTTATTGTTCATCCAGTAATACCCTATTAGCTCTCACAGTTCAAATAATAATCTAAATAATAATCCTCATCTTGACAATCACATATCAGAATATTTCTGATGAAGTGAGAGGAGACAAATGCTCTTTCTCAAATTTATGCTGCAGTGTTAAAAGTCAGATAATCTCCGAGGCAGGTCTGAGATGGAGAGAGACTGAGTGAACTTAAAGTTTGAACCGCAGTGAGAAACTTTATTTTGTTTTAATTTTTCACCCATATTCCTCTCCATAAATCTTTTCTGTGGAGCTTGTACACAAAGAAGCTGCTATTCTTTGCTGTAAATTTCTTCATTGGACAGTGACCTGGTTATGGTGACAGGCACAAAAATAACTAGACAAAATTAGCCAGTGTTCTCCCTTTCGGTCTCATTTGCTTTTGTAGGTCATACAAAGGCATCAGCATTTATCAGTTAGTCCTACAGCCAGCTAAATTCTCAGTGTTCCAAGTCTGTACATGAACTTATGTCTCGTCTAATATCCCTCTATCATTAGGGAAATCCCCCCCTTCAAAAACAATTTCAGGCCATGATCTCTCATTGTAAAGAAAAGGTGCTATCATAGCAGGCTTCACTGCTGTTCTGATTCAATTATTCATTCCTGCAGACTCGCCTCTTAGTTTGTGCTACTTTTTAAATCCACTTGCGTCACCAAGCTGAGTCAGAGCCAGGAAAACACAAACCACTCTGTTTTTCACTGCCGTCTGAAACATTGACCACCAAGCGGATATACATTTTGGCCTTTGCACAGGGTGAAATAATTCTACACTGAATCAATATAGAGAGCCATTTAGTGGAACAAAATTTAAAGCAGCGGTATTTATCAAAGTCCGGCCCAGGTGTAACCCACCCTGAGCCCAGAGCTGCATCTGAAAAGATATAAATTCATATTTTTACTGTTTGTCATCAACTGGAAAGTATAATAAATCCTGGAAAAAGCAGATAAGTAAACCTGAACCCTTCTGAGCCAGACTCAGAGGACGGGATACATTTACAGTGCTGCAAGGCTTAAATGTTATCAGTCTGTTTAAGAAAATAATCTGAGACTTAAGATCCACTTAGGAGATTTTCTGAGCTTGCAAACACATCTCTCAGCTTCACTGGCCTGTGTGTGATAAGTGCTCTTGTATAACTTAATCAATGAACCGGCACTGGGTGGTAATCAGGTATCTATAATGTCACCAGTGTTTCTCCTGCCATTTAATGGATTTGTGCAACGCCATCATCGCCGATTTGAACTCACACTTTGTGCTAAAGAGCACTCAAAAGGCAAAACCATTGCAGCTAAAAGCTCAAACTACATTTAAAAAGGTGCAATTTAGGCAAACAACAGCTCTTACTGAGCCCTGTCCTCTGATTGTGTTTAGAGTTTTTCCTATATTTAGATTGAAGTGGTCGAGGGGGCTTGGCAGCGGTTGTAACCGCATCATGGAAATGCCTTTAAATCACGACACTCTCAGTCCACTAGAATGCTGAACTGTCTTTACAACTGAAATGCTCGACATTGTTTGAAACTGCAAGGTCTTCCGTAACAAAAATTGGTCTCTTTCTTGTTAATTGCTGCTCAGATACAAGGTTTTCCACAAACATGGAACAGTCAGCTTGTGGGGAAAAGTAGACAGCAGGGGATTTCCCCCTTGAAAGTTGACTTACTCACCATCACATGAGTGTTTGATATATGAAGCGCCATCATTTGGCAGAGGTATAAACTGAACAAAGCATTAGTAAAATGTTAGAATGAAGTCACTGCAGGGATAGAAGTATTAAAAACAAGAATATATATTTTACTTTTATCACAGTTAAGTAGCTTTTGTTCAATTTTGTAGAATTTTCCAGCATTTAAAGTGTTTTTAACAACCACAGGTAAGTTATGATACACATTTAAACCTTGTGCTCCAAATATTAATGAAATTCAATAACTAATTACTCAAAAATGTACATAATTGTTAAAAAGTAGATGAAATATATAAAGTTATTTTCTGAACAGATAACAGACCTTGGTAAATACAGACTGTAAAAGGTATGTTAGGTGTGTATGTTATGCCTAAAATTGAACCATGTTTTCTCAGCTCAGATGCATCAAAAATGACCCTGAATAAATTTTCCAAACTAGACATCACTGAGTGAAAATCTTTGCCTTGATAGCTCTCATATTGCTGATACATCTATGAGTATAGTACAGTTATTTTTATTATATGATTTTCCCTGAAAACCCACACCTAGCACTCTGAATCATGTTGACATTATTATTAGTTAGACAGTTATTGAACAATAAGCAATTGTTTGCTAATGGTTATTATCTGGATCACCACCAAAATCTAATCATTTCTAAGTTGGACCATTACCAACATCTGTGTAATCTTGCTAACAGACAAACAATCGGACAAACACAAACTGGCCCAAAATGTTTATGCATGTTTGCTCATGTTACTGTGAAGTCAACAACAGGAACAAGTAGGGATGTATATCGTTATGATTTTATTGATACTGATACCGATACGGATACTCCTTATCAGTATCGATACTTATCGATACTCTTATCAATACTACAACACGTAATTTTGTGTAAAAAATAAAGACTTTACAAGATATCATAAGATTCAGCCTTTTTTCATTATCACAAGGCAGCAATAAAGCTTCAACAGAATAGAAGTAATGCATTACAAATGCTTCTCAGAGGCAAAAAGAAAGCTAAGGAGATGGCAAAACCCCTTCATGCCGCCCAACAGACTGCATGGACAGGCAGACCCATATATCAGTGGTGCTAAAATCGATGCTGTAATGATGACTACAAGGGCTCTCACTTTATATTAGATAGTCGTATAACCGTTCGAATATGGGGATAGATATCTGTAACCAAATAGTAAATAAATATTCAAATGTAAAATATTGAGTGTAGCAGCACATCAGGGTGCCTGGAGCAGTGGACCGTTTCATCCAACAGAGGGCGCCGTGAGCGCAGCTTGACTGTCAGTCACATCCGGTGCTACTCTTGACCTCACTAAACAAAGAGTTTCCGCTCCGGTGGACATTAATAGCTCTGATTGATCTGAAGAGAGCTGTACCGTCTACTTTTCATCCAAGTTATACGGCTGAGTGCAGCGGCGCCTCGTCAAGAGTTTAACCCCTTGTGACTGTGTTGTTTTCGGCAGGGTTTTTACCGAAGGGCCGGATAATGGAGTCTCTGTCTCTGTTGGTGCTGCAGTCTTTAGTGTTAGCCGGGCTGCTAACTCTACTCGTGTTGCTATAGCAATCAAACAGCCCGCACTCCTTTAGCTTTATATTATGTGCGCGCTCCAAGTGTTTGGTGATGTTGCTAGTATTCCACCCTTGGACGTAACTTCTCTATGACAAAGATTGCGTCAGGCCAAGTTTTCATTAACTCTCTGGGACTTCTCTGGGACTTTGGGACTTTTCCCTCTTGTGAAAAGAGTCAGTAGCTGACTGATTACAAGAAAGAAAACTGATCAGCTAATCAGAGCAGAGAGGGTCTTAGTGGGATCAGGGGCCTTAAAGGAATATTACACCCAAACAATGATTTGGCCTCATTTTCTACTCACCCTCATGCTGAACAACACTGTGGAGTACTTTTGGAACATCTAGGATGCAGCCGGAGATCTGGGGGTATACTCGCTGTCCACTGACATTGATATCATGACTTAGATCGGAGCCCGAACGAACAGTGTCCTTAAAAGTCCACAAAAAGTCGGCAATATTCCTCCATACTGCTCGTGCGCTGTAATCCAAGTGTCCTGAGTGGGTAACGTCCACCATTTACTCGAAACGACATCACTTAGCACATGTTTATAGCCTAAACAGTACTACTTCGCATTTCTATGATACACTTACGGGTGCCTACGGGAGCCGCGGCTGACCCAAACAAACGAATGCGCACTCTGTAATAACTAGGAGCGTAGAACAAGAAACAAGAACACAAGAAATCCCACATTCTGCTGACCCCTCTTGTGTCTGTCCACGGCTCCGTCGCTCACAGCAGAATGTGGGATTTCTTGTTCTACGCTCCTAGTCATTGCAAAAGTACTCCACAGTGTTGTTCAGCATGAGGGTGAGTAGAAAATAAGGCCAAATCGTTGTTTGGGTGTAATATTCCTTTAAAGCAACTGAGGCTTCAAATAAGCATCTCAGACAGTGAGGATGGAGACAGACTTGGGCTACAACGTATGTGAGAACTGGTTGTTTTGTTCTTTTTAAACATTAGATATGTTAATATGCCTAAGCAGTCCAACATATGAGCATGTTGCCATACTGTAGCCTAGTGCTGCTGGGTTATGGAAAAATATTAACTTCCCAATTGCTCCTTGAAATATCCACACACATCCATGGCTTAAACACTGAACTGTTTTGCCCACCATTCATCACATGTTTATTCAACATGCTCTGTCTTGGTCCTGCAGAGCAGACTGAGAGAAAGACAGGGTGAAAGAGCACTTCACTCACACGGCACAGTGAGCAAAGCATGCAGTGCTGTGATCCATTCATGATTTTTAGCTGTGTTTTTGTGATTGTGAGAGGCTCGTATTGGATTTGAAAGTCAATTAATTACCCAGCACTCTCATGACCCGTTTAAAACTATTTTCTTGGATGCCTACAGCCTCGCCTAGAGAACGGACAAAGTTGTTTGAATGTGATGCCAGGTCAGGAGGTACAGTGTGTAATTATTACAGCCCCTTTCCTCTCCTCTCCTCGAAAGGGAGCTGCCATTAGCTCTGCTGGAGCTTTGTTTGATTCACGTTACATTAATTTTCTTTACAATTTAAGTCCTCAGTTGTGTTTGTAGATTTGTGCTTTGTTTAAAGAGAGAGTTTTGAGTTTTTGGTGGCAGCTTAAGATGCCTCAGGCAACAAAGAAAACAATTTAAACCACAGAATGAAGTACAAGACACAGCACATCTGAACTCACAGACTCACAGTAAGCTTCACTTTGTGATTTTATGCACAGACCAACGTTGAGTGTCACATTTGCTGGCTTGTTTTAGGTAAAGGAGGGTTGTTAGCACTTTTTAGAAGAATTTAAGTGTCATTGTTTAAGAAATTTTGCAATACTGCAACAATACAACCCTGTAACTGCAGAGACTTTAAAAAGACATGAGTGCTGTCAGACCGCTCTGCTCTACAATGGACTTGTTGATTCTCGGAGGATCCAAACTCTTTTTCCCTGATTCTCTTACGCTTGCAGAACGATGTCAGATTCAAGTGTTTTCTGTCTCTCACCATCTTCTCCTGGGCGGTAGCCTTTTTTTTTTTTTTTTAATCTGAGTGTGCTTAAATGGTTGTTGGGAAGTGTTGACTCCCTCTGACTTCACTGCCCACAATGCCCACTGAGCCCCACAAGGCTGCTCTAAGTAACCCCCCACTGCTTCAAATTGGCTGGATCTTGACTTTCTCCCCTCACCATCCCTCTCCTGACACTCGAGCCTGCTCCATTTGCTGGAAAAGCACTTGGTTAAAAGCTCAGAAAAGCTAATGGGTTTATTCCTGTAATTTGGCCAAGCTTAGTTCGTGGCATTCAAGGTCAGGGATCCCAGTTGCTATCCTGAAAAAAAAGAGGTAACTTGATAATGCCCTCTGAAACATTGCAATGTTAATGGCAAGACTTAAAAATTCCCTCTTGGTAAGGGTTATGAAACAATCAAACTTTATAACTTAAACAGATGGGATGGATTGTTTGAATTCAGGGAATTCTTCTTTACACCAGATTCTTCATCAGGATTTTTTATACAGATATTTAAATAACATTGAGTACTACTTTTGAAATGTTGCACACATTACAAACGAGAACAGCTTCCAACTGCAATCCTAAAAATCCCTTGAAGTATTATTTTTTTTATCAATTATATATCCCCTTTAATAATACCTCTTGGTATTTAGTTTTATATTGTTGGAAATCCTGATTAATCACCTTTATAATGAGGTACAACTTGTGAATTGAGCAACACAGCTAAACATGTGAGTAGTGCCCCCTAAAACGGTGGAAAATTAATTTCATTTAGAAAAAAAAATCACTGTCTTTATCATATCACTTAATAACATGCACACCAGCAGCAAAACACACAAACACATCCCAGCCATCATGCTGCCAAAATGCATTCATTGTGAAACCACTGGAGGTCCCTCTGCCTGTTAAACAACCACACCATAGAGGCAGTTTGCAGAGTGTCTCCCAATCTCCCTCGTCCACTTTCACAAGCCTATCCACTCTCTCTCTCCTATCAGTAAAAGCACAAAATGCCCCCCCATGAGTCAATCAAAATCAAAAGTGCCATGTGTCTGATATTGTTCATACAGAAAGCCTGTGTAGGTCTACTTTTACCTGCACAAGACTCTTTTAGAGAATAATGAAAGAATTGGGCTGATAAACTAAATTAATAATGGCATTATTATTCATAAAGTCTTTCTATTCCTTTCCCTATTGACTCAGTTAAGAGTGGTGTAGTAGTGAGTCCTACAACATAGAAGTGAAAAGACGTTTCTGTCTAGGTTTTCTGCAAAATCCCTAAAATAAGGTTCATTTATGGTACAAGCCTTAGATTTAACCATCATCAATGGAAAAACTCATGGCTGTAACATGGACACTAACTTTATTTTTGGTCTCTCATCTCAGAAACCTTGAACATCTTCATTTACATTTTTTTGTACAATTTGTTTACTAAGAGGACTCTCTTCAAAGTTCAAATTCTTTTTTTCTTTTTTTTGTAATTGCACACTGCTTTAAACATTTATACCACAGTAATGACAAATACGTGCCAGGGCATTTTCCCAAGAGATACGTTCCGTTTCAGTGAGAAAACAATGCTTTTATAATAATAATAACTAAAATTTATATAGCGCCTTTCAAGGAACTCAAGGTCGCTTTCCACAGTAGAAAATGTAAAATGTCCTCCATTTCTGTGATGATCTGTGTGTTTAACGCCTTATTCTGAGATTCTGTCCGTGATTCTGTGATGGTGGATTTCTTAGGGCCCTAGATGGTGCTGTTTATTTATAGAGGTTAACAAGATAAGAGAAACATCTCATTACAACTCATTACTGAGTTGGCACACATAGTTATGTCACTCCTTTATCACGGGTCAACCATGTTTTGGATGCTTGTTTTATTATCTAGATCAGGATGGGTAACTCAAGTTACTAAGAAGGCCCCACCAGAATTACTCTTATTGCCAGAGGGCCATTTTTTGCAATTTGAAGAGCACTACAAGGGAACTATAGCTGTCATAATAAGTTTCTTTTTCAACATTTATATTTAAACTCAGTTGCAACGAGCAGTAATCTAATAAGCCAAATACTGAATTCAAGACTGTTCCAGATGTGTTTAAAGAAAGCAACGGAGAGTTTGGTGGATTTAAGTGAGTTTACACAAATGGAAAGGCATAGCTTTACTTTTTTTGATAAAGTGATTTTTTTATGCTGTTATAGCAGATTTGTACGGTTTTTTGTCATGTTTTTACATTTTTTTAAATATTTTAAATTGATTGGCAGGTCACATTCAGGTAGGAGGGCTGCGTCTTGCCCTCTCTTGGTGTAAAATATCACATTTAAAGAGACTGTGAGGAGTTTCTCAGTAATTACAAAAAAGTCTCACTTTTAGATATATGCCTGATGGAAATACACAATTTAAGATGAGTTTTATAGCATCAAAATAGGTTATCTATAAATGCTATTCCTTAGCCTTCTGGTCAGGTCGGACAGGGCTGGACTGGCCTGGATACTCAACTTCGGGAACAAGACAATTAAAACTGGAGCAAATTTATATTATTTTATTATTTATATTACACGTCTTAGAGCACTGGGCTGTAAGTAGAGATATATAGCCGGCTACATCTACGATAATAAGTTTTCCAAAAGTTGCTTGTTTACACACATCAAAAACTACCGCTACGTAACTAGAAAGAGATACATTACCTCGTCGCTTTGCATCCTGTAAGTTGTTGAAAAAAGAAGTTGTAAAGCAATGCAGAGTTCTGAGGAAGGTCCGAGCCGCTTTTATCCCAACAAACACACGCTTTGGCTTCAGTCACGTCTTTGGTGCATTATAGTTGTAATCAGAAGTAGGAATTTCCAAGTTCCGAGTAGGAAACTGCAACTGGAACGTCCCCCGAAGTCGGAATTTCCTACTGGGAACTCGGTGAAACCTTGCCACCCCCGAGCTGGCAATCGAAGACGGATAGCCCCAGTGTGAACAGTTATTTAGCTCCTGTAATAATCAGTTTTTTTGCACTTCTGACTGGGGTGTGTCGCTCTAGATCAGCTGTATACATCGTATTGTTAGACTTACATTTACAAAAATGCTGCCATAGTGATAATCACATTCTTCATACAACAACGCAGGGCGTGCTAACAACAGCTAACAATAGCCTGGTAGATCAGCATGTTTTTTTCCGACTTCAGCTGGAACCCCGATAAGTCGGAGATGATGTGACTCCCAGTTCCGAGGTTACTGGAACGCAGCATTACGACAGTCGCCGCGCGTGCTCATGGGTAGCAGAGTCTTAATGTCGGCGGTAATAGATTCTCCTCATAGCTCCTTTAACAACAAAGAAAAATTTAGTTTAATATCAGTGGAGACTTTTTGCTCCTTGAAATTTAACTCTGAATTATAGTCTGATTCCTTATGCCACTTTTATTCCACATCCTTGCTCCGAGTGCCCATTTGTACTTGGGCTACATGAGTCTTTACAGCAGAGTGTTCAAAAGGGACATCAACTTTGAGCTTGTATTCTTAGTATGAAAGCATAGCAGATCTAAAGAAAGCATGAGCTATAAAAAGAAATAAGATTGACTGAGTAAGCTGCCCGACAGGAGTGAATCTCTGGCTTTTGAATCACGTACGAGGCGGTGAATTGTTAAAGAATTACCTGAGCTGACCGTGAACTAAGATTACATCATGATGGCATGCTTTCTATTAAAGTCCCATACCTCCATCTCTGAATCAATGCCAGTCTCAAGTCACTAAGGGACTGAAAAATCTTTCACAAAGTCATGAGAGGAAGTTTCAGGTCAGCTTGTGTCAGAACTTTGTGTATGAAGGATGAGTCAATCAAAACTCAACTTTTACCCTGAAGAATCAGAGGACTGAATAAGATCAAAGTTGGCATTGACCTGCTAACTTTTCTTTACATATGCACTGCAGGGTTTCTAACATATTTAATTCCTTAAACTTAAACTTTTTTCTCAGCCTCACTCAGAAGTTTGAGTATGAAACTTTTGCCATAATTGGACCACTTCTCTGGTTAACCAGACAGGCTTTCCTCTTCCTACATGCACTTTGCATTGATGTTCGAGCAGTGCTAAAAGGGTCATTTCATGATTCACTGCCACAAAAAGGGCTCTTCTCTCATAAAATTGCCTTAAATGATCCCTCTCTTGGATACTTTCAATGGGCAAAATGAGGGACAAAAATTTACAGGCCCCATGCAGTGAAAAAAAAAATATTCAAAAGTTTTATTTGAGGCCATATGATGCTTTAGCAGTCTGAGTCAGAGGAATCATATTGGGATCTTCTAAAGTTAACGCCCTTTGGTTAGAAATTCCCTCTTTCTGTTTCCCCAGACAGAGTTTCTGTGTCGAGCTGCACTGTTGGGAACAAAAGAAGAGGAATTTTGTACTTAAAATAACAGAAGCTTTGGAAGACACCTGATTGATTTGTCGAGCTCAGACAGCTAAAAAGCCTCACATTAACTTTGCTTAAAGTTTAAAAATTATCTCTGTACAGCAAAAAGCATGGCACTGGATTTTGTTCCAATCTCTTACTTTGAGGGTGCTTTAAAGGGAATGATTACAGAAAAGAAATAATTTTTCAGTGTTTTTAATTGATTAAAAAATGCACATCAATAAGTTTAATCTTGACATAATATCATTAATGCTTTTCTATTAATCACCAAATTAGTTGAAAGTATCTAAGGATGAAAAAAAGGTGTTTTATAACTTGTTTTCCATGTATTTCAAAAGCCAAAGCAAAATCAAACAAAACTGGGAAGCTTTTTAGTCTACAAAGTATTCTTTGAATGACTTTAGAGGGATCTGCTTTTTCACTGAGAGGAGATGGGGCTTAGTGTTGCTGAGGAATGGTCTTTTTTCTCTGGGTGTTTTTTTTTCTTTTGGCCTGTGCAGAGGCATACAGATATTTTGGAAGTCTGAGGTCAAGGTGACGCAGCTTTGAATTCATCTCTTTTATGTTCAAATCAAATCAAATCAAACTTTATTTAGAAGCAACACAAAATGCCCTAAAAATCATATCCAGACACACACTCGCAGACATCAACATACACACACACACACCTGCGCCCACACACATTCATGCTGGCTGTAAAGAGAAGAGAGAAAGAGAGACATCCCCCAGCAGCGGCCCCAGAAGTGGACAAGGAGCAGCTCCCAGTGTGGAGAGCCCCCATGAGGAAACGCTGGAGCTAAAAACCATCATACTAAAACAATAATAAAAATATATGAAAAGAGATTAAAATAACACTAAATGGGTAAGTGAAATAATGTAAAAAATTAAGAATTAAATATGATAAGAAGTTTGACTAAAAGAATGAATAAGATGTACGGTAATACAATAAAACAATAAATAACAAAGGAATAAATAACTCTGTTAAATCAATTAAAAGCTTGATTAAAAAGGTGGTTAAAGCCTCTTTTTAAAAGTATCAACAGACTCTGCGGCCCTGAGATTCTGTGGCAGGCTATTCCACAATCGGGGGCCATAATAACTACAGCCGCCTCCCCGTGTGTCTTAGTTCTAAATTTTGGTATGGTTAAAAGACCAGTGCCAGAGGACCTCAGGGTCCGCCAGGGCTGATATGGTAAAAACAGGTCAGATAAATATGAAGGCCCGAGGCCGTTAAGACATTTATAAACTAGAAAAGCACTCGGAGAGCGCAAACCTCTGCCACAGTTGTCAGTCTTATTGTGATTTTCACCATAAATATTAGCCCTACCTTTATTCCATGTCAATATTTAGATTCCTTGACCATGAAAACATACCATTAGCAACTACAGTAGATTCATCAAGATATATATTTTAGTTCAGTAGTTATTCACGAAAATCGCATTTTTCGCCGTGGCGGATCCAGACGGTGATCTGGATCAACACCAAAATCGAATCACTTCATCTTCTTCCCGTGCTGAACATTTCCTGAAAATTTCATCAAAATCCATCATTTACTTTTTGAGTTATTTTGTTCACAGACAGACAGATAGACAAACTCTCGCGAAAACAAAACCTCCTTGGCGGTGGTAAATATGTTAACCATACATATTGCCTTTATGATATTGATAGGACTTTTAAAGGTACAATAATGCTTTACTTAATTACCACTACATGTCTACATCCATAAAACCACATCGTTTTGGGAGCAAGAAATGGTGTTTTCTTGTGTCCCCTCTGTTTCTATCTCATAAAAGATGTCACGCTGTAGGGAAAAGGTCAGTTTTAGTTACTGTGTATTGTTGACAAAAGTGTTGGTATCTGCGATAATCAGTTAAGAAATGGATGCAAAAATCCAACACTGTGCATCTCTAATTTTTGTGTCTGACTCTTTGCTTCATAAAAGCATAAATGTAGTTGTAGTTACAAACTTCACCCTCACTGGAGATTTCGATGAGGCTTTTCCAGCTCTGTTCATGAACCAATTATCTACTGAGAGCACCATCAGAAGTCCAAGTGTTGTGTTTTGGAGAAAAGCAGTCCTCTCCTCTGCCTCGAGGCATCTCACCGTTATTAATTTTTAAATGATCCTCATCTTCTTTCGATCTCTGTCTCCTTTTTTTATTATTTGTGCTGATGATTGATTTTTGGATTGAGAAATGAGGTGGAAATGATGTGGTTTTAACAGTTGATTTTGAACATTGCAGAAACATCAGAATAAGAAGGAAAGTAATGGAAGTATAATGGGAAGAAAAGTGATTATGTTTAAATGTGAACCCCACAAACAGAACCTTGATCTGCTGTTCACAGATGCCCAAAATGACTAAATTTGCTGATGCATTTGCTTAAAAATGTCTTTTGATACAGCCTGGGAGGCAGCATTAACAGATCAAAAGAAGGCAAATGGCTTAGACCTCGTGGATGTTTGAAAAATTCTAAAAAAAAATCTCAAGAGTCAGGTTCAAGAAAAAAATAATTGAGGGCCACTTTGAAAGGTTAAGGCTTTCATTTTTTTCAATTAAACACAGCAGCGCTCTGACCACTGCCTGGCCTTTCCACGCTGAGTGGACAAATTAAATGTTGTAGCAAGCTGTTCAAGTATTTTAAGACCGAGTGCTCTCATCTCCAAAGTCTACAATGGCACCATGATTAAATCTTTCTAACACTTTCAATTCCCAAGTTTAAGCAGAGAATCTCTAAAGATCTTTAAAAAACAACAACAAAAAACATATTCTCAAAAAAAGCTTGCTAAAAATGTGCTATAAGGCAGAACATTTCACATTTAGTTAAATGCATTGAATGTTGAGAGGAATAGAGAACAAACTTGTGAATAGATGTCCCCCCCTGCCTGCTCTCGGTGTTTCCTTATGTTTCAGATTTAGGACTCCATTAAATAAGCACTGGTTTTACAACAAACCAGCATTCTAACTTTGTGGACAAAATTCGCACAGAGTGAAAAAATCTTGCTTTAATGGACTTTCTGCTTTGCACTGTGGCCTATTTGCAGAGTATTTCGGGATTGTAGCAGGGTGCACCAGGAGGTCCACTTTGTTTCAGTATTTACTTTAACAGTCCCTCCTACATGTAGGAAGGATTGTTAACAGCATGAATTTTAAGTCTTTGATCTATATTTTAATACGTCATGAACTAATACAATCCAAAAAGTCTAGTGATTTCTGTCTTTAAACACTGATAAATGCACTGATGATCAAAACTTTAGGCTGTCAATTAAAGGACTTCACTGCCATTATGCAGAAGCCGTAAGCATGTCTGAACTGATAAAGTGGGAGATGAACATTTTACTCCTTGTTGCACTTTTGATGGATGTTGCTTGAACTGAGGGTGAGCATTTTGCACAATCTATGTTAAGGCACGTTTATATTTGCAAGCAGTAGTATAATGTTTACAATGTAGCTCTGTATTAGTTTGATTCCTTATCATGGGTATACTTTTATACAGATTTTCCCCACTTTCCTTGACTGAGTCTTGACGGTTCTTGAACTTGATGGGACCTGCCCACCATCATGGCTGTAATGACCGACTGGTTATTGCTTGACACTATGATATGGTCAGAAGTTGAAGCTCTTATGAGGGACGCCACAGCTTATGAGGACAACCTCCAAATACATAAATGGACATGATGATTCGGTTGATTTTAGGCACACCCTTCAGAGAGGTGGTGGGAACTCCTGGTGGCTGTAAATTGGCTGGTAATTGGCTGTAAGTCAGCTGACATTTGGCTGGAAGGGAAAAACTGAAGTGCCTGCATCTGTATACTGATATTTGATACTGTATGCATATGATCATCATATATGGAAAATGTCTTGTGATCACATTTTTTGCCATGTCTTCCCGCCCTACTGTCACAAGAGAAGAAGGCCAGAGGAAATTATTATGTTGAGTAATGTGAGTCAGAGACTTCTCGTCTGTGAATGGATGCTGGTAATCTGTTTTTGTTTAAAGAGACAAAGTTTTAGAAGAGAAAGATCAGACTTTCTGCAGCCCAAATCAACATATTTTGTGCCTATTATGAACGATAGCTTTAGTTGTTCAGAGGTTTTGGTGTTCTACCAGCACCACCCATCAGCAACTTATTGAAAGACAGTTTACAGTAGAATAGAAACAAAACCGACAGAGAGGAAGACATGGTTCATATGAGGAGGTTAGTTAATCATCATCAGAGAAGGAATGATGGTGTGTGGGAAATTAATGTGCTCTAAAGTCATGCTGCAGCTGTTCAGAGAGAAATGATCAGTAAACAGATGGAAACAATAGACTGCAGTGTTGTTTAACAGCTTTTTAATTAAGTACATATAATTGATTGAATTTTTTTTTCTTTTCTCTCCCTTTCTGTTCCCTCACCTTAGATCACCCCTTCTCACACAGCAGACAAGGCTACTACGATATTTCATTAAAGCTTTGCCACAAAAAAATGTTGAAAATGTGTGTTAAAGGGCACAGTAATTCAGTGTTTCTTAAATAAATCAGAGATAGACTCCCCGATTTGAGATTAGGACTGCCAAGCTCTAGACAGATTCACTCTGCAACTTCTGTAGTTTTTTTGGAATTACTACAGTTTTTAGTGTTTCTGCTAAAATTTGTCAAAGTATTTGCTGAAGAGATTTTTCTGTTCACAAAAATTTTTATCGTTACTAAAAGAAGTCCCTCATAATTGTAAACAAATCAACGAAGATAATATTCAATGAAAAAGAAATCAGCTGAGAGCTCACACCTCTCAACCATACTTTATAAAATGTACTGCGATTTCTCGATTCTAACACACACTTTTTTGCTGTAAAAGAAGGTCTCATTTTTTGGGTGCATATTTACAGTAGTACAAGTAAAATACTTACCATATTTTGTCTCGCCAACATTGCAATTGCAAGACACCTTGTACAAGAAGCAGAAATATTCTCTTTTTCTGGAAACACAGGCAAACACAGGGCACTGCCATCTTGTGAGCAAGGGTGGCAAAATACCTGCCCTGTGATTGGTTGAAGAAGCCTGAGCCTGCTTGAGCAGAAGTCAAGTAGCTGCACATGTGGTAGCAAAAGGTGTTTCCACATTTGTTTGAGATAGAATATCTTGTACTGTATTTGTTGTGAAAATACTGAACTGTAATTGATTAAAACTTTGATAAGGTAATTTTTGAATTTGGGTGCATGTTATATTCGAGTACAGTGTTTTTTTTTTCAGGCAAAAATAGTGAAAATATGGGGTGTGTGTTATAATGGAGTGTGTGCTATAATTGAGAAATTAGGGTTTATCAATTAGCGGTCAAGTGTAATCAAATAAAACATATTTTTTCGATGATATATCTGTATTCAGCTTTAAATCGGTGAGTCCGTCAGTCTATACAAAGTAGGGCTGGGTATCTCCAGCAACCCCACAATACGATACGTATCCCGATACTGAGGCCATGATACGATACGTATCCCGATACACATAAATTGTGAACATTGACTGCACTTTTAACAGAATCCCCAGCAACTTTTGTTTTTATTACAAGAAGAAAAAGAACAAGCCTGACTTTTAAATAATTCTTTAACTTAAGAACTTTAATTCAGATCCTCAAAGATCGTAGACCTAAGTTTAAATTTGGAACATGTGTTTTATCATGTAGCTTGGCTTCTACTTTGAACTATGCCACTGTTAATATTACCCAAAGTGTATTTACAACAACTGTCCAAACATTGAAGCCGTATCGATACACGTATCCCCAAGAAGTGCATGACGATATTTTGCCGTATCGATATTTTGGGCACAGGCCTAATACAAAATGAGTATGAAATAAGTTCTCTTCTTAACAGACTTCTGTTGTTGTGCTGTGAGACTTAACCGAAGGTAAACTTTCGTACACTAGCCCTGACGATATGATTCTTTCCAATCCCCACATTCAAATAAAAAATATTTACCAACCCATGTGTGGAAATGACCAAATAGCCACTTTTTGGTGATACATGTTTGATAAATGCGGGCCACTGTGAGTAAGTCTGACTCACTGCATGCCTCTGGAAAAAGAACAGTTATCACCTGTTCTCAGGGTGATATGTTACATTCACAGGACGATAAAGAATGTTGTCCATTCACCAAACATATGAGCGCATCCATTCATACACAATGCAGTTTTTATTGTTTCGTGCTGCAGCATAGTGTGAGCCATGCTCTCTCTTGTAAACATTAAAATGATGAACAAGCCTGAGCTTGTGCAGTTCTTTTCTGCCATTGGAATATGTAAATGCTTAACACTGTAGGTCATACTTCCCCATTTACAACAATTTATATCACATTTACACACTGATGGTTGAGGTCGCTACGTCAAGTGTCTGCTAATATTAGAAAAGCACATTGTACACATTCGCACACATTTATGCACCACTGATGCAGCTGTGGGAGGGAGTAAGTGGTAAGTGTCTTGACCAGAGACACTGGAGCATGTAACTGCAGGAGCTGGGATCAAACCCCTCAACAACATCTACTGCAAGCTCAAATGTAATCCAGACTCACATTTTGTAAAACAGGCAGCACACTGAATAACCCGTCAAATTAATGAAGCGCGCATGTTCTGATGGCATGGAAAACCCAGGCACTGTGATGAAATCCACACAAACTCAAGACAAAAGCAGTGAGAGGCTTTTCAAGTAAAGATTTTCAAACTCACATCCTCTTATCTCCAGAAGACAGTGTGATCCTCTGAAACATCTTCTCCACAGTTCTGCCATTTGTTCAGAAGCTTACAAACTGTAGCTGCATCTATGGCTAACATCTGGTCTGTTTGAAATTCTAAAAGAAGTGAGCCCATTGTGTTAATTTGACTGTGAAACATCTGTGCCACACTAAATTCATTGTCATAATTACTCACACCATTGCTCATTATAACAAACACCGACTTATCCAGCACTCATGAATCACACAAGCTGACGTGTTCTGTGGCCCCAGCATGTTTTGTCTGAAATGATGACATTTTGTCTTAAACTCTGTGTTTTTATCCTGCCATCATGTCTGATTGTGACACTTTGTTTTCATTGGGGATGTTGATGCCAGTAATCGGCTTTTGAAGCTCGCAGTGAAACAGCTGTTGAGTGGATCTGTTGCAGGATGTGTTTTGGATTAAAGTGTTAAAAAGAATAATGACTGTTCTTCTTTCACTGTGATGACATTTTTAGAGAGCCCCATTTTCTTCTTTCCCTATTTATTGATATATTAATATTTTTCTGAAACCCACTGCTCTTTGTAATGATCACTAAAGTGTAGGGTACAGTAAAATTATCTAAACTTATTCTACAGGCAAGCAAAGTGACAATACACAACAATAGTAAAGGCTTTCAACATTTTTAGACTTTAGTTCTTTAAGAACAACAGAATACCCTTTTTTTATGGACTTTTATTGGGGATAGTGGTCTGGAATTTGCATCAATATTGAAGTTTACTGTCTGATACTTCTTAAACTCCTTATCAATACCACAATGAACAGTTTTGTTTTGTTTATTGATTTTCTTTTTAGAATAGTTTTTGGGCATTTTATACCTTTAATGGTAGGATAGTGACAGTGGATAGGCTTGTGAAGGCGGGTGAGAGAGTGCAGGGGGAAGACACACCTCAAGCTGGTCTCAGGCCGGACCCGAAACTGGGCTGGCACAAGCATGCGATAGCAGGCTAAGATTCTGAGCTCTTCCCTGATTGGCTGCTTAAACCATGACATTACAGGACAGGGAAGTAACTTTCGGAACAGTCATGGCGTCTGCTTATGATAAGCAGAAACCACACATGAAGGTGGAAACTGTACAGCTATTACATCACAAACCTCAGGAAGGAAAAATAGACCAAATTTTGGATTTAAATTGATTTATGGACATCGTTGAATTATTTGAAGGCTAAGTTTGCTGAACTTTTTGCATCCAGTTACAGATGGATCAGTTGTGAGTAATGTTGTTTTTGCAGCAGTCTTGTTTGCTGGTCATCTGACAAAAGCCACACAGTGTTTGCTGTTGAGGTTTTTATGGCTGAGATCACTAGAATTTTGGCTTTTAAAGGGTGCATCACCCCAGGGACTCTGCTGGAGTCTTTTCATACAAAGAAAACCAGTTAAGAGGTTAAAGAGGCACAGCTCACCTCTCTGTGAACTAAGTAAAAGGTGTCATGTTCTTCTTCTTTTCTTCAAGCCCATTTTCAAAACATAAGAAAATTGATTTTGCAGGACATTGGACCTTTAAGACATGTTTTACGCAACATTGAGGCTTTTTTTAAAGTCTGCAAGCCCACACATAACATTTGAATACTGCATGTCTCCAGCAAGAAAACAAATCTTCAGTGTCGTTGGTGTTTTCATGATGACAGATCTATTTCCGCTCACTGATGTCTCAGTTATACTATGTTTACACAGCTGGTGATCATAGCTAGTGATCCACTGCTCCCAACTGGTAGCAGTAAAAGTAAAGATTAAGTTAGCCATAATTAGGGACTTGAGCGGACTGACTGTCCCTTAAACGCTGCTCAGTGGGCTCTGTGCAACAGCAAGTGACCCAATCACTTTACACAGCAAATCAATAACCAAATTAGTTAACAACACTTTTAATTAACGATTCTAGTGATCACTTGTTGCAGCTCTAATTAGTGGTATCACATCGGGTAAGTTTGGTTCAACGTCAATTTTAGCCAATACTGGTCATGTTGGTGTACAGTATAGACAATCAGCAAAAAAGTGATGCATTAGAAAGTTTGAGTGGTGGATGTTTGTTTACTCTATTTTATCTCTTTAACACCGAGTTTTGAAATATCTTTATTTTTTCATTGGAAAGAGAAAGTCATCTGTCAAAGAAACTCTAATCTGTTTTACTGGTTAAACAGGTAATCATCAAAAGTAATTAATAACTTGATTTAGACCAATATTGGTGGTCAGCCAGTGGTTACTAGTGAATGGTAATTTTACCATTGGTGTATCTCCAATAATAAAGTAAAAAAATATTGTTTTGATAATCTTGGCGTCAAACACACGTGCAGCTTGATAGTCCACAACCAGTACAATAGTTTAGTGAAGATTGTAACATAAACCATTCACAGACATAAACCTGGGATCTTGCCGAGGTCTTGTCTTCAACCTGCACATTCTTGGTTAAAAGGCAGAGTAACTTGACCTATGTAACTTGACCTATGGCTCACAAGTCATGAGGAGCACAGGACCGAACATTGAACCCTGAGGGATCCCAAACAATGCAGTAAGCTTTGGATCAGCTCCAGTTTCCCACAACAGTGACGACTTCACGAAAAATCAGGGAAAACCAGGCGTAAGATGAAACGGACAACTACCCAGTGGTTTAGCATAAGAATAGCAAAGTCTCCTGAGTCACAGACTGATTTAAAGAGTTAAAGGAAGACACATTGTGATGCATCAGCTGCCAAGGGAAGATCATTAGGCAAAAGAGCTGAATCGGTCTGTTGGAGCTGGACCTCTGAAACCTGACTGGGCTTTTCAAAGACATAGTTCTGAAGCACGGGAGACAAGAATGTTTGCCCTCCGACTTTGAAAATGAAGGGAGTTTTAGAGATGTGGTTTTTCATCTTCAAAGTAGAGACTGGACTGTTGCACTTAAAAGAAAGAAAAGCCAATTGAAGTTTTATAGCCCCAGCCTCACTTTATGATTGCGAGCACGCTGGGACTAATTGGGTTAATAACTGGTTTTTAGGAGAGTGTTGAGAGAGCAGGATGTTGCTGCCATTTGGGGACACAATTTGCCTCGTTTCAGGAATGGAAATGATTCTGTAGCGAAAGAAATGAGTGCAGCAGGGTGACGAAAGGTTACAAGTGGGTGAAGTAATTCTGTCTCTGGACAAATGTGTAATTAATACCAGCGGTCCCTTCTTATTATCTCATCAACACACTAATTTACCTCCCCGTTATAACTTCCTGTGTTGTTGTCTGGGCAATATGTGTACTAGAGCCCAGTTTTACATATTCATAAAAGATAAACCTGCCAAAATTCTGCAGCTTGTGTTTTCCTTTTTATTCTGATGCAATCCTCCACACACTCCTTCAAGCATTTTCATGCCTGCTCTCACACAGCATGCATACCCTCTTAGCAAATTAGGCTCTTTTTCTGCATGACTCTAATGACTTCACACCAAACTTTTTTTGTCTGACTTGGCAGCAGATAAGAGGAATGAATTATCGGCGTTAACCTTGTAGAGAAAGGTTCAAAGTCAGTTTGTAGTTCTGCACTGAACAAGCTTGTATGCTAACATTAAAACTGCTCCCTGAACAGTGCAGCTATCCAAATTATAAAAATAAATCACACAGAGCAGGACGGACACCCTGGCTGATAAGATGGCTGACCAAACCTTATTGGCCAAACAATTGCACATGTTACACTGATGTAAAGAAGCTTATTTTGTTTTTTTTTTTATTTTAAAATGAGATGTAAATTAATGAAAGATGGAACAGTTTTGTTCTCATTGTGTGTGTTGTGTAACTAGATGATTGACACAGCACAGCACACACTATCAGAGTAATTTGCCAACTATCAGGGGCCGTTTACACAAGGCCTAAAGAGGTCAAATCAGATTTTTCATTGTGTTTCGTCCACCTGTTTACATGGAAACGGTACCTGGATTGCTTAAAGCAGGCAACTTTTGAAACCAGGCTCCAGAGTGGAGAGTTTTCAATACCCTCTCCACGCAGCGCCGTGTAAACCAAAATCGGAGCGCTTCAGGGAAACATGACAGCAGCGCATGCATACCAGGAACAACAACAGCTCCGGTCGTGTGTGCCACTTACTGTGCTCGGTAGGGGTGAAACGAAATTTCGTGCCACGAAATTTCGCGAAATAAAAAATGACAAAATAAAAATCAAAGACGCTCGAAATAAAATGACGAAATAAACCCTCCTCACCTCCCGTAGCAAAACACCAGCTGCAATCTGGAGGACGACGAAGCGGAGGAATTAGCTGACGCTCCTTTGTCAAATAAATCGTTTGTGTGGACCTATTTTGGCTTCCCGTGTAAAAGACGAGAGAATGGTGAGAAGATTGCGGACAAAACAACAACCGTGTGCAAAATATGCCGCTACAATTCGCCGTATACTGCGGCAAGAACAACCACCTGCAGATAAGCAGCGGCTCTACTGTGACGTCCATCGGACGTAGTAATAAAGGTGACTCCGGCTTGCGAATACCTGCTTCTATTTAACAGTCACTGTGGGCTGTGACCACGCCAACTACAATTTTAATACACGAACAACACAGTGAGTAGTAATCTCCAGTCTTCCTGCACGGCTCTCTCCCTCCTTGCTAACACACACACACACACACACAACTCTCCCCTTCTGAACTCTGACCTGCTCGCCCCGCCCTCCTGGTCCATTCACTGACCGTCAATTCATAGGAAACATTAAAATCCACATTGAACACAAAACAAACAGCAGAACTGCTCCACTATGTTTGTGTAAGTCTGCATAAAAACAATATTTGATTTTTGCATCTACTGTTGAGTTGACAGAATTTGATCATACTTGAAGATCAGAAGTATATGCACTGTTATAGGCTAAATATTATAGTTCACAGTTCAGACATTTATAGGTCTAAGCTGCAGCTCTGAGGACTGCTATTTGTTTTTCTTTTCATTCAAGAATGCAGTTATCCTGATTGTTACAACAACAAAGCACTTTTTATTGAGATTTTATGTTTGTATTTGCACTGTAGTCTAAATAAGGGGAAAAAACTACAATTTAGTTTTTTTTTCAAGGAGCATTTATTTTGTACTGATGCAGTAATATTTTTTGTATGTCTGCATTAGGAAGAAAATAAAGAAAATGAGATTTTTTTCACAACTTCCTACTGTTGGGGATTTTCCTTCATCTTTATTTCGTATCGTGAGTATTTCGTATCGTGGGCCCTGTTTCGTATTTCGTATCGTTTCGTGAGTTGACCATTTCGTTACACCTCTAGTGCTCGGTTTGTTACCCGGAAAAAACTATCCAGACAGATTTGTTGTCCGAACTGACTTGTTGTTCAGAAAAGAAACTCCTGCATCTTTGTCCGTTCACTCGGCATTGTTGTTTGTGAATAGTTTTTCTTCTTTGTGATTGTATTGTAGGGGCGCTGCCTCTCTGCAAACCTACACTGCCATCCACTGAACTGGCATGCATACTACAACGGTTTCATTCGTCTCCAGCGTCTCTGCCTGAACGCAGATTTTTTAATACGCAAAAAAAAATCTTTACATTTTGAGTCAGAGTTTGTCTGTGTAAACGTAGCCTCAGTTTCTACTCCTATGTCAAGGAAAAGTTCAATGCTGTAAAGAGTCTTACAGTAGTGTATTGTCGAGCCAGTGTAGTTCTTTGAATAGTTTGAACCTTTTAAGTTGGTTATTTTACGTTCCTTTTGGTGGCACCATGTACTGCAGGGGTGGGCAAGTGGCGGCCCAGGGGCCAAATGCGGCCCCCATTCATTCCCAAAAACCAGCAGCTGTAAATATGAAAAAAACTCAGATATCAGATAGAAATAATTCTATATAATCTTATGTAAGTTATTTACAACCTTACTTTGCTCCTGTTGTGTCTAAATCTCTTTCGTGAAGCCTTTAACATTATATCAAGTATTACTCAATATTATATTTAAAAAATGGCAGCAGCAAAATATTTGAGCTTTAAAAATTTGAAAAACACAATTTTATTGATTTGAAAAAAGTTAATTGGCTTTAATTCCATGTATATGAGCTTAATTAGCTTGAATTCTGTATCAAGTTCATTTGATTATGCATAATAACTTGTATTAATGTTGTAATATATGAATATTGGTATTGCAATTTTATGACAAATTTATATTCTCATTTGTTGTTTATCCAACATTCTTTTTAGTTATCGAGAGTTTCTGAAAATTGTAACAACGTGGCCCTCAGGCTGGGAAAAATTGTTTTATGTGGCCCTCTTGGTAATTAAAGTTTCCCACCCATGATGTACTGCTATGTACTTACTACTGTCCGTCCCTGTATATGTGCCCCCAGGGACAAAGCACACAAGTCCATTTATTGTCACTCATATTTACTGGTGCTATGAGTTTCTTGCAACCCCACTTCAAAAAACCTGAACTAAACCTTTAAATACAAGAGAAAGAGTCCAAAAATCTTGTACTTAGGGGAAATGAGAACTACTCTGATGCAAGTTACTCAAGTTCAAGTAATTTTGGAGAGCTACAAATCCAGTCAGGTAAAAGTAAAACATGATGCTGTGTTCACACCGTACGCTACTTGTACTACCTCGGTGATTACTCTCCATGCAAACTCAATGTACAGCCGCGATGAGGTTGCAGGTTCAAGCCCAGCTCTGGGCAACACATGGCGATGTGTCCTGTGGCAAGACACTTAACCCACTGCTGCGTCAGTGGCATGCAAATGGGCATGAAAGGCCGTGAATGTGTTAGAGATACCGATGGATAACTAACATAGAAACTCAGAATCATCAGTGAGTGAATGTGAGAGCGAATGGGTAGGTGTGACCTGCGGTGTAAAGCAGGTTTGAATAGTCAGACGAGAGAGCGCTATATAAGCTCAAGTCCATTTACCATTTTTACCATTTAAAGGTGCCTACTGCGCAACCTGAAGTGAGTGGAAACGCCAGCAACTTGCAGAAGCAGTTATCTATGCTGTGACTTTTGTTTGACATTATTGTCACTGAAAATCTACAGGCCAACATTTGCCCACATGGAAAATGTGCAGGAATCAACAAGGGAATCGTTAAAGAATTGGATCTATAAGCAGAACTGTTTATAGCATTGGCAACGATAAAATCTTTTCAATTCCCATCCCTAATCTTCAGTAATCCTGAGTTTGTGTAACTTGGAAAGTGGTAAACTCAGGTGTGATGCGTTTCCCAGCTCTAGCTTCTCAGTTCAGAGGTAAATGAAAAATAACAACCTCATACTGCAGGTTAAACATAAATATATAATGGCAGAGGGGTGTTTTCTGCAAAAATAATCAAACCTGAAGGCTTTCCTGATGGTATTGTTCAATCTTGGTTATTGTGGGGGTTGCCTTAGGGGTCAACAAAAAAAAACAAAACATTTTCCCTTAAATCCATAGCATACTTTTCCTCTTCTTACTTTCTGAATTTCATCATATTTGGGGGCCCAGGAAGCTGTGTTGTGCTGATGCCACCTAATGATCTCTGCTGTGTATACTGAACTGTCTATCGTGTGTGTCAGGTTAGGTATAAAAGTACTTCATTAAAGTGTACTCAAGATACTGATCATTTTGAGAAGGAAATAGCCAAGAACAAGAATATGCTAATTACGGTTCTGGGATAATTTTGGATCATTTAGCATTTATGGTTTTGCTTAAAAAATTCAAATTTGAATGACATTTTACCAACACAGTGAGCTTCTACATAGTTATAGCCCTGTTGCATTAAGTCTATTTTGGATAACTGACCTCAAATAATACTGGACGTTGGTTTCAAATATAGCCTCATAAAAAAGATAATCACTTTAATGCTGTGTTATGTGATACATAATGCATCAGCATCTCATAGTGTCTGACTTTAAATGTGCCTTCAGATCTTCGACCCATTAGGCATTCTGCTCTTGCAAAATAAGTTTCCGAAAACATTACAAGTATGGCTGATTTACATACTTCCCACTGTGATTCCCTGAATTAGAGGGCTTATAAATTACATTTTACAGCTAGTGGAAAGCATCCATCCATCCATTTTCTACACTGCTTATCCCTTCTGGGATTGCAGGGATGCTGGAGCCTGACATTGGGCAAGAGGAGGGGTACAACCTGAACCAGCTGCCTGTCTGTGGGAGGAAGCTGGAGTGCCTGGAGAGAACCCACGCATGCACAGGATGAACATGCAAACCCTGCCTGACTTGGGGATTAAGCTGGCGACCTTCTTGCTGTGGGGCATGTGCACTACCTGCTGCATCACTGTGCCTCCCGCAGTGGCAAACAACTCTGGCAAAATCATTTGTAAAGGTCGTTTTGACCATGTACTCTGGATTGATACTTAACTGTTAGGGAAACTTCACCCTGTTGATCTTCTGTAACGTGTTTGATTTAGTTGTGGATCATACATTTTGAAATGAAACTCACAGCAGATTGTTGAAACATTATCTTATTTAGAATATGTCTGCTGAAGCATTTGTTCCAAAGAATGCACTTCTAAGTCACTTCAGTATTTGCTTTTCAGAGATCTTATCACACTATGTTCAGTCTCATGCTTCCTCCACAAATGTCTTTTTAAAATGAAAGTCTCATCAGGGTTCTTAGTTATATAATACCTACATATATGGCATCATGCAGAAAGAGCCTGAGGCTTTGGGTTCTGAGTAAACAGTTCTGCATCCCCTTCACATAACTCGCCCTTCAAAAACACCAAAATAAGAAAACAGAGCTGTTGGAGTCAGATGTCCAGATGATGTTATAACCCTGTTTGTAAGAGGGTTTTTTGAAGGTTATGAACTAAAATATATTTGGGTGAAAATTGCTGACTAAGGATGAAATGGTGTTCTCCTTGCCGTTCTTGTCTGTTAAAATTATATTTTAGACCTTTGATTCAGGCCTGCAGGGTCGCACAGCGAGGTGACTGGGGTTACCACTGTTTCCTTACAACAACGAGATTCCTCGTTCAGATCTCAGCCGGGTGGTTTGTCCGCTCTTCTCACGCACGTATGAGTCCACCAAACACTGTCCGTGTGAGTGTGGGCATGCCTGGTTGTTTCATTGCCTAAATCCTAAATGACCATCTCCACCAGTGGTCCAGAGATGAGCAGCAGAATGAACGAAGCTTGCTTGGTTAAATGTTTACCTTTATCCCAGGGTTGATCAGTTAAAATTCTAATCACAGTTGACACTGAGATCATGATTATGAAACCCAATTTCTCATTCATTTTACAGCATTTGCACTACAAGCATTTGTCAAAGCTATTATAAATGTTTTTGAGGTGCTATTTACAGTGCTATATTCAGCACAGTAGCTGCTGAATCTGTATCATCTTCTTTTCATTATTGTTGCAGGCCATAGTTGGAATGTCCCCTATTTGAATGTCTGAAGATGAGGCAGTACTTACAGCTGTCCACCATGTCCCTGGGTTGTCCAGGCCACAGTTGTCGCTGTACTCTAGGCAGCAGGAGTCCGGCACACGGCTGGTGTTGTACACCTCAAACCAGTCTGTGTGGTTAGTTACTCCACAGCATCGAAACTGCATCAGGGAAAAAAAAAAAAGGGTCAATGCAATCTTCCCTTTTATTATCATAACACTGACCTGCTAATGCATCATACCCCTAAAAAATCCCTCTGCATTCGAAGCTCATATTATTTACCTACAAACCAATAGATTCGCTCGAGAGTTTTTATGTTCTGGAAGCAGAAACCACTTTATCTTCTTGTTATTGAGCTGCAGCACTTTTGTCCAATCCACATCCCATTCGTCTCACAGCTGTAAATTCATTTTCTATCTTGGCAGCTTCTTTTTATCCACATCTTCCCTCCTTTGTGATTGGTATAGATTTTTGATAAGGGATCATGTCTTTGCCCACAGTTCAATTCATCAGTGTACTCCAGGAAAAGATAAAGTGCCCCTGATGTTTTGATCATCCGGCGGACTTTTAATTCATCGTGTAACACAGCCAGGCGCCCGGGCGTGCGCGGAATTAGGGATTGTGTGATAATTCAACCCCACCCTCCCAACCGCCCAACTAATCAAACAATAGATGAAGTTTGTAGTTTGTAATGAGCTGCAGCTGAATTTAAATAACTTGCTTTTAGGAGTCTCGGAGAATAACACAAGGCTGAAAATGCACAGCTTTGAAATGTATTAATGTTATCAACCAAAGTGCAAGTGACTATCTGATTTATTGTTGCAGCATTCTGCACCTTGTGGAGGTTTTGCTAGCACTTCTTTTGTATGTAGATATTCCTTTATTACATAATCATTAATAATATTCAGGTTGAACTTTGCTCCAGGGACATCTGCTTTATTTCCGATTCAGTGACTCTGCATGTACACAGGAGGCTTGGGAGTGAAAGCAATGACAGAACAAGAACTGCTTTTTAATGTTCAGCCTCTCCACCAGACTTTATGGAGCCTTGCACAGTTCAGTACAGAGCTTTGACTACACAAGAGGATGCATGCTCAGGTCTGCTGTGATGTTTTCATCACCAGTAAGACACACAACCTAATTTAGGAGGGACACTGTGCAAAATGAGAATACAAGCTGAATACAGCCTTGGAATTTAATTAAATTGAACATAATATAAAGACAAGAAGATAATTTTTTGAATTAACTTTTTAGATTATTTTAGAAATATTTGATGCGTTCTGAATTGGGTGATTACAGCAAGTTTAAACAGCAGAAATAGGTGAAAGGAAAGACTGTAGAAAGTTATTAAAGGTTCAGAAAGCATGGCACATCCCGCAGGTTAGGGGGTTAATATGTCACCATTGTCAGAACAAGTATTGAGTATTAAAGGATCTCTCCTGAGAGGCGTAGTTGTTTGCAGTAAACTTTGGCACGAGGAGTCCATGATATCATCCAAAGATTCAGGAAATCTGGAAAATTTGCTGGACACATGGAGGAGCAAGATAAAAACAACACTGAATGCCTGTGACCTTTGGATATTTAAGCAACACTGCATTACAAAGAGCAGTTCATGGTTAACCAACTCCAAAGTTACACATGACTGGTTCAGAGTCTTGACGAGGTTTTGCCCCTTCAGGTCTTGAAGCTCTGGACATTATTTTGATGAAAACAATGTCAGCACTTCAGCCAGAGAAGACCAGTAGTTTGAGAGAGGTGTCAGGGAAACCGTTTTATATCATTGCTGAACAGAGATTGGGGACTAAGGCCCTGTCCACTTGGAGACAAAAACGTTTTCATCTTAAAATGTTCTCTGTTATTTGCTTACATTGGCGTGATAGTGCTCTTGGTTGATAATCAGAAAGTTGAAGGTTCAAGCCCAGCTCTGGCTGTCATATAGTGATGTGTCTTTGAGCAAGACACTCAACCCAGGCTGCTCTCACTGCTGCATCAGTGGTGTTTAAATGGGCATAAAAGTGTGTGAAGTGTTAGCTGATACTGATGGACAACTGACATAGAAACTCCAAAAGTCAGCGATTGAGTGGGTAGATGTGCCCTTGGGTGTAAAGCTGCTTTGAGTGGTCAAAAAGACTAGAAAAGCACTTGATAAGCTCAAGACCATTTAATATGCACCATCAAATCTGACCTCTTTGACATTAATTTGTGATTATCTACAATTGCTGTTGTTGTTAGCATTACATCATACTCTGTGCCACTGCGTATAAAGGATGCATTCAAGGTTCTGTTGTTTTCTGCAGACCTCCAGCCTGAAGTCATTGTATAAAAGTCTGCTTACAACTTTCAGCTTTTCTGAGCCCCAGTCTCTCAGCCTCTCAAACCTGTATTACCTTCAACCCACAACTCACATATGTTAGGACCCCATTAATACCATGAGGTATGTTAAGGTTTCAGAGCCTCTTGTGCTATAATCCAGATGGCAGCTTTTCAGGGATGCTCTTGCTTATTTCAGCAAAATTCTTCCAATACATGTGCTGCACAAGTGTGGTAAAATAGTGCAGGTACTAGACTGGCTCACATGCAGTCTGGACCTGTCTGCCATTGATCATGTACAGTGCCGTATAGAGCATAGACCATACCAATAAGTACCTGGAGTGTGACAAGAAATATACATTACACTTAAACGGCAAATAATTCAGTGGACAATACTCCTGTAATCAGCTTTGTAACATGGAGTTTTTCAGTTAAAATATTTAAAATCTTGTCTTTGTTTTGTAATCCAAGTATATGTTGAAAATTAATTGCAAATCTCTTAAATCTCTTTTATTTACATTGTGAACATCTAAACAACTTTTTAAAAATATTTTTTTCCACTCACGCACTGTGTAAAATCACCTTTTTTCCAGGGGAAATAAAACATCCCTGCACATTTACACCCACACATGCAAATCTACAAACACATTTGCATGTCCAATTTGCATACCAATACAGTTCCCTGACATCATTTATGCTTTTTCAGTCTCTGTATGCACACATAAAAAGCCCCACTCTGGCACAATATGCCTCCCAGACACAGACAAACACACACATGCAGACAGACTGGAGCCAGACATTCAGCATTTACTGCACATCTGCTAATGGAACAAAACTACAAGCTATAAAGTGAGTATCAATGATGTTAAAACCAAAGGAAACAGAGTCCAGAGAGCCCTGAAGACTCTGATCTATCATTTGATGTCTCTGTGACATCCAGCAGCAGCAGCAACATCCATTCTCTGCGACCCTATTTCAAAATCTTGGTTCCTCACATTGGATTTTGCTTCACAGAGGAATTAAAAAATATATATACAAAGCAAAAAGCACATGGAAGAGAGAGGTGGAACAGAGATTACCTCTGAGAGTCTGTGATGTTTGCATTAATCTCTCTGCATTAAGGATTTTACTGAAACATTTAAACTCTGAGAGCTCCGGATGCTTCTTATTCTCTCCTGAAACATTTATGATACTTAAGGTTGTCATTTTTTCTCTTGACTTGCTTGTATGTGTCTAGATCTCATTACTTTCCAACATAAATGTACTGTTCACTCATTGGCCACTTCATTAGGTACTCCTGTTCAGCTGCTGCTTGATGCTAATAGAAGGATTGTAATGGCGGATGTATTCGCACTGTATTCGCTCCGTTTTGGAACAGTCCACTTGGTTTGGCACAGACCTGTACCAGAGTAATGTATGCTTACCTGTGTATATGTGGAGCTTTTCTTTACATTTTTTTAAAGTATTTTTATTCCATATCATAAAAATGAATGTTCACATGCTGTACAATTCCAAGTTTTCCCACATGTTCCATTCCATGATCGAAATGGGGCAGGAAGAAGAAACTCTTATGATTACCAGCCCCTTTCTCAAAATAATCAAACAAGAAATAGTTAGATGGTCTGTCTTTCAAATATTTAACAACCACTGCTTATCTAAAATAAACAAAACAAAAAGACAAACATGCACAACAAATCACCACCACCAACAATACGTACAGAGCAACAGAAGATCTTCTAACCATAATCTCATTTTTTCTTATCACTTTGTCTTTATACATTCTCTTGAACTGAATTCACTGTTCTACTGTACATGGACCTGTAAACACACAAGTGTCCAGCCAGAGAATACTCAGGCTTTGTTATAAAAAACAGTAAGGAAGGACGAGGCCACAGTATTATGAGGACACAACTCGCCATCTGTAGAGTAAACGATTAATGAATGCATAAAAAAAATTGTTTTTAAAAAGCTAACGCAGAGACATATTTACTTTAAGCTGAATTTTGGTTTGATTAACTCAAGTGGACTCTGGAAATGATTTTATATTCCCTTTTTAACATTTGGACTTGACACAGAAACGTTTGAGCCTTGCAGACATCCATCTTTTCCCCTCCATCAGCCCTTCGCTATCAGCTCATTATGTAAACATGAGAGATTCAGAGCTGGAGCAGCTTCATTTGACCCAAACTCCACGTCTGGGTTACCAAAGCATTTTTGTGTTTGTATGTGCTAAACAGAGGGTGAAATAGAAGATGAGTGAGCATTTGTGATGATCTGTGATCATGTTTACATACATGTCTCCAATGTATGTAAACATGATCACATGTTTGTTTTTCTGTACTGTTCACATCAGGATTCAATGCATTGAGACATGAAGACATTCTGGCCTGAAAAGGAGAAAAGTG
Organism: Scarus forsteni; assembly: GCA_036419115.1. NCBI lineage: Eukaryota > Metazoa > Chordata > Actinopteri > Labriformes > Labridae > Scarus > Scarus forsteni. The sequence goes on from JAZDUH010000443.1 coordinate 15,918,206, forward strand.
ACTTAAATGAATATTTCAGAACTGCTGATCTATTAGGGGTGTAAAAAACAGTGATGTACAGTACAGGCCAAAAGTTTGGACACACCTCATTCAATGCGTTGTCTTTATTTTTTATCACTAATTACATCGTAGATTCTCACTGAAGTAATGATGGCCATGATGGTTTCTCTTGACTTAGCTGAATGGTTTTTGCCATAATATTATTTTTTAAGTGTCTAATAGGGCTGTCGGCTGTGCATCAGCCTGACTTCTGAGCAACACAAATGATGGTCCCAACTCCATTAAAAAGGCAAAAAATTCTATCAATTAACCCTGGAAAGGCACACCTGAGAAGTGAAAACCATTTCAGCTCGTACAGAGAATGCCAAGAGCCTGCAAAGCAGTAATCAGAGCAAAGGGTCGATACTTTGAAGAAACTAGAATATAAGACATGTTTTCATTTATTTCACACTTTTTGTTCAGTACATAATTCCACAAATGGTCATTCATAGTTTTGATACCTTCAGTGAAAACTCAAGACCTACCTTTTTAATCTGGCTTTTAGCTGATTGTATTTATCATTATTTTACATTATATTTTAACTTATTTTAACCCTCTTATTTTGTTTTATTACTACATTTCTGTTCAGATTTTTTTTTTTTGGAATTGTAATCTTTGTTAAATGCTTTTCCTTTTATTATCCTATTTTAGCTGATTTAATTATGCACCTGATGTTACACTTTCTCATTTTACCATATTATTTATCCAACTTTTATTCTATACTGTTATATTATCTTATTTATGTATTTACACAATTATTTATCTTACCCTCTATTATTTATGAGTATTTTTAACTATTATTTTAGTTTTAGCTCCAGTGTTTCCTCATTTTTTAATTCAAGATAGTGTTTCCTTAGTCCTCTAATTCTGTTTTCTGTCAGAATTTCCTTTTTATGTCGTTGTGTGTTTGAGTAAGTGAGTGTGTGTATTGAATGTGATTTGGGGGAGGGGGGATGGTGGGGGTCTTATGTTTTCATTTCATGCAATTATGCAATTTTCTGCTTTTTATTCCACTTATTGTTATTTTATTGTATCTTTTCCTCATGTAAAGCACTTTTTATTACAAAGTTCTGTATGAAAAGTGCTATACAAATAAAGTTTGATTGATTGAATCTACAATGTAAATAGTGATGAAAATAAAGAAAACACATCGAATGAGAAGGTGTGTCCAAACTTTTGGCCTGTACTGTATATTGCTGTATTAATTTGCTGATCAATTATCCAGTCAGACTGATTGAAAGTCAAGCTAGGAAGCACTGGGGATGCTGATTTGGCAGAGTAGTAAGCAACCAGGCACCATGTATATACACGCCTGTGTCAGCCAGGTTCGAGTCCAGCCTGGAGCCAATTGACCCTTTGCTAAGCCTTGCTCCTTGGTTACTGCTGCTTCGCCTGTCAAGCTTTCCCTAGTAGAATGAGAAATATGGAGTTTTTAGCTGTACTGGTGAGGGATTGTCCTAAGGAAATATTTGCAAATTTCTGGACAAATTCTTTAGAGACATCAGAGAGAAGTGGACAGAAAGAGCTCCAGTATATCATATACAAGAACAAGAACTACAATGTTCTTGTACAGCAGGTTAAGTTGATATATATTAGTTAAATTGAAATTAATGTTGTTAGTTTTCATTATCATTGTGTCTGCCCATTTCTTGGGTGTCCGTTCACAAAACACTAAAAGATATCAGTATGTCAGAACTTGTCTCTGTCTGTTACTCTAATTTATTTTGCATAATCATTACCCAGTGGCTCAAGGTTTAACAGAAGTAACCTACTACTGAGACTTCTTTGTTTGCTAATTGTTGTCTTACCCAGCACACAGAGCTATGGTTAGCTAATTTAAGTTAGCACCTTACTTTAGAACAAACTGCTTTATCCACACAGCATCTTTCTCTTTGCATCTTGGGCTTGAGGAAGGCAAAAAAAAATAATGACCTACTTCCAAACTTCTCAGCTGTTGGACTTGCTAGTCTTGCATGCACACCGCTTAGGCATATTGTTTTCTGACGAAAGTTTGACAAGCCTCATGTGTACAGTTACAGTGGTTAATGTCGGATTGGACATAGCCGTTTGAGGGGCTTGGCGAAGGGTCAATTTGCTCACCCCCTTTTACAGGCCTATCCACTGTCTCTCTCTCTCTCCCTGTCTCTCTCTCTCTCTTACTCTCTCTCTCCATTAAGAAAGGTTTTAAATAAAAACAAAACAGAGCAAAACAAAGTAGAAAGCACTCGGAGATCATAAACCTCCGCCAAGTTACCTCACATATTGCTGTTACATTTAGAAGCAATAGTTCCATGATAAAGTTCCCATTATAATATGATTCCTTGACCCATGTTGACATTGTTATTAGTTCGACAGTTATTGAGCAGAAATGCTCTCTAATGGCAGTTATCTGGATCACCGCCAAAATCTGATAATTACCTCTGACAGGAGGTAATGTTGTCACTGGCGTCTGTTTGTTTTTTCGTTTGTGAACTAGTTAGTTAGTTTGTGTGTGTTTGTTTGTTTATTTGTTTCTCTGTTAGCAAGATAACTCGAAAAGTTATGGACGGATTTCAATTAAATTTTCAGGAAATGTCTGGATTGGGACGAGGAACAAATTCTGATTTTTTTTTAGATTTTGGATCCACAATGACAGAAAATTTTCCTGATTAACTACTGAACTAAAATCCAATTACTAATGGTATGTTTTCATGGTCAAGCAATCTAAATTTTTAGATGAAATAAATGTTGGAATAATATTTATGGTGAAAATCACAATATGGGTGAGGACTGTGGCACAGCCTAAAAAGTCAAGTATCAGTATCGGCTGATATAGTATTTTTTGCTGATATTTATGGCCGATATATCGGCAATATATCACATATATCACACATTGGCCATGTACGATATCGATGCACCTTCTCATCACTACGTGGGGACATTTAAAAATCAAGGGTTTCATTACAAACTCTCTGACCTAAAACAAAAGAGTCAGTGCTGTTCTCAAGGCAAAGGAAGTCTAACCTGGTACAAGAAAGGTGTACCTAATAAAGTGGCCATTGAGTTAATTTTTAAAATTGAATTTTACGTAGACTTAAGAAATGTAAATTAAGTAGCTCTCCAATGTTAAACTTCTCTGTTTTAACTTAACATGATCACAGAAGTACAAATAGCGAATGCTTGCCAGAAACAGGAGTGGAGCAGAGCCACCATGAATAATGCAGTCAAACGCCATGTATCTCAGCTTTTGACAAGGCACTTCACGAGAGTTGACTTGCTAAATGGGACCAGGGTGAATATTGAATGGGCTGTGATGCTCGCAGCTTGGTGTCTAAGTGTTTTCAAAGCATTGTGACCTCAGAGCACTCTGCTCAGAGAAGAAGAGGCTTTTTGTTTTTTTGATTTATGCTACCAAACACAATCCCCCCAGCCCCTCCAGTTATCTCGTATCTTACATCAGTTTGTACGATCATCCAGGCGTTGGTCAGGCCCACGTTGCCCTCCGTGCCGAACAGCTGGAGGCCCTTCTTCAGATCTCTCTGTGCGTAGTCATCGATCTGAGATAACAAGACATAAGAAATGGTTGTGTCAGACAAGAAAATAACATCATTTAGCTAATCTACTTTTCACCTGCTTATTCAAGTTTTCATCAGATTAGAGAAAATGTGATTTAAACTCAGATGGGAACAAACCTCAAGTACCCTCTGTTTCTTCTTTTTTGTAGGAAACATGTAATCTGTTTATGCTGTGACCAAAAAACCCTGTCCTGTGGTAATGTTGTTTACAGAGGTCACAAATGTCCCTTACATTTGTTTATTTGTTGATCATATTTGGTTTTATTATGCAAGGAATATTTCGCTCAGGACTCCTTTACTGTCCTTTTTGTTTTTCACTACTTTACGACAGTGTGCCCTGCCGTGTGTATTGTTTCTTCTCAGTGAGTTTTCACAACTATAATTACTATGTCAGAATTGTGGACCAGTTTATCTTTTGGCATGATAACCTTATGTTTAGTCTGTTTACAGAGGGACAAATCCAAGCAGAGCAAAATGTGTGATGCTCAAGAAAATGCTCTTGAATTTCTCTGAATTACTTTCAGAGCGGGCTCCTTACAGGTGTTAGAAATAGAGCTGAATGGCTTTAGGAAAAGATTTAATTGTGATTTTTTTGGTGAGTTTAAATTTTAGTTTCATGATTCATGGTTCATGATTTTCTTCAAATCAAGCTTCAGTGCAATATTCACTCTGTTTACAGTATAGACAACAGTAAAGAAATCAATAATCAAAAGAACAAACACATTATTCACCATCTTAGATTGATAATACATAATCTGTTGTCATTATCTAAGGGATTCTCCAATTCTACTTCTAAACAGAGCCTTTCTGTTTTTGACGTGCTGACCAGCACTTCTGTAAATGCAAATTGACTGAAAATGTGTAAAATAGTTGACACAACAGATCATGGGTCTCAAAGGAGCAATGCAAAAAAATTGCAGCTTTGGCAATCACGATTGTGTTTTCTGCAATTGCGATTTCGATAAATCTTTCATCCCTAGCCTGAAAGCTCACCACCACATGTCAGACATGCACCCTCACAACAGCACACACTGAGTGTTGGGCAATTTTACACAGAAAGGAGGGCGTCCTGTATTTGCTGTTACTAGGCCTGCAACAGCTAATTGATTAGATCGATGAAAATCGATAATTAAATTTGTTGTCAACTAATTTAAATATCGATTTTCATCTGCAACGAATTGCCGGTGTTTTGGTGCATGAAACTGTAGCTTACAGTCGGTTAGTTAGGAGATGAGCCCGCTCTCTTGCCGTTAGCTACTGTGAGAGGTGCACATGCACACTTGTGACCGTCACTGCACACAACATTCATCAGAAGGATTCACAATGGCAGCGTCCACGGCAGCATCACTTTGCGAACGACCAACAACCTCCAAAAGCTATATTAATATTTTTGGGAGCCTCAGTTAAGTAATGTGAAGACCATAATGTATTGAGCAATGTCCATATTAGTGATGTTTTAACTATCCTTTAGATCTAACAGCCTGGATGTCACAGAATGTCTTTTATTCAATCAGCTAAGTGGCTCAGAGAAAGAAACTGACCCCTAAAATTCCAAAAGCAGAACTCAACCCAAACCAGGAAGCACAGAGTCTTGGTTTTGATCTTGAGCACACTGTTTTTAGATGCTACCAACATGTTAAGATGTGCTGCTCATTCCACAAAAGCACAATCCTTACTTACAGTACATCGTTGTAAAGTTGACTAATCAGGCTTTACAATAGAATAAAGTCAATACCAAAGTAGAGTTATGAAAGGAGAGAACTAATGGACAGAAATATCTTTTCCAACTTTTTGTAAGAGTGCATACTACATGATTTTTATGGGAAATATGTACACACTGATCAAGTAAACAAGACTAAACTGAGCCTAAAGTTGTATACAGATAGATGGACAAAGTGATAACATAACACCTCTGACCTTGACTTGTCAGTGTGGAGGCAGAACAAGACCCAACATCACTGTATGCATAAAAAACAATATATAACCCCATATGAATTAGGGATGCCTGATATTATTGGAACAATATTGGTATTGACAGATAAGTCAGTTATTTAGCATACATTTTGGCCATATTCATCCCTCATATTGAGTTACCTTATATCGCTGAATAATCACTTTTTAAATCATAGTATAATGAATTCCATATTAAAATGTTGTTTTTTATAGCTTCGTGTCTATTTCTAACATATAGACTTTTGCACAAAAGAAATGGGTGCATTTAGTGAAGTGGAAGCTTTGTGTTTTTTTTCAAACAAATATCAGCATCAGGGATAATGAGCATGGAAATATCAGCATGTTGTGCATCCCTAATATTAATGTAAAATTCATTTATCCATTATTTATCTTGCTGTTCCCTTTAGGGGGTTGGGGGGGAGGGGCTGGAGCTGGAGCCTATCCCAGCTGATATTGTGTGAGGAGCGGTTGCTCGCCAATCACAAGGCTGACACATAGACACAGACAATTATTCACACACAAATACATAAACATCTGAACCCAAGTTCTACTTAGAATTGCCACTTCACCTCATTAGCATGTTTTTGGTCTGTCCTGGGAAATCAAGTAATATCAAGAGGGCAACTTTTCCTCATATATTGGGAAAAGTATTTGAACATTTTTAAGTGCTTTCTTGGCAGAACAGAAGTTTGCATTGTCTCAGTAGGATCGATAGTAAGCATAGTTTTCTTGCTGACCTGGCGGACTGCTTAAGCACTGAGACAGTCTTAGCTCAAGGTTTTATACGTGAAATGAAATGAATGTTGATACACGACTCCCCTGCTAAGCAGAAGTAAATGGACTGAGAGACACTGCAGTCTTCACTGATGCTTGCACTCAAGTGTTCTCACATAATATTAAGACTAATAATCTGTAGCCAACAAAGGAACTTTGCTGAACTTGGAGAGAGGGAGATAGAATTGGATTTACTGTGACAGAAACATCACGCTGTAAGATGGCAGGTTACTGAGCCGTCGTTTGATAAACAGACAGCATACGGATCCCTGTCAGTTTAGTTTAGAGGCTTTGGTTCAGCTGTGTGGGCCTAAACAAACACGATAAAAACACATTAAATAAGCCAGCTTTTCCTATGAGCTTCAAATCAAAGATAACAAACAGAATGTGTGAAAACAGTAGCAGAGATAAACAAGCCTAAGCACGATGAGGCTAAAATAAATTCTTTTAAAATCAACATTACAATCAGAGGGTCTGGGCTCCAGTGCAAACAAAAATACACACACACGTACACGTAGAGGTTGCTCCATCTTGTTTACACATTGTGGTGGTCAATTCCATCTGACATCAATCCCATTGATCCCCACTGACCTTGTTCTCCTCTACGCCGCTACCTTTTAGCCTGAGAGGTGCTGCAGACACCACACACCTTGTTAAATCTCTTCAAACTTCAAACGGGTAGACCTTAGCCACAGCCTTGGCTTTTGCCAAACAACACTTTAATGTTGAAGCCAGGTTGCAGCATACATTTCATGGGCGTCCTTGATATATTAAATATATCAAAGGGCTTGAATTTTAACTTGCCACTTTGCAAAGCCTTTCAGTAAATTTTCCATCCTGTAATCAGACATTTCCATGAGACAAGATGTTTAACATTAAGAAGGCAATGCAACAGATGATTACGCTGGTTTTCTACTATGCTCAGATGTTAACACACTCCCCTCCATTAAAAAGCACTTCAGAGAAAATGTTTAGAAATAGGCGCAGGGATGTGGTGATGCAACAGACATTCCTGCCAAGGATTTCACACATTTTCATTAATAAGACAGCCAGCAGTGGTGGAAAAATTAAAGCTCTCTGGCTGCTGATGGAAGGGAGGAAGACTAGCATGCAAACATGTTAATAATTCAGGATTTAAAAGAACAGTCAACTTAGCTTGTAATTTATCAAGAACATAATCACTCACCTTCCTCCTCCAGCAAAAAGCTACGAGAAATACTAAATACAAGAGTTATAGTGTTGACCCTTATGATCCCTGGCCATTCCTTCAAAAAGGCGAAAAATACTTCATGGACTCTACTTTGCATTTGTCTGTTTTTTCCAAAGAACATGAACGTTTTTCATACATGCTTTTTTAAATATACATCAGTGCCATTTGCCTTGATGCCAAGGTGTAAATTGACACTTTGTTGTCCCAGTAAAGGCAGAGTAGTGAAGTGTTACTGTTAGAAATGTGAATCTTTTCTTAACTCATGATTTGATTTTGACTCTACAGGTGACTGTTTAATTCAGAATCAACTTCCTATTCATAAAAAAATCACGATCCTCAATCAATGCTGTTTTTGTTGCAAAGGGTGCTCATTTCATGAGCTACTACATTAAAGACTCCAAAGATGTAAAATGATGAGTAAATAAAGTAATGGTTGGATATAATGAAGCTTTCACGTTTTAAAATGTGAGTTATACAGTGTGTCCTGAATTTGAAACTTTAATTGTCAACAATGTTACCATGGTGTAAGCAAGTCTTGGAGATGAAACAGGGAATGGATCCAGTATTTGATTAAGACTGGAAGTTGTGTAAAACCTTACAGCATGCATTGGTCAGCAGTTACTGGCCATTATTCAACTTCTTTGACATTTAAAGTGAGTACTTAAATATTATTTTGCCATGTGTGCATGTAGAATTTGTCATATCAAGCTCTGTCTTACCCGACATTGCAAAACCCAGAATGAACTAACAAACTTTGTTTAAATGAAAGAGGAAAGAGCCAACTGTTTTTCAGCATGCACCTTGATAAAGCTATGTTCTACGGAAGCTGATGCAGACAAAAATACATGCAGCGTGTTTGTTGGTGCTTGGAGTAGGATGACAAATGATTCAGAATCTTAGAGTGTAAATATCACAATTCTGACATGAATTGATCTTTTTACACCTGTAGTTACTGTGAACTTAATGATTTGTCGAAACTGTTTTACAAAGGCGGACAGGAAATTCAATATTTTGTCAGGAAAAAAATCAGTTAATCCAGATCCTTGTTATTCCAAAAATATGAACGTTTTTAGATTTCTGAACAAGAGTCCAGGGCCAGCAAGTGGTGCAGTTCTATAAATCGTTTCCGTTGGGATGTTTCTGGTTTGTTTTGTTAAGGAGCCCATATTTTGCCCTAACACGCGCTCATAAGTTAGAATCCAGTGACTGCTACAGTTTGTTCACAATCCACAGAGTTCAAAAACACCTGCCAAGTTTCGGATTTTAAGTACCCAAGATCGACCTGTATTCTCAATCTGTCTGAGATGGTCTGTTAAGCTGCGTTCACGCCAAGCGCGACTTTGCAACCATAATCATGTCGCCTACTTCAGTCGCATCGCTTGTCCATAAATACCTCATTTTGTTCACCGTCGCTTTCTGACGTCACATCTGCTCAACTTTCATCAAGAACATATATATCATATTATAGGATGTATAAGGTCTCATTTTCCTAACTGTATCCTTTCACTCACCTACAAACCACAAAACACTGCAGCTGATGCCCTGCAACAGCATCCTCTGTGAGTTTTCTGCGGCCCGTCTAGGCAGAACTAATTTACTCTCTAACTATTGTTTCCCGCACGGACATAGATTGTTACTCTGTGTTCCGGAATAAAACCTGGCTGTCATGGGTACTGTCACACACCAACACAACGCTGATTGGCTGTTACCACACAGCCACACGCCCAAAAAAAATCAGGTTTTTTGAACTTTGGTGATGGAGCGACAAGCGGTGTGGTCCCTTCCAGGGCTGTCGCAGTGTGGTAGGGTTAAACCTGCCCTATCGAGGCTGAACATGGAGAGTGGTCGCCAAGGTCACATAGTCACGTTCGATATGTAGGCGCTTTTAGAGCACCTGCCTCTTTAAGGCTTCCTCTCTCATGTGGACCCAGTCTGCGCTGGTGGGTCGACCACTCAATTAGTTAGTTCAGAAAAGTTCAGCTCCATGTTGTCAATGACTCTGCATTGTCTTTTATTTGGTCTCTAATCTGTGCTTTGCACTGAGTCTTCCACCCTGAGCCAGTAGGCTCAAACAGCTGACTAAACAATGGTAGGGAGCCACAGTGGAAGTCTATTCAGAGTAGAAAGTCAAGCGGTTACAAGCAGCTACTGGAGCTGTGAAGGGGGGCAGAGGGACGACTTCTGGAGCTGCAAGTGTTTACCTGGAGGAGACATGTAAAAGCACTAAAGGGCAAATCTAAAAAATCATAATAAAATCTCTTTAAAAACAAGCACATCGTGAGTTAAATTCACTTCTTTAGCAGTTGTTTAAGCTTGACAGCAGCACTGCACTCATAACAAAGGTTGGTCTATCCCTCTAGACAGAGATGCTCTAACAGCAGATTACCTGATGTTATTGTTACTGCAGAAATAAACTTGGAGAGAACACACATTTACTTGATTTATTGTGCAGCAATTAACTTTCATTTTAAACCCTGAAATTACTCTTACATGGCCGTCCATCAAGTAACATAGCTTTTTACCAAAAGGCCTGTTTTGTTTATTGTCATTATGCACTCCAGCTCCTGCATCTCCAGTCCAAATTCCAGGCAGAGGTTCAGAAGTTCATAAATGTGTAACAGTTTCATCGATGACCCGGTTTGAACTGAAGAGCCTGCAGAATAACACTTGAATGTAAAGTGCTTCCTCAATTGTCACATCCCTCTGTTCTGTTTTGAGAATGAAAAAAAAATCACGTTGTGGATACAGATCTCATTGTGGCTTTGTCAGGTTTTTATATGAAATCACCACACCCCCATTAAATGGACTCTGACAGCTTTATTGAGCAAATTTTCACAGTGTTGTTGTTTTGAGTGAAAATATTAAGCTGTTACATTTCTGGCATTGAATATGCTCTATTGTCAAATCCCATTTTCAAGAGCAAAGCAAAAAAGTGACAGTTTTCAGATATGACTATGGAGAAATGGGACTGTATTACTTGTTTCGGTACAGGCTGTTCGTGTTAACACAGCCTCTTGCTTCTATTTATTTTGTAGGTGTACCTCTCTGTGTTGTCTTTTTCAGCAGATTTGAAGCCATTTTATACATCATTAAGGGCTCTTTCAACATGATGGCTTTTCAGTGGTATTAGAGTTCAGTGCTTGTGCTAATTTAATGTAATGAAAGTAAATGGAGCGTGAGCCGATCACATCGTTTATTTTGCCACAGGATATACAGCATATTTTACCTCAAAGCCACTATCTTAACAAATGGCCTTGCTATACTATTATATATACCTGCAGGCCTATCAATGACCTTTAGTGGAGTTTTACTCAGCCTTATACATCCACTGCATGTTAAAGGGAGTATTATGTGAACAGAAGTAGGTCTTTACTCTGTTCTTTATATGATCTGCTCCATGACAGAAGAACAGGCAGAACAAGAGAGGGTGAGAAAAAGTCTTCAATCTGCTCCTTTAATTAATGTTATGATCAGTTGGCTTATAGGGGAATACGTTACAAGCTCTAATCATCTTATTCTACTGATGGCAACTTTTTAAAATATATTAGAAAATGTTCTCCAAATTAAAACTGCTGTAAAAGCCCCTCTTTGTGAAAGTGCAGAAACTGAGCTTAACTGGTGTATTATTGATCTTTGGCATCAGATGTCAAGGGTCTGTCCTGCTCAGACTATGAAAGCAAAAGGAACATGCTGCCCACTGGATACCAGTACAAGTCCAAAGATCAGTGAGTCTTTTCTTTTTAACAGCCCAGTCTCCATTCTTCATTGCTGCAAAGGTACTTAAAAAAGCAATTTATTATTGTTTAACCAGATTTTAAATAAGCACAAGTTTCCTCAGGATAACCAGTATGGATGTAGTAAAATCAATCCTGTAATGGCTCCAGTCCAACTAATGGATTATTTTTGTTAAGCTGGCATCACCAAATCCACTTTCCAAGCACTTTTCCTCTTAGACAAGTAAAAATGACCCGAAAAATGAAAAATAAATACTGAGACTCTACCTCTCCTGTTTCCTTTTACTTTTCCCAGAGCACACATGCTGTTGTTGGCATGTACAACACATACAACACATGCCATTTATTTGCAGGCTTAGGTCGACCTCAGCAGGAGGTCACAGACTTTCTCCTGATGGCCCTCCCCTTTGGCTGATAAAATACTCTCAGGCTCTTACCCTTCACCATACACATTATCAGCACATAATCATCTTCAGTCTGATTAGCTGATCATGGACACGGACACAGTCTGATCATGCGTGTGTGAACATGCAACAACCATTTCATCAGAGTAAAAGTATTTGGGTGTGCACAGGTTCATCTTAATGGTCTAACCTGAGACACAGCAAACTTTCATTCAAAGTTTTAATCAATGAAATTTTAATATTTTCACAACAATTGGTACATATGATGTTCTCTGTCAACCAGATGCAGAAGCACCTTTTGCTTCACACATGGGCAATTACACAATTTCTGCCTGAGCACTTTTAGTCATAGAGTACCGACCAATCAGAGAGCAGCTTTCAACATGCAGATGTCTTCGACCAATCACAGCACAGCTATTTTGTGTCCTCTTGGTCACAGTTTACAAAAGTAAACTAATTTAAACCCAAAATATTGGATTACAACAGTTTCATAGTCAACACAAGTTTGGTGGTAATGTCTTGCAGACAGAGACAATATTTTGGTTTTTGTATCAGATGTGTTGTGATCATGATGTTGGGAGGCGAAATATTTGACATGTTTTGCTTGTGCTTGTGTATAATATGCACCTGAAAATTGGTCCTTATTGAGCAAAAAAATGTGTGCTATAAACAAGAAGTTATGGAAAATATTTCCTTGTGTCTAAGATTCAAGTGATCTTTCTCAGTCCAAAGTAAAATTCTGATTTATTCTGATCAAATCTTTGGCGTGTATAGGCCTGTGCTGGGTGATAATTGTCCAAAAAATTATTGACGATAAACGATATTAGTGTCAATTTTATTTTGTTTTTTTTTTTCCATTTTTTTATGAATGTAATTACAATATATGTCATAATAAAGTGAGTACACCATATCAAAAGCAAGAAACTGTAAATTCTTCAGAGTATTTAACTGTATTTGGAAGGCCAAGATCTTTTTAAATAAAATAAATCTAACAAACAATACAGTAAATTTAACAAACAAAAAAAGAGAAAAAAATAACAATTAAATGAAATGGCCTCTCATTTAGGAAAAAATACATGTAAATAAAAATAATTATACTAATCAAAAACAATAAAAAATAGACCCTGTCTCTGTAAAGAAAAAACAAAGCTCCAATAAAAACACCAACAAAAATAAAATCAATCAATAAAAGGGAGTTTATGCAGTTCTGGAATGGTTTGTGACATGTACTTTCTCACAATCAATTCGTACTGTCAAACGTTGACCGTACAAGCTGCATACGACTGCATTTCATTTTCACTGTAGCGAATGACACTGTCTGGGAGCGCGCACCTTTTTGTCTGTTTTATTTATAATTGCTTTGCCAACCAAACGCCTCAGTAAGCGCTGACTGTCAAGGACGAAGGCTCCGCTGCACCTCCCCTTCTTCTCCTTGGCGCCACTACTCTTAAACAAATGCGACTAGGGATGCAAATTATTGGCTCATTAATTGATAGTTGTCATCGATCGATGATCACCTTCTCCATCTCTGAATCAAACTTCAAAATGCTATCTTTCAAAATGCAAATCATTCCTTAATCCTAACAGAATGTGGCTTGAGGTGATAATTTAGCTTAGTTGTACTTAAAATACTTCCACAGATGTGCATTTCGTCATCATTCAACTTAGTGTTCCATGTTTCCATCTTGTACTCTTCATCCTGCCAGCTTACCAGCTTCTCTGTGTTGTTGTTGTTGCGTCCCCATTAATTGCAATTAATTTACCCAGATTTCTTATCAACAATTAAATATTTCTATCTAGCTGTATTATATCACAGGTGGGTACCCTCTCTGCCAATCACGTCTCTTAGTCAAAATGAGATGTTGTGTTGGGATCTGTAAACATGATTACATCATAATTTGGATGCCTCAACGAGACAGAGATTAAAGAGCATTGTGAATGACAAGACGAATGACACAGGGTGCAATCTCACACAACAATAAAAAAGTGCTGATTTGCTTTCTGAACAGACTGGGCTGCAAAACTAGTGCACGACGGCTAAGTCCTGGCTCATCTACAGAGTGATGTAAGAACCCAGCACGGGGGAGCCCATAAGTCCCATTTGCGTGGTCGGCATAAAGCCCTGTGTCTTGTGAAGTTGTCAAATAAAAAAGAAAAAGAATACTTTTATTTAGAATCTAAGTAGGTCATTAGCAAAGAGTGACTCCTGTGAAAGTGCGTCAAACAGACTGTGCATGGGCCTCAGCTGTACTTTTAACTCACTATTGATGTTGTCCTCGGGACTTTGGTCTGCCTTTAACTACACCAGGCGAGTCAAGATGGGCCATTAATTATTTATATGGCAGGGGTACAAGGAGAGATAAGAGATGTATATGGAGAGGGGAGGAGAGGCGAGACAGAGAGATGTGGGTTTTATAAGGAGACGAGAGATGAAGGTGGGGAAGAGAGTGGTTGCAGGGAAAATGTAAACAGGGGAATAGAGGAGGATGAGCCATAAGGAGATGGAGGGGAGGATATGTAAAAGCAAATACACTGTGGGCCAGATGAAGCGGTTATATTGTGCGACTGGTGTGCCTTAGATAGTGCTGACAGGGTGTAGCAGGCGAAGAAAAAGATCTGTGACAGCGCAGAGGAAAGGACATTTTTTTTGTTTGAAAGAAGTAGAAGAAAGGGGTTTCCTAGGGAAGGGGAAATAATGAGCAGAAAAATGGCTCAAATTTGCTTCCTTCCCCAAACGGTAGGAATCAATTCCTGAGTTGTAAATGTGAGAGGAGGGGTGAATCAGAGATGCAGTAAGAAGAACAAAGTTTCAGAGAAAAGCAGAAAGATCTGTGATAATATAAGAAGATTTCTTTTTTGGACTGACTGTTTCAGCACAAGATACCACACTTCACAGAACGTGCCCCACGTCAACCTCCTCCTGTATGACGTTAGTGATTCTAAATAAGGAGAATCTAACATTATAGATTCATTGCTTGACTTTCAGCCTTGAAGTTTGGAGTTCATAACTGTGAGGCTTGGCTGGTGTGTGCTGCAAGAACATCTCTATCCGTCAGCTAATCCTCATTTGTATAATGACAGTTGATATCAAATATTACCCTGGGCAGTGTTGTGCAAACTCATCCTGAAAATTAGTTAAAGCCAAGTTTAAATAGATTTTATTCACATTAAAAATATGATAGTTTGGTACAAATTTAACTGCATGCAAGGAAAAGTAAGCGAGGGGACAGAAAGTTCATACATAAATAAATCTTGCCTGTAATCTGATGTTTTATACTAACGTAACGTGATAAGGATGTGACTTGATCAATTCTGTCAGAATTGTTTCCCGAATTGATTCCTTTGGCTTCCTGTGTGGGAAACAGAAGGCCAGCTCAGGTTGTTCGTGTGATCATGGCACCATGGCACTTCTGATATTTGATACCAAGCTGCGAATGAGAATTCTTCTGCTTGTTGCTGGTGTTTTCACCCTTGCTTGAAATCACACAGACTCAGAAACTGGATGTTGTAGAGGAGACATCATTGTGTCTAAAACCAAGCCACAAGTTTGAACAACTCTGTCTCTTGTCCGCCACGATCACATCAAAGATGTATCAGGCAGTAGAGACTATGAGCAGAACTGAAGCCGGGTCAAGGTCATGGGCTTATGCATACACATCCACTATGGCACACATATAAGACATTCCCTTCCATCTCAATACCTTCTTGGCCCTCATGTGCTTGTCTCAGTGTTTGTTGTAATGTGTTGCTCATGTGCTGAGGTGTTTTTTCAGTACATGACTGGTTGCCACTGCTCTCCATTTTTTTTTTAATTTTTGTTTTGCAAATTTTTGTACAGCGTCCTTGTGCGTCGGAAAAGGTGCTTTAAACATAAAATTTATTGTTAAAATTGTTAGTATCTCCGCCAGGAGGTTATGTAAGTTGCCGGCGTCTGTTTGTTTGTTTGTTTGTGTTTTTGTTTTGTCTGTTTCTCTGTTAGCAACAAAGCTCAAAAAGTTATGGACGGATTTCGATGAAATTTTCCAGGAAATATCTCTTGTTGGGACAAGGAACAAATGATTACATTTTGGGAGTGATCCGGATCACCGTCTGCATCTGCCATGATGAAAAATGTGATGCTCTTGAATTACTACTGAACTTCAATAGATCTCATTATGAATCTAATTGCTAATGGTATGTTTTCATGGTCAAGGAATCCAAATATTTAGATGAAATAAGGGTAGGACTAATATTTACGGTGAAAATCACAATATGGGTGAGGACTGTGGCGCTGGCAGGGGTCTGCACTCTCTGAGTGCTTTTCTAGTCATTATTGTTATTATTATTATTATTTTTATTATTATTATTGTTATAGCTGCTCTTGTTTCTGCTGACTGCCTCTGATTTACAAGGCATGCAGAAAAAATGCAAGGAACTGATTAGAGAATTGTTCAGCATAGAGACAAATGATATTGAATCCTTTTTGTTCCTGATTCTAAGCTGGAATAATTATCAATTCCCAAAGCCAGGGCAGTCCAGCCATAGAGTTAAGATGGTTTAAATATACGGGCATGTTCTAGCCTTCATTGGACAGTGTGAAGAGAGAGAATGGATGAGCTTGGGAAAGGATCTGAGAGAGCAGGGGAGGACACTTGGCAAATGATCCAAAGGAGGGAATCAAACCCAAGCTGGCCAACAAAGCTCATGGTATGTGTCAGGCTGCTTACCACTCTTCTAAACCAAGTACCCCAGTTTTTACTTTGCATAGAACAGAAGTGCAACAGTATGAAAATTTAAGGTCTGAAATGTCTTGACAGATGACAGAAGTCATACAGTTGAGTACAAGGTGCCCTCGCACACAGCCTGTAATTCAACAGATGGAGCTAAAACCTCTCAGGGCCTCTGGAAATGTAAGCCATTGATCACAGCCTCCAGATTGAGCTACGATAGATAAATGGGTTAAAAACTGAATGCTTAGTTCATTGTTCACCAAAATCTTTTTAGTGTGTTTTATAAACGCTGCTCAATTAGTGTGCTCAGGGACATCAATGATCTAGATGCCTTTTAACAAATTTGCCGATATGGACTGGACTCAAAAAGACAAACAGATGAACAACAATGAAAAACGTCTTTCCCTGCTACAAATGTATCCAAGTTTTTTTCCCCCATATGGTCATAAAGACAAAGTATCAGACATCATCCAAATATTAACATAAAAACAGTAAAAATTACTACAGAGAGGGGACAGTTTTTAATAATTAAAGCTATTGAAGATAAGCAGCTTGTTGACAGTTTCAGTAATAACAGAAGATATTTAATGATGTTAATGCTTATGTTGGGTGAAACTACAGAATTTATGGAGTACCACAGCTTCAGAGTGCCCATACCAATAATGGTAAATGTATGATATTTGCAGAGTGGGACAGCGAGTGTCCCAGAACCATAGGTGTCAAAGATAGCTGAGTGGATTGCCAGGGTTTCGCAGCCAGCAAGGGTTCAAATCTAGGCCAGGGTCAGACTACTGAGAGCTTTAAGTCTCTACTTAAAACACACTTCTTTGCGCTGGCTTTTAATACTAGTTGAGCAGGACATACAAATTTAAACTTTTTCTATTATGTTTTTTTTCTGAAATGTATTGTTCTTATTGTAGTTGTTGTTTTTTAATACTTTAAAAACAATTTTTTATAACCATTTGTTTTTACTTGTTTGTGTTTAAAGCTGTGCAGCACTTTGGTCAACTGTGGTTGTATTAAAATGTGCTATATAAAGTTTGACTTGACTTCAATTGACTTGACTTTGCTGTATTTACAACTCTTCCCACTGCTACTCAAGAAAGGCATTTCTTTGGAAGACAGTCGTGGCATTATTGGGATAAGTTTGCCTTTGACCTTTGTTTACACCTTGTTATACTGACTTGAGGAAAAATGTAACTATAGCAGACTTAAATTACTCCAAAAACACAAAAATGCTCGATTTTTTTACAATGAAATTAATGTGTTTTTCTTAAAACTCAGTAGAGCATATCCGTTTGCATTGAAGTTGAAACATATGAATAATGTTTTATTGGTCTGTGACAAAAGTCATTTTCACTCCTTTCCTCAAACTATAAGTTGTTCTGATTTTCTTTCGGAGTTCTTTTTTAAACTGTACTCTCTGGCTGTAAGAAGTAATTAATTTAGCCAACTTAGTAAACAAATTTGTCCAGCTCTGACGTAAGAAATAAATGAAAGGCTGAATATAAATAGTTGTAGCAGTCAGAGCCATGCAGATTAATAGACCTTCCACATCGTCTGATTTGTTATTTAGTTTATGTAAAGGTGCATGATTTGGTCAGCCAGGTGTATTTTCTGAATGAACTTTAAAGACTCTCTGGGATCCTGCCTCACTCACTTGTACAGTGCCTATGCTTGATGAAAGGGTCTGATTTTGTCAAATACTCTCCTTTTATCCATCTCCTGAGGGAGTCAGATTACTTTCTGTGCACCTGAGCTCAATTTTGACCAAAGTTCAGTTTTTTAAGGCTATTTTTATCCAGTGCAGACACATTTTACTCCAGTCCAACCGGGTGGCCTTTACTCCTGCTTGGCTCATATCCTCAGAAGTTCTGCACAGCTATTGGAAAAAGAATTATAGGGACATGCCACCCCTCTGAAGAGTCCACATGTTATTCCTCTTTCTCAGGATGGATTGCTCTGTACTTGTGAACTTAGACGGCTCTCTGAAAGCTCCAAACTCGAGGACTAACCCTTCAATTTCTCAAGGAGGATGTGAAATGTTGCAGTGCTCCTTGGAAAACGAATGGTGCCACTCAGTCACAGATTCAGTGCCAATGTCTCTGACTTCTAATTCTGTCTTGGGGCACAGCAACAACAATACTTAATAATTTAAGTTTGGAGACACTCCCCCGTAAATAACTAATCTTATTCCTGTGCTTAGTATAATCACTTACAACCCCCACCGCAGGCAAATCAATTACAATTTCCAATCTTGCACTTCTAATCAGTCCCTGATTAACACTTGATAAACCATGCAAATTGACAATCAATGCCACTAAAGGGAGAAAGCACTGGACAAGCAGATGCATGGCCATAACTGATGACACTACAACAACCTCACTCAAGGTGGAAGCAAGATGAAGGATCTTACACTAGATGTCGTGCAGTAAACCAAGGTCATAAGTCATAAGTCCATACTGTGGTTGACCATTGTCCTGTTTAATTTGTATTTTCACAGCCTAATCCCCATGTAAAAAGACCAAGGCTAATATTACATATGACATTATTAAGTTTTATAGTATGATGATTAGGGATGCACTGAATGATTGGCTTATTAGAAGTATGTGATCACTGGATCAAAGTTATGCTTCTAGTCACAAATCACCATGCACCAGCGCTGTCACCTTATACTTGATATTCGAATATCTGTTCGAGCATGGGTCTAAAAATCCATCCTGGAACTTTAAATATACAATTGAATTGAGAATATTCCATTCAATAGAATGTCACAAGTACAGAGCAACAAAATTATTCTTTTCAGTTCAACCCATCCACTACAGTTCAACCTGACCAGCACATTGGAGTTGGTGGAGTAGCAAGCCGTCCAATCCACATGAGGATGCATCTCACTGCAACCATTTTTCTCTTCACCTCAACAACTTGGAAGTGCAAGGGAGGACAGGCAAAGCCATTCTTAATCGACAATAAAAACATCCAAAGAGCACCGCATGGCTCTCTGGGCTCTACGCTGCAAATTCCAAAATAAACCAAGGGTGCATCTGAATAGTCCTTTTTTGATAAGGAACCTTCCTTACTGAAGAAATGACCCGGAAGCATTTAAGCGTCGGCCATGTTAAGTGCCGTTCGAATTCTCCAAAAGTTAAGGAAAGGAGGGTTGTTGCTTCCTTTAATATCTCCTTTAGCTTAGGAAACAGTGGACCATCCTTTTCAAAAGGAAAAGAGAAGAAAACGCCCCATAATGCCTTGCAGCACGTGACGTGTATAAATACAGCTCCTGCTGAAGGTTTACGGAAACTTACGATGTAGAAGGGACAGAATGATGAGGCCTAATAACGTTTATTAAAAACAATCAATAAAAGAAGGACAAATGAGGAATTTTACAACACTCCAAATATAATACATTCAAACAATGTTCACGATGATATATGTGAATGAAACAGGAGGAATAGTGCTTCTGACAGTCTGCTGTATTATCAGGCTTCAGATTGTCAGTGTCTGCCAAAGACGTCAACATTTATAGATGCTCTCACAAACCTCATTGCTGTGAGCAGGAAACACACACTGCATGACAAAAGACAAAACACCATCTCAGGTAAATCCTCTGATCATGGATTGTTAATGTTAACCAGTGAAGGCACGAAACGACCCTGTGAGATAAGAGGAGAGGCAGAGGACAAATGCGCTTCTTGTAGTTCAGTTTCGGAACATTGTAGTTCGGCGTGGCTTACCTACGTCAC
The DNA here is from genome assembly GCA_036419115.1 of Scarus forsteni. NCBI lineage: Eukaryota > Metazoa > Chordata > Actinopteri > Labriformes > Labridae > Scarus > Scarus forsteni. The sequence goes on from JAZDUH010000443.1 coordinate 15,938,326, forward strand.
AAGTAATCGTTGTCACATTAATATGACATCAAAGTGAAAGTGCAGTCGAATTCCTCTTTGGCCGCAGTTCTCCTTTCCTCTCGTCTTTTTCCCTCCTTCCCTTGACCCTGTGACGTTTTTTATCAGGGTTAAGGTAAGTGGATAGGAAAGGACTTAGGAAGGACTATTCGGATCCACCCCAAGACCAGGCTGTGTCGATTATGTGCAATGCAGCTGGCTCACTCCTCATCCACAACAAATCAGCAGACCCATTTGTCAGCCATCAGCCCAAGTGTTTAGGGACCCCTGTTTTCCTCCTCAGCTGGTCCCCCTGCCAGACGAGGGGAAAAAGACCATTGTGGACAAAAAATCTGTGATGTCAGCATCAGAAAGGAAACTAACCACTGTCCATTACACTATGCATCCCCTGCTTGAAAAATGGACAATGGACAATGCTGCTGGCGTTTTCGATTCACCAGAGTGATCATTCAACTGATGACTTTAACTAAACTTCCGGTTGTTTGGTATTTCTTTAGCTACTAGTATGTCAGAATACTTAAAATATTACTTTTGACATGGTAGGCAAAAAAAGTAGAAAATGTTGCAAAATATATTGTAGGAGGAGAAAACATGGTTTATTTCCTAATATTGTTTACCACTGCAAAGCTAAATAGAGTGGCTGCTAAACTGGCTGCTCTATCAAAGTGCAAAGATGATCAATGTTCTGCAGTAGATTGTCTGGATCTGCAGCAAAAAGATGTTTGGGACATCTGATATTCTGATGCATAACTGAAACACTCTCAAAATCTCTTGCCTGCAGCTGTAGAAAAAAACAGATGCAACTTTTTCCACATCCTCTTTTTCCCTCAAACAGCGGCCCAATCAGACTTTATTGGCTTTTATACTGCATTGATAATAACTCTTGACTCTTGGCATCTAATATTCAGAGCTACATATAGATTGAAGATGGAGCCAGTTGGAGCTTGAAAGGTTTGTCGTTGAATTTATCTCAAGGAACATGCACACAGTGAACAACAGAGCAGGATTCTTATAGGAACATAGCTGAGTGCAGAGACATACAGTAGGAAAAATATATGATGGGTGAACTGGTGTGATTGATTATTATTATTCTACATACAGTAATGTAATGTTTTAAACCTGTGCAAGAAAACATGTAATTAAATTTGGAGCACTGAAGAAAATCCATCTCTTTACAGTGGGAGCCAGTATGTTATGTAACAGACTAAATGACCTATATCTCTGATGTGGTTTGCTCAGTCTTTATCAATGGAGGCTCAGGGGGGAACGGAGTGTTTTGTGGTCTAAGTGCCAGCGAAAACTTGTAAATGTGATGTTCCTCTGGGCTGAATTCTATCACTTAGTGTGGGGTTATGTAAGAGATAATGCATGGACTGAGTTTTTCTTCTCCTGTTAAAGTTCCTCTGCAACATATCATTCACTACATTTTCACGAATGTTCTTTAGCAAATAACTAGAATCCATTAGCAGTGTTTGCATCACCAACCTTTTGTCCATCTATCAATCTGTCATCCATCCATCCTTGCATGCATCCATCCATCCATCCAGCTGACTAAAGCAGTCTGTGCAATGCCAGCCTTTCGTCTGTCCGTCCATCCATCCATCCATCCATCCATCCATCCGGCTGACCAAAGCAGTCTGTGCAATGCCAGCCTTTTGTCTGTCCGTCCATCCATCCATCCATCCATCCATCCATCCGGCTGACTAAAGCAGTCTGTGCGATGCCAACCTTTCGTCCGTCCATCCATCCATCCATCCATCCATATATCCAGCTGACTAAAGCAGTCTGAGCAATGCCATGCCTACAGTCCATCTATCTATGGCCCTCCTCAGTATTGTTGCTGACCATACTCATCCCTATATGTCCCCAGTGTACCCATAGTCTGATGGCTACTTCCATCTGGATGATGTGCCATATCACAAAGCTCAGTTTATCTCAACTGGGTTCTTTAACATGACAGTGAGTCACTGTACTCCTGAGGCCACCACAGCCACAGTGTCTCAGTTCAATGAGCAGCTTCAGACAAATCAACAGTAACTGTGTGATGCTGTCATATCAATATGGACCAAAATCTCTGAGAAATGTTTTCACCTCCTTGTTAAATCTCTCCCACAAAAAGTCTGAAGACAAAAGGGGTCCAACGTGGTACTAGCGAGGTTTTCCCTTATATAATGTCCAGTGAGTGTAGGTGCAGTTTATATATTAAAATTTGCATCAGTCTTTCCCCTTTCTCCTGTGAAGATATTGCTATTTTGTGAGTAAAGGATAAAAACCAGTGAGTAAAGACAGTCTGCAGAGGATAGGGTGGCTTTCAGGTGAGCGTGTGGCTGCAGGCGTAGCAGCAGAAGAGCGGGGGCTGCAGTGGATTAGATGTGTTACAGTGTGAAGAAAATACCATAGAAGTCTCATGGCTGTCTGGAGCTGAACTCAATTCCAGACCTCAATTTGTTTCTCGAGGTGGAAAATCATGAACACAGAAGCATGATAAGCCATGAAGAGGGTAGTTGCAGCAGTTCTTCTATTATAGTTGTAAATAATATCAAGTAAAACTGAACTTTAGCCTTGGTAAGACTCCAACTACTACAGCAATTGCAATGGAAACTGTTCTATTATCTTATAGGAAGCAGTGATATTTATCCCAAATGTACTCAACCTGGATGGACATTTTACTTGTAGCTTTAAGCTGACACATGATGGGAACAGTCATTAACAGATCAACAAAGGAGCCTCACAATTGAATTTTGATTACTCAATGAACTAAAAAAGCACTCCGAGAGCTCAGACCTCCGCCAGTGCCACAGTCCTCACCCATATTGTGATTTTCACCATAAATATTAGTCCTACCTTTATGTCATGTAAATATTTAGAATCCTTGACCATGAAAACATACCATTAGCAATTGGATTCATAATGACATCTATTTTAGTTCAGTAGTTATTCAAAAAAATCACATTTTTCATCATGGCGGCCAGACGCTGATTCGGATCAACACCAAAATCGAATCAGTTCTTCCTTTTTCCATGCTGAACATTTCCTGAAAATTTCATCAAATCCATCCATTACTTTTTGGATTATTTTGTTCACAGACGGACAGACGGACGGACGGTCAGACAACTTTACCTAAAACATAACCTCCTTGGCGGAGGTAAAAATTATGGGAGATTTCTATCTTGCCAAGCTGGCAGTGACTGCTCTTAGAAATGAGTTTAGATGCTAACAGCTTTGTGGCAGTTTTGACAGATTTGGACCACAATTCTGTATTTAATAAAGAACAACAACACTGAAAGCATTTCTCAGTACAAAGGATATTTTTACCCCACATCTGATAAGTTTTGGTGGCAGTTTATTCCATGGAGTGGCTTACATTATGTACTTAAAACTGCAGCAGTGGATTTTTTTTTTTTGCTAAGGGATTTAGAGCAATGTTACGTTTTGGGTTGGCATATAAAAACAGCCATCCCTGCTCCACTCTGTAGTCCAGTCTAGTTACAGTGCATAGAGGCAACTGCAGCACAATGAAACACCATCATCATTATACTTCAGATAATATCATAATATCTGTGTCATATCTGTGGATTTAATGCAGCTGCCAAAAAGTTTCTCCTGAAGATTCAGCTCTTTGGAAGTGGATTCAGCTCCTAACTCTCAGTGATGGATTTATTCTTTTTCAAGAATAATTAAACATCTTGAAATGAATATTTTTTTCTACTTCTTTTAGGGGTGAATTGGAAAATAAGCTGCACATATTTCACAATACTAATTTCCATTTTGTAACAACTCTGACTTCTTTCTACAAAGTAAACTAGTTTGTTCCACAGTTCATCACGTTTAATCTTCATGTTCATTAAGTTTTCAGCCACATTGCATTAGGCAGACTGTTGGTATCAGAATTTCATTATGTCTGTGGTCCTAAAGAACAAATAACATCCCAAAGATCCCACGTTCACTTTTGGCTCACCATGTTTGACATTCCTTTGAGGTGGGTTTTGACCTCTACTGTAAGCCCTCTTTGGATTTCCAGTATGAAACCATAATCCTCTGCTGATGCTGTGGCATCAGCTGCAGCAGAAACAGAGAGAGAAGACAAAGACCTGATCTGTGATTCATATCATCGACGATGCCACACTTTTGATGTTCATATCAGACCTTTTTTAATCTTTAACCTTAGAGACACCCGTACAGAAACTTAACAAACCAGGAACAAGTGGAGATCTAACAGATCTCCTGGATAAGATAAAAATTTTAAACTTTGAACATGGAGCTGCAAAGAAATGAAAAACACACCTGGATGTTGAACTCCTCCAAAGCTCATGTCTGTCAGCTTCACAGGAACTTAGTTTTACCTTCTTTCAGGGCTTTGAACAGAGATGCTTCATTTGATAACTGTTTCAGACCAGGCCAAACCATCAGCTGAATTTACCTTTATGATTCAAGATTCACTTAAAATGCTATTTGTTTAGCTATAAGTCATTACATAAAATGAGGTCAACACCATAACTAGGGCTGGGACGATACCCTTTTTCTCCCGATTCAATTTTTTTTGTACAATTTTTTTAGGTGCCGACTTGATTTAAATTGCAATTTTATGATATTGCTGATTTTTACAGTCATTAGTTAACTTATACAAGGACTAACACCAGCGAAAAAGATGAACAATGATGATGCCTGCAGACTATATCAGGAAAAATAAACTGCATGTGAGTCCGTTTTTAGGATTTATTCAGAAATGTATTTTAACCAGCTGTTTATACTCTCTCTTCAAAAACCTGGATTGCATTTAAAAGTGGCTTATTAAAACAGACTTAAATGAAGCATTTAAATTTGGAAAAAAAATAATTTTTGAGCAAAAAAAGAGATTTAAAAATCGCCGAACAAAAAAATCCTGATACTTATGTGAACCATTTTTTTTCTCCCACCCCTAATCATAACACAGATGTGTGTGGCTGTTTTAAATTAATCAAAGCATCACAACAATAGACACCAGGAGTGCTTTGTGTGACTGATGTTGTTGAGGCCTAATTTAACTCCACAAAAAACATCCGAAAGAATTATTGAGGGAACTGATAGAGAAATTGATTTGAGGGATGCACTGTGCCTTGTACAGGCCGATAATTGCCTAGAATGGTGATTCATGTTATTGGTAGATATGAAGAATTGTTTGCATGCAAATTGTGCATATATTTGCCTTCTATTGGCTGAAGTATTGGCCAGATGTACAAGCCTACCGCTCTGATTAACCTCATAATCTGTGAATGTCCAATTTATGATCAAATGTACAACTTATCAAAGAATGAAATGATTTTTTTTGCTTGATGTCTTTTTTCTAACACAAATAGACAATGAAATAACCAGACTAATTTCAATTAAATTGAGGTTTTGGGCTATTGACAAAAGATATTGGTATCAGTGATAATGGCTCTGGAAATATTGGCAAAATCTAATACTGTACATCCCTAAAACTGATGGCTTGGCAGATTTGATGATGACAACTAAAACCACATCAGTTACATTTCAGTAAAAATCACTGGACTTTGAGATCTACTTTTACCGTACAGTAAAGATAAAGTGGAAAATGGCATCATTTGATTTACCCATAAGATTCACACTGAGCAACTCTTTTCAAAAGTTTCATCTTTCTCTTCTAAATGTTTTTTTTTTTAATATTGTATTCTCATTGTATTATTTCATGTTATTGTTATATGTTTATTTCATGCCATCTCTACTATTATAATTACTTTCCTGCTACTTTTTAATTTTGATTTAAGTGCTTGATTTTTAGTCCTCTTGGTTATTTCATTGAATTACTGATGAAACAACCAAATTTTCCCTACAGGTGGATTAAAGGTTTATCTTATCTTTTCTTCTCATGTAGTTTTATGACTCCTATTCATTACGTTTTGTTAGAGACTCAATTTTTGTTCATCTACTTTGGGAAACACCTATTCAGATTGTAATAGAACTATATAATGCTAATGTTAGGAATCATATTTTGCTCCTCTTTTTTTTTTTCTTTTAATTTTGTCATCCATCCACCAATGCATCTTTATGGCTTATCCCTTTCTGAGTTGCATAGGGCTGGAGCAACTCATCTCTCTTGCATTGATCCCACCTTAAAAACTGCAGTGATCACAAACTAAGACTTTTCTGCTGTATTTTCTCGTTATAAACAGACAGTACCAATGTGATTAGAAAGTAGGGAGCAGCTGGGTCCTACAATATGTGGGCAGGGTCTAGAAAAGGTCTTAAAAGTCATTTATTTGACCACAGTATTCTCTGTACTGACTTATTAAATTAAGTCGTACAATGATTTGGCCATGTTATATATCAGAGGTTACTCAATAGAGTTTATTTCCCCCTGCAAATCTTCCCTCTCCTGTGCTCCTTTTTAATAACAGGATTAGCCAGATTGCATTTTGAATTTTTCATAATTACTAACGCTGCCATTCCTCTTCGTTATCTGCAGCTCTCAAGCTTCACTCTCCCTCGTCGCAGATATTCCAAGACTCCACAAACAAATGTCTTGTCTGTGTGTTGATTATCTCTATTGGGCTCTCATTTGAACGTAGCCCTGACGTGGGTGCATTTCAGCTATGTGATTAGCCAGGGGTGTTTATCTAATTGCATTTCTCCAGTCTGAACAAAATAAAAATTTCTCGGGCTTGAAATGTATTCAGACAGGGTTGCTGCTGTGTGATATCTTGACAAGTTAAAATGTCTTGACTGCTTATGCTTGAGCAGTAATGATGTGGAAAAAGTGGAGCTATCATGCTTAAAATGAGATTCTGGCAGGTCTTGTGAGCTGTTCGTCTTCAGTTTTAACAGTGCGTTGCTTGTAGTTTGTTTTACTGCCTGAGTGATCGCAGTGATGCTTCGTTCACAAGTGGAGACTTTTCCCATTTCCCTCTCCTATAAAATTATTCCACAATTTTCCCTGTTAAGTCTGACAACAGCACAGCAGAGCCACGAAGTGAAAAAGGTAATGTGAGAGCGAGAGTGACAGCTAAAACAGAGCTTCCATCTCAGGAGAAATGATGCATGTCAACAGAATTTACTAGTAGACATTTTCTCAATGGAAAAACTCATTTCAATTTCAAACAGATCAAACAGGATGAGGAAGGCACAGCAGAAAAAACAGATTCTCCCTCTGTGAGCAGGTCCTTGTTCAGATAAGCCTGACAAATCTCTCAACATTAGACACTTTCTCAGAAGACAACAGTTAAGGACAAACTCCATTGTCCTTATAGGCAAGAGTAAGTTTATTTTCTTTAAAATTTCAACAATAAAATCATAGATGATTAACCAGAGGCGCTATTAAAGGCAGGGTTGGTAGTAAAGTAGTAAACTAGCATGAATTTGAATGTAGCATCTCCTCCAAAACGCTTACATGCATGAACGCTGGTGATTTGTGACCGTATGACAGATCCAAAACCAGTCCTCAGCACATAGTGTTCGTTTTTCACTACTCCAAGTCATGTCTCACTCAACAGTAAGAAAACACCAAAACATTATCATAGAAGAGTTGAAAAGACAAACAATAAAACATGGCAAGTTAGTTAACACTCACAAATGTCATGCTAGCATTATTCACTTGTACCGGTGACATGACGCATTGAATGAGGGTCAGTGCAAGCCGGCAAAATGTACGCCCAGAAGGTGGGCAGAACGGCAGTACAGGATTTGATTGGTTTAAAAAATTCAATCAGGATCGCTGTGATTGGTTGGTGTTTTCCTGGTTTCACTCCTTCTGTAGGCAGCGGCTATTTTTTCTCTTAAGAACACATCATGCATTGATTGTCATTGGGACATAACAATCATTTATCCAGTATAACAAAAAGTGTATCTAAATCTGATGACCCACCCAGCCTTTAAATCTCTTTTTGCACCAGCAGCTCTTGTTACCTCGGTGGCAAAGTTTTTCTTATTGGGACTTTAAGCTGTAAGCTCCAATTTCCTTTAAAGGAGTGTCCTTCAAGTCCCAAGAGTGTTGCATAGTTACTTGTCTTACTCTAAATTTTCACAAAGAACACATGCAGAGCATCAAGTCCATCCTGCGACTTGCTGCAACCCACAGTGCGTACCCTAACCACACTAATGCTAAGACAACAGTAATCTCGAATTCAAGAGGAAACAGGGTGTTTGCTAATTTGAAAGACAATGTCGCATGTAAAAGCTAATGGTAAAATAAGAGTTAGTAAATCCTATAGTACGAGTAGTCATCAGTCTCATTATTTACTGTAGAAATGAGTCAGATTTGTTTGGTGTCCTTAATTTTTGTATCGTCAAAGCCGTTTTAAGATCCCTCATCATCTTCATGGCAGAGTCAGAAGATGCACATCTGGAAGGTTCCTGGAGTTACATGATCTTAAACAAATGACCCCAACCCCAGATAGCTACCACAGCTGCTTCTGTGTATGACATTTGTACATTTTATCAAAGGACAACTTATCAATCATAAAAAGCAAGGATATGTTTTTAATTCTTTCATCCTTGTGGTAACCCTATGCTAGCATTTTGCCATCAATTCAACCAGGGACATCAAGCCCTACAGCACTTTCCTCAAACTGCTTTTATCATGGGGCTCAATTCAACCTACCACGACAATAACTTTGTATTTGTATGAAGAAGTCTTTCAAATAGAAACTGCCCTCCATTACGTTTGTTTACTGAAGGAAAAGAAAAACATACCTGCCTCATGGATACGTTTCACATAAGGGGGCAATGCGTTTTTAAGCGGGGATGCCCATCCTCCCCTCACTGCATGTGATCTTAGCATTCTTGACACTGCACATGTCCAATTCAACAGTGCGTTTTTACTTAAATATGCAAAATTCACTCATGAAACTAGAATTATGGTCCATGATAAGCAGACACACCTTGTAGAGTGCAGTGTTTGCATTGAGGTGCCACACAACTAAATGTTGAAGTTAATGATGAAATGTGGTCCTCAGCAGTGTATCACAATGCAGCCATTCTTAGGCGTAGTGAGGTTCCTCCCTGAAAATATGGCAAAGCCACCCATCAAGTGTACACAATGATAAACTAGAAAGTACTTTAAAAAAATGTGCAAACCCACGCCAAGGTAGCTCACATATTGCTGTTGCATCTATAAGCAATAGTTCCATGATAAAGTTAACATCATCATATGATTCCTTGACTCTGAAAACCCCCACCTAGCGCTCCGAATTTTGTTGATGTCTTTATTAGTTTGATAATTATTGAGCAAGAATGATCGTTCACTAATGGCAGTTATCTGGATCACCACCAAAACCTAATGATTTTTAAGTTTGGCCATTACTAACATCTCCTGAAAGTGTAAGCAAAGTCTGTCCAGTGGCTTGGTGTAATCTTGTTAACAAACAACAAAACAAACATACATCAGCAAAAACCCACCCTCCTAGGCAGAGGTAATCAATCAATTTGACCAGTTTGTTTTCATGTGGGAGAACACTGAACTTTCTGTTAACTTTTTTTCCCACTTGCTTACTGCCTAATTTGTCTGTGGAAAGCCCTGCTCCACATGAAACAAATGCTGACAAGAAAGGTTGACAAGATAACCCCAAAATACCGTGGTATTTTCAAAGTTTTACAGATGGCACTATCATCGCTGAATACATGGCTGCTGCTGTTGTAGGATAGCAGCAGCCATGATTCACTGGAACGGCTCCAGTGCCCTTTGGGTGAGGGGATGAGGTCTTGTAAGGATCTGTCTGACCATAGCTCTTCATGACTTCTATTTTACAGCAGCATTACCTCACCTTGACTCATCCCAGAGCACACAAGCTGATAGGAAATCACCTCCACAGCTGCCCCGTGACAGGTTCCTCATTCGAACGTGAGCCGCTGTGCAGCAGAGGAAGCTGGTCCTGCTGCCCTGACCTGATCTGTAACATCATGAGGAGGTTAGAACACTAATGATTCTGGCAAGGAGAGACGCTCTGAAATGAGGCCCAGGCTATGATGAAGTCAGAGCAGGTCAAAGTCCAAATGACTCACCGTGCCATGACTTTTTTTCTAGTGGTAGATTTGTCCTGATGTAATGAGATGGTTTGGGGCAGTAGCTCACGGCTGGAGGTCTGGACCCCAAACCTGATTGTGAAGCAGGTTTCACAAATGAGTGCAGAGTGAAAAAAGATGGCAGCAAAAAGTCTGTGATGTATGAGAGCACTGAGACGGTTCTGCTTTATACTTTACTGTTCTCCCATGAAAGTATTCAAACTTTGGTTATGTCTTAAAGACATAAACACAGTCATCCTGTTATCGTCCATGAACAATACATGTTATGTGTCGCTGTGATATCAACAAATGCAGGACAGATGAAGTCAAGGGCGTAGGTTTGAGTTTGACATTGGTGGGGACATGAAAGTACACCAAGATGGCACCCTGAAAGTTGATGTGTTTTGCATTTATGATGGTTTTTTAATGTCATGTAGAGCTAATCAAGCAAACAAGCAAACTATCATATTAAATAAAAACTACTTTAAATCTCTACTGTCTGTTCCTTAACATGAAAATATATATTGATGCATGACACATGAGCAGCGGGACAGTTTGGGATCAATCAGAAATTTTGATGGTACAGTTATAGTCTGATAAATATAGAACCAAAACCAAAAAGGACTACTGACTACTTTTCCCACAAACTTTTATTGTTGGTCTTAAATGGTTGCAGCTTTTCAATACACAAATAATACATGGATTATACATTAAAAAAAACCTCTTTAAGTATCTCTGGTATTAAATATAAGCATTTTTTGGTTATAAAGTTATATACTATGCTTGTGATTTATGTTAGGGACCATGCGGTAGTGGCATAATATTGATAGGGATGTGTCCCTAGTGTCCCTACCCAATTCTACGCCCCTGGATGAAGTACAATGTTCGTTTAAGAAGGAGGATTGACGTATTTTTTGTGGTGATTTGACCTGTTGGAGTTTTTAAAGAGGCAATGGACATTAATCCCAAAGATCTTGACCTCTAAAGTCCAATAAGTCTAATAAGTTTATGAGTCAGAGTGGACATGTGTGCAAAGTTAAAAGCAGATCATTTTTTTAAATATTATGTTTAGAAGTGAGGGATGAAGCTCAGGCATAATGACCTAGACTTTTGACTCATATCCTTCGAAATCAGATCAATTATTTTTCAGTCAGAGTGGATATTTGTGCAGGTTTTAAAAATACCCTCAAGGTGTACTTCCACAATCAGTAAGCAAAGGATAATCATGAGGCACAGCAATCTTTCACCTTTTACCTCCAGATTAAAATCACTTCATACCTGAGTCAGAGTGAACATCTGTTTGAAAGGGAAGGAAATCGCTGAGGGTTTACATGGTCTGGTGTACACAAGCAAGGGAGACAAGGAAGCTACATGAACTTAACCCTTGTCAGAAACACCAAATACCAGATTAACATGTGTGCAAATTTGCGCTCACTTGATCACATTCACAAGCACAGGACAAACTTGTGACCTTGACCTTTGATCTGTGATTGTTGAAGCACTCATTTCATCATTCATTGCAGGAGGTAATTTGCATAAAGTTTAGGAAAATCCCCCAAAGTGTTCTCAAAGTAAATCATATACAAGACCTGGCTGTATACACGTAAGTGTGGGCAATCAGCAAATATGGCCCCTCCAGCCTTGGCTGTTAAGTGCAGAGGAGCAGGGAAATAAGGAAATCATTCTAAATATCAGTGTAACCAATAAAATCTGACCATGTAAAGACAGCTACATAAAACTAGCCATTTAGCCATTACCTATATGCTCCTTGGCTAAGATAAAGATAAACAGGCACACAAACCTTTACACCTAAAGGCGACTAAAGGTGTATTCACACCTGACTTGCTTGGGGCAGTTGTTCCGAAACAATGAGTGACCCCCCAACTCAAAATAGGTGGTCTCGGCTCGCTTGGCTTCGAGCCCTGTAACGTTCCTTTGCAGTGAGAACACAAACACCTTAGCAACCGACACAACTGACTCATACCTGTGGTTCACACTGTAGTGTAGTGGAGGGCTGTAATGCGCCTGGTTGCCAACCGTTCAGTCGAAACAATCGAAGAAAGACTGGAAGACGCAGCAACAGCAGAAGAAGAGGAGTAGGCGGAAAAATCTGCGCTAATGAGTCGTGGACTGACGAGGAGCAGTGAGGAAATAAAATGCCTCAGAAATCTGGGCAGAAGAGAAAATTTGCCAATTGCTGGACACTAGACACAAAAATACAGAGGTCTACAAACTCACGAGTCAGCGAATAAGTGACGCATGAATGCTATAAAACAAAATAGCTGTTGTAAGAAGAGAAGAAAACTCCCCTGCCCTTTGAGTAAAATTCTGACCAATGAGAGAAAGATTTTGCTCTTGTTATTTGTTTACAACTTTAAAACGCAAAAGAGTGTTGCCCAAACAAGCCAAGTGACAACTGGAACAATTATACTTATTTTACCCCTGAATCAGAACAAAGCAAATGAGCCATAGGTGTGAATACACCCTTCGAGTCACCAGTAGCGTGTTTTTGGTTTGTTTGAGGAAAACAGTGTACCCGGCAGAACATGAAAACTTCATGCTGGTAGACCTTGATAGATTTGAACCAGCAACCCTCTTGCTGTGAGATTACAGTGCTATCTACTGCACCACTGAGCAGTGCTACATTAAAGGATAAGTTCGGTTTCTATAGCTTTCACATTGTTTATAGAATGAAGTAGAACAATATAACCACCCAGAAGGCTTTCCTGATCCAAACAGTGTTTCGGGAGATACTAAGATCCAAAATCAAGCAGTGGACATCTGTATAATGGTAGCACATAGGGCATGTATAGCGCCGCTCCTAAAACTGCATTAATCGTCCAAAAACTCATTAGTTTCACCAATATTGACTGACCTCTGAACTAAAGAAGAAGAATGTTTGCCTCCGCATGCGCAGTACGGCTCATTGTTTCAGGGGAAGACCGTCGGCTACACGACGACTTTCTTCTTCCAGTTTTGTGCAAAATGGACGAATATCTGTCGGATGAAGATGTTGTGGAGGAGAACTTTGAATATGATGGGTGTCCTTTAGGATTGGGCATCGAGCATCGAGTATTGATTGGAAAAGGGAGTATCTTTCCGATTCTCCCGGAATCGTCCAAATGTTTTAATTTCGATTCCCAGTTTCAATTCCTAGTCAGCCGACCGGAAGGAGAAACCGCCGAACACCAACGAAGAAGAATCCGCCGGAAGTATTTAGGTTAGCGCAACCATTGACAATACACCCATCATGAGTTTTTCAAAAATAAAGCTCTCTTGTGAAAAGTAAACTCCTGTGAAAAGAAAATTTATAATATTGTTTTTCAGTTCAGATATGTATATAAAAACAGCCCTATGAGAAATTCATAGTATAGTTCATTGAAAGTGGTAAGTTCATAGCATTAAAATTCATGGAGAAGTAAAGACTATGTTATCCAGAAAGACCTCTGGTCAGCTAGCTCATTTAAAACATCAAAGCTTTTTCGCCCTGCCTCTTAAAAGAATCGGAATCGAGAATCGTTAGGAACCGGAATCAAAACTCGGAATCGGAATCGTTCAAATTCAGACGATGCCCAACCCTAGTGTCCTTACAGTTTCAAGCCAGAGTTTACAGATGAGGAGCTCATCGAAAGGAGGACGCAGTGGCAAAGAGAAGAACAGCTCTCCAGAGAGTACTGCGCATGCACGGATGCAATCATTCTTCTTCTTCAGTTCAGAGGTCAGAACAGCCACAAAACATGTCTGGAGTGACACAGACTGAAATGGAGGAGTAGCATGAGCGGACCATGATGGAATATTGGTGAAACTAATGAGTTTTTGGACGATTAATGCAGTTTTAGGAGCGGCGCTATACATGCCCTATGTGTTACCATTATATGGATGTCTGCCGCTCGATTTTGGATCTAAATATCTCCTGAAGCACTGTTTGGATCAGAAAAGCCTTCTGGGTGAGTATATTGTTCTACTTCATTCTATAAACAATGTGAAAGCTGTAGAAACAGAACTTATCCTTAAGGTTTTACTTGAGAAATGACTATAAAATAACATCCTAAGGCACTGGTTAAATAAACAGACATCCTTAATAAAGCTATTGGACAAAGACGGCCTTTAAAATAACTTTAAAGACACATCTTCATCTAAAGAAGACACTGATGAATTCTGTACTCTGCAGGCAGGTCATTTCACAGCCGAGGCGCCAGAACAGCAAACGCTCTGTCGCCTTTATGATATGAATAAGGGTACTGTGACCAGAAGTTAATTGACCAAAGAAGTTGACAGGGATAGAAGAAGAAGATAGCAGGGTAATGGCAGACGGCAGTGAAATAAAGCTGAAAGATGAAGCTTTTGTAGAGGTGAAACACACACCAAACAGTAGTTAGTACTTTGACTCTCAACATGTGGCTAAAATATACAGAGATGTGTAATGACATGATCGTAGTAATTGGCTTGGTATCATTATAATATGATTGTGTTAGCAGACTTAAATGCTGCAGTAAAATTCTAGTCATAGGCACTGATGGTGTGTCAGCTCCACGTGCAGGCAGCAGTTTTCCAAGCACCTGAAACACCTTTTTTCACACATCGCCTCTCACTTTCTTTTAAATTAAAGAAAGAATCTGAGAACTTATTTTTTGTTGTTAGTTTTTCAATATCAAAGGTCAAGATCTACTTTAAAAATCCAACCATTCTGATTTGCATTACAGAAACCATCCAAAATGGAAATGCACCTTTACATAGAAAGATTCAGGAGTTAGTTTGTACATATGCGCCTGTCAGTGTCCTGATCTGTTAAAATATGAACTGAAACTTTGAGATGTTTCCTGTCAGTAAAGGTCACAGCTCTCGCTCGTATATCTTTCATGGTTTTTTATACATTTTCTACACTTCTCTAACTATAAAACCTTCTTTTCACACCTCTCGTCAAAAGCTGTTACAGTGAATGCACATTGAAAACATCTTCAAAAAGCAGATAAAGTTAGTTTGGGGAAATCTGTCACCAGCAGCAGAAGGGAGACCTTACAGAGTCTTAAGTCCCCTTAAGAAAGCCTGAGCCTCTCATATGCCCCTGTCATTCTATGCAGGTGTTCTGTTTTAATATAGAGAGTTGTATGTGCATAGATGCATGTTTTTGGCTTTTATTTATATAAGAAGAGGTTGACCTATAATTATACTTCAAGAAGTCAGTGAGGATAACTGTGGGCCTTTGTTGTTGTAGGACTTGATTAGATGGAGCTGTTACTGACAAACAAAGTCCAGGAGGTGCTACGGGTTTTAATTTTTTTGATACAAAAAGCTGATTATAAGCTTCTGATTATGGACTGCTTTCTTTGATTACGAACAGTTGTTAGAGAGATTAGATGATACTTATTGCAAAAGTCAGTGTCTCAAAGTTGCAGCATAAAGTGTGCCAACATAGTGGAGCCATTGTTTGTATTTATGGAGGACCTGGAGGATTAAGAAGGGGACAGTCTGAAGCAGGGGTGTCCAAACTGTGGCCTCCAGTCCATTTCAAATAGACCCCCAAATATTGACAAAAGATGATCTGATTTAAGCAGTAAATCTGCACTAATAATGCTCACTCTCATGGTCCAATTCATAAAGCCATCCATTTGCCGTCCTTGGTCAGGAAGGGGAAAAGTTGGGATAAAACAGGCCAGTAATCTTTATGTGTGCTCAACTTAAGACACATTTCCTGCAAGTGAAAATAAGATCTATCTATCCATCTGTCCATCTGTCTCTGTCTGTCTGTCTCTATCTGTCTGTCTCTATCTGTCTGTCTGTCTGTCTGTCTGTCCATTCTCCCGCACTGCCCTCTATTTAAATAAATCAATCAATCCTAAAATCTTAACATTGCTGTATTAAAAGTGAGATGAGATGAGAAGTCATCCCTGTGCCCTTTTTTGTATTTGCCCTTTAATGCTAAAAGTTTGGACCCCAATGGACTAAAGGAAATATCTTCATGTTATTTCGTACTAATCTATTATCTGTAAATGTTACTTTAAATAAACCTGTGAAGAGGACTGGAGGCTGGCGATGCTAGCAGTGCTAACATTAGCCGCTCCCAGTTTGATTTTGTCATTGAACACTACATTAGCTTTCTTACAGCAGTTGTGTTTTACCAAATACGAGCCATGTTTACTGTTTTGCTGTCTTTGTTTGGTCTGGATGGCTTTCACTCTGTGAACCAAACTCTGGTTTGCTTTAGTGGGAACCAAGACCCCCTGTTTATCAGTGTTTGGATCTTTGGTCTGCTCCAGAGTTTGTGTGACCTTTTACACCACCCCAAATCAAAAGAACTTTCCAAAACAAGAGCTTGCTTGGTCTGGAATCCAAACAAGAGGATGATGAACGACAGCAGCAGTGAACATCACAGCCTGATGACTCACAGCATTTTATGAGAGTCTGGGGGCAGACTTTTTTCTTTTAATTTTAACACATCAATGTCAAAAAATGAAACCTTTTTTGCTACAGGGCTTTTGTTGCACAGTGTTTGAAGTCAAAGAAAGCTGAAGTCAGCGGTGTATCACAGCTGGTGTCAAACATGTATTAGATTTGAATGTGAAATCAAAGTGCACTCACAGATCCTTTTGTTTGATTGATTGTGTGAGCCCAGGCTTCGCTTGTGTCAGAGCATACACCATTAAATATTGATATTATGCTTTATTCAACAGTGGATGGATAAAAGTGGGGCAATTATACAGTACAAAGAGGAAACTTTGTATACATCTGAAGCAGCACAAATTATTCTGATGTAATAAGCTTTTGAAATCAGTGCCACAAACACACAGCATTCCTCCTATTGATCTGATTTTGTTCAAGTACTATCAATAGAGTTACACAACAGCTTTATATGCACCTCAGGGATAACCTGTCGAGGAGTTAGAGCAGGGATTTCCAATTACTTCGCTTGTTTGCTTGCTATCGAGTGTCAGCCTTTTCGATTGGTAGGTTTCCTTCCAGTGTTCAGTCTGTTACTTATGCTTTTCATAAGACCTTTAACATTCCCACAGGCTGTATGTTGAGTACATGGATAACCCTTATGCCACATGTACTGTACCCAAAGATGGAAGAGTGAGTATTAAATTTTATACAATAGATTCTGCACTTTGAAACAGCTCTTACTCTGAGACTGACAGCATCGATCCCTCAAGGCTTGTTTGTGCACGAGACAAGATTAGTTCAAAGACACTTTCTTAACTCTCCCTGAAACATCATGTCTCAACTGGACCATCCTAACTTAACTTTGCGGTGTCCTGTTAGCTTGAGATAATGACATCTGTGTGTAGGTGTCATAAATTGAAGCCCATGTGGAGGTGAAGAAACTAATGCTCCTCATGATGCTCATTAAGGGTTAGCTCCCGATTTTTGGCAGCAGGTAACTGCATTTTCATTGCCTGGTTCAACATTTGCTCTTGATTTGAACAGTAAGGGTGCATCCCAATTCTATCCCTAAGCCCTTTCCCTTCGTCTTGCCCCTTCCCCTTAGCCCCCTGTTTATGGCCAAGGGGAAGGGGTGAAACACACTGCTGAGAAACAAAACACCACTTGATTCCTGCTTTGTCATCACCTACAGCCGCTCACTGGCTGTGACATAAGCAGATGCAACAATAATCGTAGCCATGGCTGTGAAAGCTAGCTTGCTATGAAGAGAAATTTTAAAATGTGACCAACAACTAAAAACATAATTAATATTTACTTGATGATTTAATAGGTACATAGAATCAAGTGCTTCCTTTGGTCTCTGCTCTGCCTCGTGTCAGCAGGTGCGGTGCATTATGGGAAATTCTCTTACCCCTTTGTTTCAAGTGAGGTCCCGGTCTGTCTTTGTTTCAAGGGCTGTGTAGCACTTGGTCTTAGCCCTTCCCCTTAGCCCTACGGAGCATTTGGACACCACTTCTCTAGACGTGAACGCGCAAAACCAAGGGGTAAGACAAGGGCCAAGGGCTACAAATGAGACGGACCCTAAAATTTTCAACCAAGCCAACAAAGTTTATGTTGTGCTGACATTTGCTTGTTAATAAGTTAGTTTTTTTGTCAGTCTGTCTGTGAGCAAGACAATTAAAAATTTCTCAACTGATTTTGGTGAAACTTCAATGTTAGTGATGGCACAAGGAGGACGTTCTTAGATTGATAATCTTTATGCTCTAAACACTGTGATTTTCCTCAAAGCTGTGGAAGCTCTGTATCCAGGTGTCTGTCCAGTCTGTAAAACTGAGCCTCAGCTCCATGCCTCCCCTTGTGAAACACCAAGTAGCCTCTCTGAATCATCCAAAGGGCTTTGGCAAAACAAATTTTTATGGACTAATCTTTATAATTTTGCTTATGATACACTTACAGCACCATCACTCACTCTGTCGAGCAAAAAGGTCATTTTAGTGATTTGAGTTTGACAGTTTAAACAGATTTTGAGACCCAAACTTTGAAAAACGCTGCTTAGTTTTGTTGGCAAACTTTGACGTCATAGGTCAAAATTTAAGGCCACAGTACTTTTGCTTATAAACTTCATATCTGAAGAATGTTTTTAGGAATTTTCTTCAGTCTTGACAAAAATGTTCTGAGTTCTTAAAGCAAAGACTGTCTTTTTAGGTCATCAGTCAAATGGTCATGATCATGAACCTCATATTTATTCTGTACTTTGGAACACAAAACCTGATGTCCTTTGAGGGATAGTTGTCAAAATTTGCACATGTGTGGTCTCTGACTGAACTAAAGGTCAAAGGTGTAGGCCATGGAATCTCATGTTCATCTTTTGGTCTTTAACATTTTTTTCTCAAAATTGTTTCCAGGGATTTTCTTCAGATTTGGTGCAAGTGCAGACTCAGACTCAAGGATGACCTGACTACATTTTTGAAGGATAAGCTAAAGCGGTCTTGGGTTTCAGTCACACTCTGTCATGATGATTTGAAGTCATAGCTGAGAGGTCATTGTCATTGGGCCTCATCTTTATTGTTTGCTTTTCAGATTTCCACTAACCAGAATTCCTAAAGAAAACAAGAACAAACAATAGACACCCAGCCATTCCTCTTGACCCACATCTGTGCTTTCACATGTTTGATAATTGCATACTTTACAGAGACATTAAGCCATCAGGTGGTAGCTGTAGTTTCTTAACTCTGATTTTCAGTTAGAAATCTGTATTCTCCCCTCAGGGCTGCTGGTCTCTCTGAGTGTGTGCTTAAATTTATACTATGCATTAAAGTTGTGGATCACTTGAGTCTATTATACTGGGCATTCCAATGCTGTTTGAACAATGTCTTAGAAGCCTGTTTGGAGATGCATCTTAGCTTTGTTGCCAGCTCATTCTGGCTCTCTTGCCATATCTACTATCTGATTTTTGTGTATTGAAATTGAATGAGTAAATTTTGTGGGGGGTACTGATAGATTTGTCACAGATCCACGCCTGAAGAATATTTTACTGTTTTATATCAGCTTCCGGGCTAATCTGACATTTTACCAATGCACTCTGCAAGATAGTAGACTGATCTATCACTTCACAGCTCGCAGTGCAGCAGCTACATTTGATCAGTTGACAGATTTATGCAGTACATTAAACACAGAGGACGATGTATAGTGCAGGGCAGAAGTTTTAGACTGATGTGAAACATGCTTTTAAGTAAGATTGCTTCAATATTCTACTTTTAGTTGCTTATGTTTTTCTATTTACAGAT
This sequence comes from Scarus forsteni, assembly GCA_036419115.1. Taxonomy (NCBI): domain Eukaryota; kingdom Metazoa; phylum Chordata; class Actinopteri; order Labriformes; family Labridae; genus Scarus; species Scarus forsteni. Next base: position 15,958,005 of record JAZDUH010000443.1, read on the forward strand.
TGCAAAGTAAATAAAAGATGCAAAATCAAAATTAAGTCCATAATTAATGTGGCCACCCCTTGCTTTCAAATCAGCATTAATTCCTAAAGGCACAAACTAAACACCAAACTCCTACCTGTGTATTCTTACTTTTTCTCAGAATGAGCGAACAGGCTTACTCATCCAGATTAAGTATAAGAGCCTTCCTTCCTGGCATTTCCAACACAGTCTTTTTATTTAATCAAACCCAACCTGTGGAGCTTTAAAAGAGTGAAATGAAATTGGATAAACAAAATTTCGCAGCTAAGTATTCCTCCTGCTGCCTTATATTCCTTCCAGTTTTTGATAGAATTTTAAACCTTTCCTTTTCATTTATATAACACTGTTTTCTTATGCCAGACAATGGTCAAGTTTTTACTTGCGCTATTTTGTACTTGAAAATATTTATAACACTGCTGCTTATGTGCAGAGCCATGGGATTCTTAAAATTCCACCTCTAGAGTCTTGCCCACATTGAAGTGGCCTTTATTGATCTTTAATGTTAATTACAGTATACAACTTTTGCCTTTTTTTGTTTAGTAATTTTCAACCTTCAGCAAAGCCTTTGGTTTTTCGGAAGTAGTATCAGGTACTCTTTTAAGTCTGCATGATGCTGCTGCTGAGCCATTTTTCAGGTGAGTTTGGCAGAGATGGAGTTTATCGTGCAGGTGCGAGTTAGTAAATAAACATGGCAGCACAGGTGAGAGACAAAAGGAATGCTCAATCATCATTTTAATTAGCCATCTTTATTTGAATTTTTAAAGATATGAAAAAGATGAACATGACACAAAGTTTGTTTTGAGTGACGCATGGGAATAAGTACTGAAGAAAGTACTGACTTGGTATCACCCAAGGAAAGCTAACGCCGCAGATAGCAAAGCTAATGCCCCACTAAACAGCCAGCACTTGACATGCTTAGCTTGTCAAAGCTGCCTCCCAAATCTGAACGAGCAAAGAAATTAACTAAAGCAATTGCTTACTTTCTGTGCAAAGATGTGGAAAACAAGGACTTTTGTTACATGCGTGCTGCAGCCCAGGTATGTGCCTCAGTCTATGTGTTGCTTCACCCAAGTATCAAAGCTCAACAGAGCAGTGAAGCTAAGATTTGAAGAGAGGCTGAGCTCAGCAGAGTGGATTGCATTAAGTAATGATGCAGGAAATAAGATTGTGTTTCTGTCCTGCTTTTAATAAAACTGACTGAAGTGAGAAGAACATACCAAGATACTTTTAATTATTAATAACAGAGTATGGTCATTTTTTGGCTGTGAACGCAGTCAAGAAAAATTATAAGTTGCAAAATATTGCACGCACTGTTAAGTATCACACTACTCAGCATATTGTAAAATAAAAGGAATCATAATAAAATAAAATCAGGACAATAGTATTTTGATAATATGGTAGTTTGGGGCCACAGGTGACTCCTACCCATAATGTCATCTTTCCTAGATATTAGATCTGAAGATTTATCATTTTCAGATTGAAATCATAATTACAGAGTACACAATCATGTGATTGCCAAAGCTTCAATTTTTTGCAGCACTCCTCACAGACCCAGGATCCGTTGTATCAACTTTTTTACACACACTTCTTTAAAAATGTGCAGGCAGTTTGCATTTGGTTTCTCACAAATATAAATTGGTTCTTGTCGGTTATCAAGGTTTGAATGCTCCTGTTCACTACAAGCAAATATTTGTATTAGCATCAAAGAAGCATCTGATTGGCCTCAAATCTATTCTGCGGCAAGGAATGACCTTAAGTTCTTGAAGTGACAGTATGGCCCCCTAAGAGCCCTTATCTCAACATTATTGGCTTTGTCCAGGATAATGTAAAGAGACGGGAGAAACTGAGCTAGCCTACATTCACACAAGATCTGTGGTTAGTTCTACAAAATGTTTAAAAAAACACAAGGTTCCCTCAAAAACTATGTGAAGAGATGGCAGCCCCCTGTGTTTGCATGTGAGTGGTACCGTGACACTTGAAAATCATGTGATTACACAGAGGTAAACTAATCAAGACCCAAAATATTGGATAAAACAGTTTAACAGTCTGTTTAATAAGAATTATGCAAGTTTTGCAGTATTGTTTTGCAGAGAGAGAGAATGTGTTGAAATCTCGATGTTGGGAGACTAAATATTTAACATACTGTATTTTGCTTGTGCTTGTGTATAATAAAGTGCAGAAAAATGGGACCTTATTTAAGAGCCAAAAAAAAGTTTGTTTCAAATGAAAAATTGCAGTATTTACAACATTATTCACTCCTCTTCGTTGCTTTGCACAGTAAACACAAACAGTGGTAATCAACACTGTGTTTAATAAAGTTAACAGCACTCACAACTTGTTAAAGTTTGTCTTTTCCTAAACTCTAATATATATATAATATAGCAATACATATTTGTCATAAGATCTGCCTTTCTGTCAAACCTCCTGTGGCTTCATCTACTTCTCCACTGCTGCCTCTGTCACAGCAACTGAGAAATATACATTAAAACTGACTTATATATAAGAGAACAATATTGCTGATTGTTCCCTGAACCTCAGGCAAAGCACGGCTGGTGGTCTGCTGCACTTATTTCTCCATTTATGTTTGTCTGCCGAGCTGATTTTCCCTTGAGGGGACTATAAAGCCCAGCAGACACGGCTGTAAACCCACACTGAGATAGCATAAAACACCCATGCATCAATTTTCAATATCATGGCGCTGAGTCAGTCTCATTTTTATTCACTTTGACACTTTGAGTCTCCGTGGCTCCCCTGAAGTTAACCCCACAGGACCTTTTCATCATCCAAAAGGAACTAACAAAGTGAAACAAACGGCGACCATTTCAGCCACATGGAAGATGTGCGAGCTGTTTGAAGTCGCTTCCAGCTGCGTCACGGAGCTTTTTATCAGGTCTAAAGCAGGTGTAATAAACTGGACCAGTGAGCGTGACCATCCCTGAAGCCGCAGAAAGAGTTCATCAACATGCACCTACTGCTGCACTCTCTTTAAGTTATGGCGTCTGTGGGGCTTGGTAAACTGGAGGAACAGCAGCAGGTTGTATTCAAGAAACGGCAAGACAGCTTCAGGGCAGTTACCATGGTGACAGGGGAGGGGAAATCAGCAGGTCCTGATAAACAGAGATAAAGTAGAGCACTGAAAACCTTAGGACACCGAAAGATAGATCCCAATTAATAACTGAAATAGGCAAAAACATGTTTTGCAACCTCAAGATAGGAGCATTTAAAATTTCTAATTTCACCACAAACCCACATCAAACACTTGGAAGTGGATTTTTAAGCTGCCCTGCAAAAAGCAATTTTTCAGGTTGTGTTCCCTGTTTGTCTGTGCAGTTTCTGTGAACTTGATATGTTAAGAACCCGTAGAGGGATTTCCTTTGAACTCGAGACATATGTTCTTTGTGACTCTGTCATATAGGTGAAAGGGCCTAGGCCATGGGGCTTCATGGTTGCCCCTAGAGTTGTTCTGATTCTGATACCTGTTATGGAAATTGCTCCGATACTGCCGAAAATGTTGCTATCGGTATTGGCGAGTACTGGAGTCCAGGGACCATCCACACCTGCAGAGGTATGTGACCTCTAGGCAGATTAAGACAGTAATGAAGAATGTCATGATGCAAGGATTGCATTGCCTGGTACTTTTGAAGGAGGCTGATATTCTTCTGAAACTCTTGAATAAACATTGTCTACATTTTGTCATAACAGCAAGGCAGTAAGATTGATTGTCACAAATACATACAATCAGAATGAAACGTTGAGCTGCATTTGTTTTGTTTTTCCATGACAGTTGAGTGTTTTACAGATTTCTGTTCCAACTTTGGACACAGAGCTTGAGTTGGAATTGATCCATTCAGATAAGGTCCTCTGGCCTAAGAGAGACCATAAATGGGGCCAGATACGGTCAGATCCGATAAGTTTTCATTGCGTTTTGGCCTTGTGCTTACATGGGAAGTCTTGTGGATTGCCCAAAAACGGGAACTCTTGAAACCAGGTTCCAGAGTGGAGAGTTTTCAAAACACTCCACCATGCAGCTCCATGTGAACCTGAATCAGAGCGTTGCAGGATGAAACGCTGACGTCACCGCATGCGCAGTACTCTTTCACATGAAGGCTGTGCGCGCATACCAGGAACAAAAACAGCTTCGGGCATCTACCGAGTAATGTCTGTGCCGCTTACTGTGCTCGGTGTGTTATCCAGACAGATTTGTTGTCCAGAAAAGAACACCTGTGTCTTTGTGCATCCAAACATTGTTGTATGTGAAAAGTTTTTCTTTTTTGTATGTGTATTGTAGCAGTGCTGCCTCTCTTCTAAACCTACATTGCCACCTACTGAACCGGCATGCATACTACAGTGTTATTTTTTCATTTTAGCATCTCCGTCTGAATGTGGATCAACTTGAAAATGCAAAGGAAAAGTCTTTGCGTTTCTAAATCAGAGAGTGTTCGTGTAAACGTAGCCTGAGACATTTCCTAAGTGCATAAAGACAGTGTTAAATCTTATCATTTCAGTTTCTGTAAAGATGAATTCGAAACACATAAGAAACCAATCCACGATATTGTTCAAAAGTGTACTTTCAAGCACTTTGAGACACCTCAGATAATCATTTCATACCAAAGCTATAAGTCTCATGTGGCCATGAATGTCATTTCATTACTATAGTCAAAGAACCAATATTGCTTTTCATTTCAAACTAACAATGTAGAAAGTCCACACATCAGTATTAACAAGTGTAATCACTTTGAGTTTTAGTGCCCAGAATGGGCTCTTACTTTGCAGGAAATTGCAGAGACAGTTGGCTTGACAGGTGATTAAATATCAGAAACAGTGTAATGAATGAAAGGAACAGGCCATCATTTGTTTTATTTTGTGTTCATCATATTGGTGCTTTCCTGTGGCCTAAAAGACGAGTGCTGCTTGTCGTGAAACTCCTCAAATCGCTGTTTGTTTGCATGGCGTGCAGAGACCTGTCTAAGAAGAGAAATGACATTAGAAACACTTTTTTAAGTCTCTGAAGTAAGAGCTGTCGATCTTTTCGTATTTGACAGAAAAAGTCATCTGAAAGACAAGAGCTGATGGGCAAAGAATGTGATTTGAATAATAGAATGAAGGATCACCATGCCTCTACTCTCTTATTCTGTCTCCCAACACTGTGAGCTTTACATACTTTTAGCAGGCAGGGTAAGTCTTTGAAATATGATGCAGACCAAGGAAAAAAGGGAACATTAAAATAATAGACACCAATAATAGTATGTCATGTCATGTCAGTATCTATGTAGGTTAGAATGTATCTATTTATTTATGGGGAGGGTTATTATGTGAATAATTTTGTGTTTCTTTGATCTAAAATAACATTCCTATCACTGGCAAATTGCTAATTGTCCCCTTATCAATCCTGTCCCTTTCCAGGTAGTGATCCCTCATCATCCACACCTTCCTGACCATCAGGCGCTTTTTGTCGTTAAAAATAATCAAAATACCTCTTGGTCTGTTGAATGGTTGTGCATGTTTTATGGTTTTTAAATCGGGCCTGATGAGATTAAAAAGAATAAGTACAAAATTACAGTAGTATGTCTGGCAGGTGGTGTTTGCTATTGTTAGCTATCCAACCACGGCACATTAACAAAATGCTTGATTAACAAATAGAGATAATGAGACACCTTACATATCGGCTTTGGTGCTGGTTCATGGTTGGAGCCAAGATTGAATAAATCAAGGGGTGTGAGATTTGGATCGATTAAGTTAAAAGCACTTTATTATTTGTGATTGCTGTAGTTACATTAGTCACTTAGTTTAATACTACCTGTCCATTAACATGTTTAATCTGAAATTTCCAATCATAGAATATGAATATCAGTTTTTAATCTTGGACCATTGTGATTTTTGTCATTGTCTTTGTAGTTGGTGTGATTAATGATCATTTTCAGGATTTTTTTTCTATTTAAAAAGTGTTACAAATTATTCGTACATATTACGGGCAAAGTAAGAATCTGTCACAGCTGAAAGCTGGTCATTGAGATGTGGAGTCGGCCAACAGAGGCAGATTTTATATAGAAATGTATAAAATAAAAATTGAGACCATTTTAAAAATTGCAAGAATTTACATTTTACACTGATGGGTCTTAAGAAGGTTCTAAGTAGAGCTCCAAAATGTAAAAAGAAATGGGAGTGAGACAAAAAATGAGCATTTGTTACTTAATGCGAACAACCATTATACTGAAATAGGCTGTTTATCAGCTCACCTGTTTAAAACCACAGCCTTTTAAAGCTCAAATCCTCACAGAAATTAGGATTCAATGTCATTTTCTGTCAGATATTCTCACTTAACTTTCTTTGTTCCAAAAGCCTCAGGATCTTTTAAGACTTCAACCTCAGCAGCAATGGCGTGCTGAGAGAGGCCTTGCTTATGCAGCCCAACAATCCGACAGTGTCTAAGAGCAAAAGCTTTTTTTGCCTTTACCATCAGGAGGTCATGACAGTGTGAATACCTGACAGAAAATGGCATTGAATCCACATTTTTGGGCTTTTAAATTATTTTGGCTTTTAAAAGTTGTGATCTTAAACTTTTATCAGCTGATAAGCAGCTTATTTCATTTTAATGGTTGTTTACAATAGATTGCTTTCTCAAATTTTCTTTTGTCTTACTCCCATTGATTAAATGTGCAAGGTACCCAAGCATAGTTAGATATTTTAATATAGCTTGCCTTCCTTTTGCTAATAGTAAGTCTGGGTTAATGTTGATGCTTGGCCGATGTCCCAGAGAAGTAATGCAAACATTACATCGTATGAATATAACTGGTACTATAAGCCCTCTACCCAGATAGGGACAAGCGTATAGATAATGGATGGATAGAAATATAAGTCTGCCATTAAGATATGTAATTATAATTAAAAAACACCAGGCCATATTTTGAATGTTTAGAAGCCAGAATGGAAAAGTCTCTCAGAGTATGATTTGGAGATCTCCAGACCCTCTTACAAAGGCCCCAAGTACACTAGTTGACAATATAAAGTAACAAACCTAAGGTCATAATTCACTGCAACTCAGTGACCTGATGGAGACCGTTCATCTAACCAGAGTTACGTAGCAACAGTTGCTATGAGAAGGATTCAGTGAACGGGTCACTATGAAAAGGCTGACTATGGGTCATTGGCAAAGGGTCTTTGGAAGCATTTCATATCATAAAGTTCCAAGTGAATTATAATGCATAAGTAATGAAAAACTTTTGCAGCATAATAAAATGTCCAGTGATGTGAGGGATCCCTGTTGCTCGGCACTCCAGCAGTGACCAAATGCAAACATTTACAAAGTAAACAAGTCACACGCTGTTTGAAAAATACCAGTGGTGGCATTGGTAATGGCAAACCATTCTTTACTGTGAAATCTCCCCTGGTGCACCCACTCTTAGCATCATCTACCATCCATAACTTTACACTCTGTTTTTTAGCTCTTAGTCCCCTCCTGGGCGGACAAATCTGAATAATTCATGGGCTGAATAATGGGGTGCACTGAACGTCAGGGTACACACACTTTAGGAGAAAGGTGAGGCGTGACAAAGGGAAAACATTCATTAAAAGTCAGACAGAGGAGGACTGATTGGCTTATTGCCTGGTTTAAAAACTCATCAGGTTTTACCACTAAACACAAACTTATAGGGAGATACAACACATTAGGAGATCACATAATCACCTTAAAAACAACAATAAGTACGAGATAAAAGCCTGCAGAAAGTCAAAGCAACTCCAAGGTCTGTGGCTGCAAATGTAATCCATCCGGCGAGTGGGGGGAGTATCAAAGTAGGTAGTTATTTACAGAAATGTACAAAGACATTAGAGTCAGAGTTGGCCTTGGCACAAGTCTTCAGGGATAATGTTCTCCGTCCCAAAACATGAATAATGTAACACCAGTTGTTCTGAAATCACCAATGATTTATGATGGACTCGATGTTTGCAGTCATCTCAAGCATGGGGTGAACATTATGGGCCTCTAGGGGGCGTACACAATGTACACCGTACTGTACATTACTCACAGACAGCACCCATAGAGATTTTTAGCTTAGACAATTATATTGAATCTGGTTATTGGATACAGAAGTCATTTGTCTAGAGGTAAAAAGGAAAGACGGTGCTGTCTGCATAGTGCTGAGTGGTAGTGTCATTGCCCACGTGCAGAGGCTTTTGTTATTTTTTTAAGCAGGGTGGAGGTCGGGGTTTAGGGTCCACCTCCAACCTCTGCTTGTTTCTTGTGTGGTGCTTCTCTCTTTACATGGTTCTTAGCTCCAACCAAACCTTCTGATCAGCTCAATAAAGTAATGAAAAGCTAAAAAACAAATATTCTTTACACAGGGAATTACCCTCACGGATATCTTTATATCAGCAGTGTGAACAGCTTTGTAGCCCAGGCAGGCTACCCCAACGTAATCCTAATAATATCAGGGTTGCACATGTGAAAAGGGCTACACTTGCTGGAAAACCCTGGAATTACCCTGAAATTGTACCCTAGTATCTTCCCCCTTCCCATGTTCTGTGTTGACTGACAAGCAAACTGCTGGGAAACCTGCTGTGAGGGGGCATCTGAGCAAGATTAGGGTGTGCCTGGGGAGGTTACTCAGAAAAGGGCTTATGCCAAAAGACAGCTCTGATTGCAGTCGGGGGTCCAACCCAGCACTAGCAGGTACAGCTAAAAAGTGACCAATGAGGGTATTCTGAGATGAAAGCTATGCAAAATATTTTTATTATCTCCACCAAGGAGATCATGTTTTCTCTGAGGTCTGTCTGTCTGTGTCTTTTGTCTTTTCACGAGATTACGCAAAAACTACTGGATTGGATTCATTTACTGGATGAGTTGGTGGAAAGAAAGAAGCTAATACATTTTGGTTGTGATACACAAATTTGTCTGGATGCAAAAGATTCCCCAAATTTCCGAAAAATCATATAACTCAATATTGGACCGTATTAAAAAAAATAATATTTCTGGCATTACTTGATGGATTCACTTCAACGTTTACACGATATTATATAAAATATAGCTCTGTCATCATAGTCAATTTTGTCTGCATTCCATCCAGAGAGACGTCACGATAAAACATTGAAGTTTGTAAGAGCAAATCGATTTCATTTCTTCTCAGCTGCTATGAGGGTTCTGCCTCCTTTATATCATTATGGGAATCGTAGTTTATTTGCAAACTCATGTCAACATTTTTCAAACCTATGCCCCTACATTACCCAGCCTCCCTTGCAATGCCAGTGGAGAAGTTCTCCACATGGACAGACATGAGCACAGACTTGGATGGCATATCAGAGCACGTGGTGATCTGGAACTGTGTCGTGGTGGATGTCTGTGCTCTCGGAGTGCTTCTCTAGTTTATTATGAATTCCTTATTTTTAATCCACTACATGAAAATCATGTTTCAATCAATGTCTCATTTTAAAGATGTCACATTTTGCTTACAGATGTTGTGAAGGTCTTCCCACTATTTCATTACCTATATAATGAATCAGTGAGTGTTAAAAATAATCAACAGCTCAATCTGTGAGAAAAGTAATCTATGCTGGCAGCTCTAAACCATATTTGAAATGGTAATCACATTTGTAATTGATAGAGGATCGACCATGAAATGACGGAAAATCAGCTGCTGGTTCACTGCTGCTGTTCATGTTTCTGCCTGTAATTAGATTTGATTAAAGCACAGCAGAACATGCCATGGACTTTTGCTTCTATTATGGCAAAACATATAGGCCGCTTTGTTATTTAATCATTCAAATGTCTAAGTAGTTAGGATTTGAGAGCAGGCAGGAGTGGCTCTCCATTAAAAGATTACATAAACATCATTTTTGAGAGCTTTGAGTCATTTTTCTCTGGAGGCTCTTGGACCGTGATTTAAACTTTTTGAGTCATTCATAACATCAACGGAGACTTTAAGAATGTAATTCCCTCTAGTGCTTTACTAATCTCACTAATACTCAAAGTCCAAATCATACTCTTTTATGAGGACGTGTGTTTTTGTGTGTTTGATGGCTGTTTAAGGATTGGAAAAAAAGTCACGGAGTAAGCATTACCAGTAGTCTCCAGGGTTTGATATTTACAAAATGACAAAAAATTCATTACTCTTAGTTTAAATAGTCCAGACAAAGAGAGAATCCTGCCCTCTAAACCTTAATTAAGATAAGCTGGATGGAATTTGCCATGGCCTTTTTATGCTTTATTAAAACCTGAGCTGAAATGTGAAGGGATTACATACTAGTATTAGGAGAAGGGCTGCTCATCCGCTCTTTTCCCCTGCCTGGCATGTTTATTTACTGGGGAAATCATCCAAAATGAGCTGCGATAAATTGAGGTTTATTAACGCAGAAAGGAAATTTGGACAGATTGTATTTTTTTGCAGCCTTGAGATGTTTTTGTGAGGACATGAGTGTGCATGAAGCTTGGTAAAAACATTTTAATTAAACCAATATTCATGAAGAATGTCAGCTGCTATGGCATCTTCTTTTTCAGCAACCAACTCAGCATGTGGGAATGACAAATAACCTGACACCACCCTACCTCCTGCTACTATCTGGAACATCAGCAGTCTTACTACAGTTGTTAATAATTGAAATAATTAAACCAAATACACTCAACTGTCCTCAAATTCTACCTCTGAGGACTTTCTTTCCTGTTCTGTGTCATGGTTACTGCAGATGGCACAGCGGCATGTCAAAAGTATCTGCATCATCAAACATTTCTTTTTTTGTCCCTTTGGCTCTTTTTTTTCACTTTCCAATCAAACGCAATTGTTTGCTTTAGTCAAAGAACTCATAATGCAATGTTTTTGAGTTCAAAAACAGTAAGTGCGATTTACGTTGATCAGGTGCAACATCCTGACCACCTGCCATCCTGACTGGGATGGCCGCAGACGCCACAAACCATTATGCACCATGTAGTTTGACACCTTTCCTTCAGAACCAGCTTGAGGTTCTTCAGGAATCAGAGCAACAGACCTGCTGTTGGATCAGACCACACGGGACAGCCTTTGTTCACCAAATGGCTGCTCATGGCCAGTGTTCCTCGATACAGCAGGATCATTTTGCACAGTAGACTCAATACTTTAGGTTTCTCGGTTAAGTCAGTCATTTTATGTGCCATCAGTAACATGCCGGCCTGGTGCCTTACTGACCTTATTTCCAGACAGTCATATCCCTTGGTGCTATAGGAGCAAATTAGGGATGTGCGGTATTGGATTTTGACCGATCTTTTTTCACTTTTAATGCAAATACTGATACCGATATTTCTGGTCAAGAGCACAAGCTCTCCACTTAAGAAAAATAAGCTGTAACATGTTTCAGTGTTGCAGTATTATTTGCGAGGAACAGATGTAAAGCAAGGAAAACAGGATTTAAGCCTTGTAATAATGAAACTCTTGATTTTAAAATGTGCAGTGATGAGAAGGTGCATCTGTATTGTACATTTGTGTAATTTGCAAGTATTCCAGGCCATATCTGGCCGATATGTGTGCACAATAATTGGCAGAATTTGGCTGAAATTGGCAGATACTGATATCCAGACAAGTCCCTCCAATCAGAGTCCCGAACAAGTCTCGAGTCATTTGATCCGAGCCTCGAGCAAGTCCCAAGTTTTTTCTGTTGTGGGCAAATCGAGTCGAGTTGAGTCACAGGTTATGATGGGTAAAGTCCCTCACTATTGTTCCCCAGTCCACTCAAATAGCACTCAGATTTTTATTTTGAAGAAAGAAACCGTATTCTCCAAAGTCACAGGTTGAGCTAACGTTCCTGGCATATTGACCTATGGCAGGAACATTAGCTACCTGGCTAATGTTTGCAGGTTTCACTTACTTGGCCTCATGTGTCCTCAGGTGGCGGATAAAGTTCGATGTTGCTCTTTTTCACTTATAGCAGCGTTGCAGGGTGTGCATTTGGTGTGTCTTTGTTTTCCATCTGATTGAAATTCTTTATATGTAAAGAAAATAATGTTGGGCACAGAAGACATAGCGGTTGCCAATTTGAAACCCGCGTCCCGCACACCCTGCCCACTGATCATCACTGTAGCAGAAGCAGGTGTGTGGTAGGAACATATGTGTGTAGTACTGTGTCGTGTTTGGGACAATTATAGGTGACGGACAAGTGTACTGTGAATGGAGCATCAATAAAGTGAACCTAAAAGGAAAGAGCACCGTATATCCCCTGTCTGGCTCTTCACATAATGCTGCGTTCACACCGCAAGCGACCCTGCTATCAAAATTGCGTCGCCCACTGACATATCGCCGCGCGTCCATAAATACCTCATTTTGGTCACCATTGCTGTCGCCGCATTGCCATCACCGTAATCATCAAAAAGCAGCCACGGATCCAGCGTCACTTCCAAGATATATTTTCAAACTAAAAAGCTTTTACAATCATAACTTTTTGGACAAAACTAAATGAAAAGGTAACTATCTTCTGCCGATCTGCTCTTTGCGGTCAACAAACTTTTTCGCTCCCACTCTCAAAAACTCTAGCCAGGTGTCACTGATCACATTAAAGAAGCACTCAGGAACATAGGGATGGGCAGAACGATGAAAAATAACTCAGTCAATTTGTTATATCAACAAGCAAAAATTTAGCTTTTTTACCTTAGAAATTAATTCAAATAGATTAGGCAGGCAAGAAAATTCATAACAGATTATTTAAATCAATATTCTCTCCTTACTTCGGTTTACCATAATTCATTCATTATTTAAATCGGGTTTTCTTTTGGCCCCAACACTGCAGCTGCTGCCCTGCAGCAGCTTTATCTGTGAGTTTCCCGCGGTCCGTCTAGGCGGAACTAATGTCCTCACTGACTAATGTTTCCCACATGAACATGGATTGTTACTCTGTAGTCTGGATGAGTAACAGTCTGTCTAGGGTACCGTCACCCTTGCACACACCGCTGATTGATCAACTTTTTTTTACTTTAACATCGCGCGACATGCTATGTGGTAGTGTGAAAAGCGGCTGTCGCATCGTGGGAGGGTTAGCCCCGCCCCATCGTGGCTGTACATTGACTTTGCATGGAGAGTGATCTCCGAGGTAGTGCAAGTAGTGTCCGGTGTGTATGCACCTTAAAGCCTGAGTGTGTGCATTTTTCATGTTGTCTCAAGTCAGGTTGAGTCTGGAGTTGAGTCTCAAGTTTTTACCTCCCGAGTCCAAGTCGAGTTGCAAGTCGACTCGAGTCCAAGTCCCTATGACTCGAGTCCAATTGTGTGCTGATATCAAACCAATAATATTGTTCATCCATAGAGTAAATGTTTATTTTTTAAACATCAGAGGCACATGGCAGGAAAATGACACCAGACTAACTTCTACTTCCTTACTTTCACTATTAAACATACCTGTGAGTTCCACTCTTTTTTTTTTTCTACTTTGATTTGGCCAAAGGTTAAATTGATTTGCTGATCACCATCGTTCAAGATTTTTCTCTGACCACATTTCTTCCTTGAAGACGATGGTTTCCCTCTATCCTCCCAGTTTTTAGTAATGCGTTGGACAGTTCTTAACCCAATTTTAGTAGCTTCTGCAATCTCCTTGTTTTCTCTGCTTGATGCATGCCAATGATTTGACCCTTCTTAAACAGACTAGCATCTTTTCCATGACCACAGGATGTGTCTTTGACATGGTTGTTTAGAAATGAGAAGCTGCTCATTGCATCAGCTGGGGATAAATAACTTACTGCCAGCTGAAAGATAATCGCCCATGCAATAATTATCCAATAGGAGGCTTGAACCTGTTTGCTAGTTAAATGCAAGTGGTGACTTTTTTGGCCAGGCAGTGTATATTCAAATGAATTATGCCAAACAGGGAACACCCACTCGTATAGGAACAGCTCTGTCAAATCATCTAGGTGTGAATACTCCTTCGTAGTGGGGATGGTTGTGTTGAACTTAATCATCATCTGCAAGTCTCTGGCAATTCCTCACATAAAGTCTGAATTATCCTGTCTTTTCGCTTCACATGCTAATGTCTGAAGTAAAGCAAAAATAATTTTTTTTATCACAACCAATAATCACGAAGAGCGTTCACAGACACGCCGCCTCCTTTTGCACAAACAGCACTGCATGCAGGAGTGTAAAATAACCTGGCTGCTGAGAGGCATCATTTTCCCCGCCTACTGTCTAGAGCATCAGCAATCTGCATGACGCACAAGGGGGCTCTTCCATATGGCTGGACCTCTTTTCCAGCTGCTGAAGAATCCGAGAATATATCATGATGAGAGCAATCATAGTGCTTAACTTACCTTGTCTTGGTAGATGAAGAAAAGCATGATGGACAGAATCTCCAGGAAGAAGATGAGCAGGAGGAGGATGAAGAACTGCGGAGACACAAAGGGAAGAGAGAGGGGACAGCTGAGTTATTTAGCACACAGAATTTATCATGGAGGAGGTGGGGAGGACCACATGGAAGGAAAGTAGGTATCTGTCTGTGAAGAGTGAATGAAGTTTAAATTGAAGGAGGTGAAAAAGTCAGAGGGGCTGTTAGAAAAAAAAGTAAGAAAAGTAAGAAAGAAATTGCCATAAAGTGTCAAGGAGAAGGATTTGGGGAAGTGGGGGCGATCGAAGCGCTGTAGATTGTTCAGCTTCGATATATTTCTAACTGACAGGTCAAGAGAGCAGAGAGAGGAGGCGGTGGCCCAATCACAGCCAGCAGGACAGAGCGGCACAAGTGATATACAGGTTTTTCTCTCTCCATCTACTTCTGAATTTGTAAAAAAGAGCCACATTTTATCCCCTTCCATTCGCCACACACCCCCTCCTCTCTGCGGCGGGCGGGATGAGCTGCTTTGATGGGTGATACATCTTCTTCCTGTGCGCCCGTGTGAGCGCTTAAACCAGTTACGAGCTCATCCATCAGCTGCTCAGCGAGGACATGACTCTGTGTCGCACACATGGAAGTGACTGCGTGATGGAGGGAGGGGGAACATGTTTTGAGGGGCATGATGGGACGCTGATTCAGAGGGTCAAACAGAGATCTGGATCAAATGACTCCAGATTATCAATTGCTAGTTGTCGACACATACATCCACACGCCTCAAGACTGTGAGGAGAACAAAACCAGTTAAGAGTCCTCTAGCAGCACTGCTGTAGGAACAGGTCAGTGGGGCACTTCATCAAACAAATCGGCAGCTTTTGAGTAGATGTTCATGAAACTTGATATAAAAGGTGCAGAATAGTGGAGTTCTCTACATCTGCCACAGCTACCTCAAACTTAATAGAGGTATAGTGTGAACGGATCACTTTCTCTGCTATCTCGAAGAAAAAACTTTTATTTTGAATCAACAACCCCCGTCACAGTGATGATCAACTGGTGCCCCCAACAGCTTCCTACTCAACCCCCTCAGTGTTTTCTAAAGTTTTCTGAAGTGCTCTGCATTTTCACGGACACGGTATGAAAACAATGCGCGTTCACACAGATTCGTAAGAGTGACTGAAAATGTGGCAGTGTGAATGCCAGGCCAGTAGTTGGTGATGTAGGTTTGTAGTGAAAACAGCAGTGTTACCACATGCGTCTGTAGGGATGGGAATTGATACGATTTTATTGATACCAATGCTATTAACAATCCTGCTAATCGATCTAAATCTTTAATGATTCCCTTATTGATTCCGCAGATTTTCCGTGTGAGAAATTTTGGTCTGTAGATTTTCAGTGGCAACAATATCAAACACACGTCACAGCATAGATAACTGCTTCTGCAAGTTGCTGGTGTATTCTCTCTCTTAAGGTGGTGCAGTAGGCGCCTTTTGTTGAAAATTAAGCCACAATTCTGACGCTTCTGAACCCTGTCATTGAAAGGAATTGATAAGGGAATTGATGAGCAAAAAGACTCATGATATCGATTCTTTGATGGAGCTGTTAACTGGAATTGGTTTTCCAATCCCATCCCAATGCGTCTGTGCACTAATACTTTCCAGCAAAGACAAACTATTCACAAACAATTATGGTGAGTGGTCACACAAATATGCAGGAGTTTTTTGTCTGGACAATCTGTAAGTGTACTGTGCATACACTGCAAGTCATCATTTTCCCTGAAAACGCTGAGTCCTGTTTACATCGCAACAAATATGGAAACTGTTTTCAACTTTTTTCACTCTGGACCCAAGTTTCAAAAGTGTGCAGATTCAGACTCTAATCTCATGTAAACTGAAGGGGGCAAATGCAATGAAATATTTTCTGCCGACTTCAGGAGTTGTCTGCTTTACCTGTCGTCATTAGTGAGTATTTTACCAGATAAAATGATTCTATCCAAGTGATGAAAGCAGCTTTAGATTGAAACAGCCAAAATGTTCCAGATGCATCTCATGTCTAACAGCTGTATGGGTGATTTGGACTCTTCTCACCTCTTAATGCAAAGAAATGTATACCATTAAGATAAAAGTAACAATATGTTTATTAAAGCTAGGGTCTACGATCTGAAAACCAGTTTGGCTGTTGAGACAGATTTGAAAAATGCAGCCTGCCCCCCTTCACTCACCCCTCTCCTCAGTGTTCCAAGATCCCGCCCCCAGCTCGTGTCGCCTCCAAACAACACGCCCCCTCCGATGGAGCAACAAGCATAGACTATAAAAAACATATACATATATGGCAACAAGCCGGCTGGCATGAAATATCAGCAGCACCAACAACCAAAAACAACTCAGCTCAACTGAAAGTAACAAACACGACAGTCATCCCCCTTGTAACACACAGCGGTAGCCATTTCAATTGGACCGGCAGCGAAGCAGGTCTGGCGTCACCATAGCAGAGCCGATTGTGGGCGAGGATTTATCTTTCTCAGCATGTCCTCACCAGCTCAGTTTACAATGCTAACGATGAGTGGCTAACTTATGCTAAAATCTATTGACAGAGCATACCTGCTCCGACCAACAACATTCAGTCATTAGCCAGTATAGGCACAGACTAACCAGAGTTATTCAGCAGACATCTCCCACTGTAGTAAACAAAGCTATTACCTGTTCAACCAGGGGCAGAATGGCCGGTGCTGAAGTTCGGCCGGTGGCCGGTGCTGCGGCCGTTCGCCAGCTGGCGCCCAGTGCTGCGGCCAGAGCTGTGGACCGTGCTGCGGCCGGCCGTTCAGTAGCCGGCGGCCGGCGCAGTGTTCAACAATATCATTCTGCAGCTTTTTCCACCATACGATTCTCTAATGTTGAGTCTCTGTTGGGTATGTATGTTGGGTGTGTACCTGTATTGCTCTAATTTTTCCTTACTTCAGCCTTTTCCTCGAAACTTTTACATTTCCTTCTCTTCAATGTGGAGGTTAACAGAAGCAGCCTCCCGCATCCATGATGCTTCAGTAGCTGTGCTGCTAGTTGATCACCGGTACATAAGAGAGGTAGTGGGGAGGAGGCGGGACCATGGGCGAGACGGTGCGGAGCAGGAGAGACAGGGGATTGGATGGACTCACGGCGGTTCGGATTGGTCAACTATTATGCTGCTTTGCAGCGGATATACTGAATGGATTTTTTTCATTCTTTTTTGTTGTTTATATTGCGTAGATCGGACCATAGGACCATAACGGCCTTATAAACGGTGTTATTAAGATGTACCAAGCTTCCAGACCATAGCTTTAAGCCAGTTCATTTATATTGTTTCATTGGTTGTCAAACACATAACACATGTGAAGGTAAATATGAAGTTGATGACCCCTTCCCGATGACATAACAGCCCAGGACAGAGACCATCAAGTAGATTTGTACAAGGGCCAGGTTTGCATGGATTGGTTATATCCTAGGAGTCAGATGGAAAGCTGGAAGGGCCTGATTTGAAAGGCTGCTGATGAACAGAAAGGGGAAAAAATTGGACTTTGTCAAGTTTTTATCTATTACAACTTGGGCAATTTTTTTTTCTGATCTAAAACACCCCTTCTGTTGCACTGTCTTCCTTCCTCAGCTATTATTATGATAAAAAGAAATTGTAATTGTGTCCCATTAAAATGTTTTATTTTTATATTTACAAACGACTGGCTGATGTGCATCATCAGGTTTTCAGAGAGAGCACCTGCGACAGTTGACATCAGAGGTGACTGAGTGAAAGCTTTCACTGCATCTGAACTGTGGTGCATGTGTGCCGATGAAATGTTGAAAGCTGTTATCAAGACGATTTCATAAAAATCACAAATAAACACAAGAAAATAAGCATACAACTGTCAGCCATGTTGTAATTTATTCTCTCCAGACAGCAATTAACAGGACCAGAGGGCCAGGGTACTGGCTGGACCGGAGCCTGTTAGTCTGGGCTCAAGACCTCTAAACTAAGCCTGACCCTGATCATGTT
The DNA here is from genome assembly GCA_036419115.1 of Scarus forsteni. Classification (NCBI taxonomy): domain Eukaryota; kingdom Metazoa; phylum Chordata; class Actinopteri; order Labriformes; family Labridae; genus Scarus; species Scarus forsteni. Next base: position 15,976,299 of record JAZDUH010000443.1, read on the forward strand.
GATGTTTTAATGTGATAAAATACAAGAAACAGAAAGGAAATAAGACATGTAAGATAAGAAAAGCATGATAGAGAGGACCATGGAAGGGAGACAAAATAGAAAAATGAAGGAAGATAGACAAGAAGAGATGAGGGGAGTAAGAAAGAAAGTGTGACAGGAAGAAATAAGAAGAGAGGAATAGAGGTAAGGAAGGGCCAAAGAGAGAGAGAGAGGAAATAGGAATGACAACGTGCTCAGAGATAAAAGTAAGAATGAAAGTCAGAAAAAAAGATGGAAGGAGTGACAGAAGTTTACGTACAAGTGAAACTAAAAGGGGCTCATGACAGTAGAATATAGGAAAAGGGGAGAATACAGGATAAGAGGGTACAAATGATCATTTCAGAGATAGGTGTGTCTAAACTGGCAACAAAGGGCTTCTCTGTATCATGTTTTTAAGTATGCTGGGTGGAATGGTTTCACAGAAAACAAGTCCTACAAAGACATGGAGATGTTAAACACCTTCAGCCTAACAGAGCAGCATCTATGCCCATAAGACTGATGCACAGAAACCATCTCAGCGGATCCAAAACAGATTGTTATAAAAGACAGAAGTTGTTTTTTCGGAGACATCATGGCTGCACATCCTTTGTGTATTGCAGGCGGTGCTTGACAGTGGATGTGAGTGTTTCTCGTTCAGAGGCCTGGCATGGAGCAGGTCTGTCAGTCGCCCCTCAGGCCTCTTTGGCAGCACCTGCATGAATGAATCACTGAGCACGGAGACACTGGAAGGTGAGAAACAGTCGAGCTAACAGAATATAGCCCACAGTGACTCATGCACTCTTCAAAAGAGGCTCTCAAATAACTGTCTGAAATCAATTTCTATTGTTCTGTCAGGCTTCATTGTCTGTACCTGCTGCTCTGTGTTGTGAGTCCAACTTTCAAAGTAGCTCCAATTTGGGACTGTTTTTATGTTTATTTTGGCTGAAATGAAATATCCTCAACTGTGACTAAGATTGAAGCTTTTCGTGCTGTGGAAGGCAGTAAATAAGGTGCAAATGAAACCCAGTCAAGAGAAGAAACTTACTGTAGTTACCTGACTGAAGATTTGACATCTTCATACAACGATCTTCCCTGGACAACAACAGTTTTGAATTTATTTGCAGTGAACAATAGATTTGCAACTGGATATAAATTTCAGAAAACATTGAAAAATAAAGGCAGAGACAGAGGGGAGGTGTATAGACTCACAAATATCATGTTAAAGTTTCTAACGCTTTTTTTAATATGTGATATTTTTCTCTGCTGTCAGGGATTGAGAGGTCAGCTGGCAGCCACAGTGCAGAATTTAGATCCAGTGTCTGGTCAAGAGTTTAGAGAAGATAGATGTCACCACAGGCTCTTAAACTTTCCTGTCTGATAAGTTCTGCTAGAAGTTCCTGGATGGAAGACGATATGATGTTTGACATGTACAGTAGTAAAACATAAGAGTAGTTCCAGCTTGTCCCCATCCCTTAAAAAGACAAACTCCAAGGGCCCTACTGTTCAGCTGGGGCAAAGGTTTTAGCATGCAGCGCAGATGTCTTTTTAACCATTTGCAGCAGGTGTCATTTTTATACCTGGTGCTCAAACTGTTTAGATGGCAAATGTGCTTCTGTTTGCAGCCATGGGTGTGTTTGCCATAATTTTTATACCACTCAGCCACCAGAAAGCCTCTCAGATCAATCATATTTTTCTTGGTAAATTAATATAAATAGCAATATTAGTTTTTACGTGTTAGCATCAAGCTAACAAACTTGTTACTCATCTTTAACACATGGATGAAAATTGTAAGAGAGCTCAATAGAACTTTGTTGAAGAACATTTTGCTTGATGAAAGTTGGAAAGTTCCTCCTTTTATTTTTTACCATGAATTCTTAAAGCTAGCGTCGGTAATTTTGGAAAACTAGCAGAATTTGAATGTAGCAACTCCTCAGGGCTCCGCCTCGCCCCTCCCACCCCTCCTCCAAAATGACCCCCCCCCCCCTTTTGGTTATTATAATGTGACTTGTTGATTGTTGTTCTCTATGGCACTTTCAATGACATGAGAGTTATTGTGAGGGTGGTGTACGGAGTTTCCCCCTGACCCTTGACCGGTGGGCACTTGCTTTTTGTTTGGGTCACGCGTTGTTTGGCTTTTGATTCTCTATGGAGGTGTTGTTTTGATTGTTTATGAAAAGAATCCAAAGCCTCATCATATGTAGGAGATAAACTGTGTCTTAGTCCCCCACTCCTGTTTAGCAATGGTTTTTCCATCTTGACAAAAATGGCTTCCTTGCCATCTCCCTCAAACCATCCGTCTTCTCTGGCTTCTCTTGGTTTGAAAGAGGTGTCAAGCTCACGTATTTATCATAGTGCTTGGGAAGTCAAACAAAAGTATAGTTCTGTTGACACAGTGTGTTTGGTTGCTTTCCAGTGTCAGTCCTCCCTCCAACGTAAACATGTCAGTCATTATATGCAGTCAGTTTCAGTTGTGTAGTCTGTCATGCTTGTTGGGCAAGTCACAGCTCAATTTCATGGCTCTGTGATTGCCTAATCTGACACAGAGACTTCCACAAATGCAGAAAAAATGTGAAGTCTGACCTCAGCATAAAGGAATTGTTCTTCTGGAGGCCACTCTGTGCTTAGAGATGATTGAATTTTAGAATTTAGTAATCTTCCTTTTCATGCAGCTTCACCCCCACCATAACATATTTATAAATACGATATTGCAGTTTCCTATTTTTATGCTAAAGCTTTTAAAAGATAATCTTTCAAGTCAAGGAGAATCTGTTTTTTCTTTTTTTTCCCCATGATACCCCTCCTTTCTGCCTCCAGCTTCGCTCTGCATGGTTGTTGTGTTTTTTCTCTGAGACTATGAAGCCACAGCAAAGCCCAGATGGACACTGTTAAGTGTGAGGAACTGATTCTCACCATCATCTGGAAAACAAACAGACCCATACCCTGCAGCTCTCTAACTGTTAACCATTAATTCACCCTAAATGAGAAATTGGAGTCGTCTTCTTCAGACCACAGGAAACAACCAGACTGAATGGTTCCATTTAACAGCATTAGCAAGCATTGTATTTTTTATAATGCCACAAGAACATGAATGAATTGACTGGAGGAATTTCAGATTGTAGCACTAACTGGGTTACTTTAAAGCGGGGTTGCATGAATGAACCGTAAATTATAAAAATCCATTTGTGAGTTCTGTAGAAAGGCTGATGACTATAATTGCAATAACAGAGGCTAATTCATTGAATAATCAAGAAGAAACATGATTCATTCAGAGAAACAGATGCAGCCTTCAAGTCATTTTAATAATAATCAAGAACATGTAAATAGCTGTTAGTTAATAGGGAACATGAGGTTCAGTTTTGCTTTTTGGCTCCACACATGAACAAGAATCTTTTTTTTTTTTTTTTTTATGGTTTTTTTTGGGCATTTTGTGCCTTTATCGATAGGAGAGAGACAGTGGATAGGCTTGTGAAAGGGGGAGAGAGGGTAGGGGAAGACATTCTGCAAACTGGTCACAGGCAGGATTCGAACCTGGACCGGCAGAAGCAAGTACATGGGGTGCCTGTTTGCTAACCACTCCGCCAAACCAGCACCCCCAAGAACCTTTTTTAACTATTAAACTTCGGCCATTGGTGTAGCTTTTATGTGTTTTTAATGACCCACTGTGTCAACATAGCATTACATTACATGACATAGTGTGTAGACAAAAGATTTGAGAGGAGTATCATGGTGGACTGCAGCAGCAGAAATTTTGACTAAACTGCACTAAAACCATAATAACAGCTGGTGCAGTAAAGACATGATGTGCAAGATATTCACCAAAATTGCTGAGCCGAAAAGCGAAGCTCTCCATTTACCGCTCGATCTTCATTCCTACCCTCACCTGTGGTCAGGAGCTGTTGGTAGTGACTGAAAGAAGAAGGTCGCAGGTACAAGCTGCCAAAATGAGTTTCCTCTGCAGGGTGTGCAGACTTTCCCTTAGAGATGGGGTCAGAAGCTCGGTCATCCGAGAGGTACTCAAGGAAGAGCCGCTGCTCCTCCATGTTGAGAGGAGCTAGATGAGGTGGCTCAGGCATCTAATCAGGATGCCTCCTGGACGCCTCCCTGGTGAGGTGGACATGCCCTTCTGAGGGGAGACCTAGGGGAAGACCCAGGACACACTGGTGGGACTATGTCTCTCAGCTGACCTGGGAACGCCTCAGGATCCCCATGGGAAGAGCTGGGCGAAGTGGCCAAAGAGAGGGAAGTCTGGACTTTCCTGCTTAGGCTGCGGCACCCACAACCCGACCACAGATAAGTGGAGGAAAATGGATGTATTAATGAGAATGGATGGATGGATGGATGGATGGATGCTTGTCATTCTGTTTTACTCACTAGGCAGCAAGGGTCCTATGAGCCATGCCCGTGTTTTTAAAACTGTTGCACTTCCACTGTCAAATTGTTGATTTTTTCCATATTTATTGTGTGTAATTTATTATCTTAATCTTTTCTTGAATTTGTCTTGTTATGATGTGTGCTGCTGACCTCATAGCCAGGCCACCCTTGTGAATGAGATTCTGATCTCATGGGAGTTAAAAAGGTTCAATTAAAAAACATAGAATAAGTAAAAGACAACATGAGGAATCATTCCCTTTAACACTATATAGATATGATGAAATGCACTGAGTTTAGTTTGTCACCATCAACTTTATGGTACCATGTTCCAGTGTGTCTGACCGTTACCATCATGTCTTGGGTGACTGTAAAACTAAGGAGTGGATTTAAAGCTGGGGTAGGCGATTTTGGAAAACTAGCATGAATTTGAAAGTAGCATCTCCCCAGGGCTCTGCCTAGCCCCACCCCCCGCTCTCATGCACGCGCGCAGCCGCTATATCCAGAAGACTGATTCAACTCTAAAACCCTCAGCACAATGTGTTTGTTTCACACTACACTAAGTCATGTCTCAGTCAGCACGAAGAAGACACCAAACAAACATGTAAAGTCAGTTAGTACTCACGGCTGATGTTGATCGGGGTATAGGTAGTTCCTCTGACATTCTCCACATAGCTGTCAAATCTCCTGTTTTGGCCATGAAACTACCGTATTTTCCGTATTTTCTCCTCTTTTCTCCTCTTTTCTCCCGTCGTCCTGTATCAGTATTCTCCTGTAAATCTCCCGTGTGACGATATAATAATGAAAACATTCCTCTGCCTCTCCAAATTGAGCTCCGTCTCTAGCCTGAATGGGGCGGTAATGCTCCAAAATGATGGATGCCAACCACTGAAGAAGAAGAAGTCTCGCGAGAACTGCCACCTGCAGTAGCATGGATGGCAGTTCTCGTGAGATTAGAGCCAACAGCTGAACAAACTTAGAAAAATAAAGAGTTTATTTTAGATTTCTTGTACATCTGTCTTAAAATGTGAGGGATACTGGGGCTTAGTTGGTGTTGTGGGACAGCTCACAGCGGACTTCCCTTATTTTCAAAGACAAAACTTGAAAGGTAAGCATTCTCCAGCGGAGTCTGTTCCCTACACGCTACATGCTACATGCTACATGCTACACGCACTGTCTGTGCACGCCGGGAAAATGCACGCGCAGCAGGCGGGCAGAATGGCGACGGGATTTGATTGGTGTAAAAAAAGGTATCCCTGCAAGATTATTGGTTGGTGTTTTCCCTGTTTTACTCCTGCTGTAGGTAGCGGATATTTTTCACTCTGTTTTAGGAACACATTATGAGTTGATTACCATCGGGTCATAAAGACCATTTTAACCAGTATTTCAAAAAGTGGATCTAAATCAGATCCCCAACCCTAGCTTTAAGGAGAATTAAAAAAGTAAAAATGTATCTATAGAGGCTCAGATACAGCTCTTTATCCCTCCACCTCCATCCCTCATCACAAACTCCATGAAGTGAAAATGGAGCGTGTTAAGGGGCATTTTCTCAAAAGAGGCATGGTGCATTTGTCTGCTAACTTAGTTTAGTCAAAGGTGGCATCTTCTTCTGCTCCCAAACCCCTCTAACAACATTTAAAGCAAAGAAAAGTGCATTTTGAAGGATTTTGTTGGACTTTCAAGCCCTTACATCCTCAGCCACAGGTAGTAGTAGCAGCAGGTAAAAACTCAGCTGAGCTCACTTTGACATTTCTGTCCAGAGAAATAAACCATGTGGACAAATATTTCAGATCTATTTTATAGATTTTAGTTCATG